>JAOWBW010000105.1:179577-288520 GCA_026119855.1 Campanula takesimana
AAAAACTTAAAATGTAAAGTGTATAACTATAATGTATAACACAAATTTTTTAAGTAAAAAAGGGACGGTACCCTTAAATTTTTATTAATAAAATTAAAATTACAAAGAGGGGGACAACCAATCCTTGCCTTTTATAATTAAGGGAGGAAAAAATGGAGCCTTATTACCTCAAACTAAACTATTACAATGAAATAAAATAAACCTATTCTAAAAATTAAAATAAAAACTATCTACATTCCGTCCCCTTCCGAACTTCCCGTAGAATCTTCCAAGTCGTATTGATATTGTGGATCTACATTTACTAAATCCTCTTCATAAGGCATATCTTGCCTCCTCTTTTCCGCTCTAACCCAATCACCAAGCAAGAGTTGATTTTCCAAATTTCACAGTTAGTTGGGAACGTCTTGCATCCAAACATTTCCTCCCACACTAAATGCCGATTCGACGGCCACGGTGAAGCGGGAGAAGCTAAGACTTCTTTTGCAATTAAAGAGAGTATGGGATAAGTTTCTTGCCTTTGTGACCACCACCTCAAAATATCAAAAGAAATTGGATTTGAAGTGTTTGTACAACTTCATGTCTAGTAGAGAAATATGCTTCCAACTCGTACGTAATGCTAGAGGTAGAAGAAGAAGAAGGAGACGTCTCTAGGACGTTTTGAAAAATAAATATCATTAACAAAACTATATGGATCGTATTCACATCATATTGTGTATCAATATCTTCTTCATTAGGACTTGAGCCATATTGAGAAACATTTCCATGAATTGCATTATACTCATTATAAAGAGTCACCAAATCTTTTTTTGTATTTTCAACAATAATCGCCGGGTTTTCGTGTAATCCGTCCCCATTGGGGTATAAATTTGCATAATAAAACGTTATTATGCGGACTAGATCTTTCAATTTAATACGGGGATCCAACATCTTTGCAAGCAAAAATAGAGACGGAATGTTATCAAAATATTTGACCCAACTTTTGCCTCATGGAAGCAATGCTTTCGTTTAAAATGGTGCAATTTGCAAATTTTAAAAACTTAGAAACTATTGCAATACATTGATCAAGTACCAAAACGGAAGTTGGATAATAAAACTCCCGACAAAGCCAAAGTAGGCGGTATTGAAAATCTTTAATAATTGACATAAATTAGTGCAAGCGTTCCATTTGATACGCAAATAAAGGAATTTCA
This sequence comes from Campanula takesimana, assembly GCA_026119855.1. Lineage (NCBI taxonomy): Eukaryota > Viridiplantae > Streptophyta > Magnoliopsida > Asterales > Campanulaceae > Campanula > Campanula takesimana. The sequence goes on from JAOWBW010000105.1 coordinate 180,768, forward strand.
TAGCCCATACTAATAAAAAAATCCATGATATGCTCTTCTATAATCAAAACCATCAATTAACATTTTGTAGGTAGAATTCCACCTAGTCGGAACATCCATAAGAAAAATATTTTTTCGGGAAGACCCCTATTTAGTAAAATTTTATCCATTTCTTGTAATTTTATTTTTTTTTTGCAATAAAATAAAGAGCCTCTCTAATGGGTTTAACATATTGATCTAATAGCATCCAACCATCTTTAACACATAAATTTATGATATGACATAAACATCTAATATGAAATACGTACCCCCAAGTGACGGTTGACAAATGAGCATCAATTCCGGTACTAGCGGTATTAGCACTAGCATTGTCGAATGAAATAGAAAATATTTTTTGCACAAAGACCATATTTTGCACTAAAATGTGCAACTTTCTACAAATATTTTCCGCGGAATGAGGTGGTTCAAAACTATCATATGCAAGTAGTCTTTTTGTAAAGTCCACGAATTATCGATCCAATGGCATGTAACACCCAAATAACTATTTCTTTGCCAATGATCACTCCAACCATCGGCACAAATTGAAACTCTTTGATCTAATTTTGATAAAACATCAATTAAAAAATGTTTATATTCCAAAACCACTTTTTTAATATCGCGTACGAGAGTCGTACGTGGTACTTTGGAGGCGGCCGGATTTAAAGAAAGTCTAATAAACCGTTCATAAAAGTCATCATCCGCAAAGTTAAAAGCAAGCCCTTTAACACACACAAATTTGCACAATTCTTTCCTATAAACGACATTATTAAACTTAAATAAGACCGAAGACGTACCTTGGGTGTTAGGTTGAGCAAATTGTAATTGAGCTTGATCACTATCAATCCCAAGTTTTTCAGGATGTGTTGATCTCAAGTGATGGTTCAATGTTCCATGCCCATTACCTTTTGCGAACGGGTAAGATTTGGTGCAATAGTTGCAACACGCTCGAAAATGTACAAAGTCGTTGGGGTCATTTGTACTTTTCGGAAATGGATCGTGAAAGTGTCGGATTTGGATTCTCGTGCTTGACGTTGCCCCCGACCACCTCTTCCCACGCCTCGAGCTCGGCCGGCCCCGGCCCTACCACTTTGAGGAACATTTTCTTCAACATTTTGCTCACTTTCCTCAAAATGTGACTCAATTTCCGGGTTAAGTGAGGAAGAACCAACATGTTCCTTGCCGCTCCTTCGAGATGAGGCCATTTTGTTAACAAACTAACTGAAACTGTTTAGAAACTGACTGAAACTCGCTAAAAAACTGACTGAAAATGATGAAAAACACAGATTTTGTTAAAAAACTGACTGAAACTGTCAAAAAACTGACTGAAACTCTCAAAAACTGACTGGAATTCTGAAACTAACTGGAAAATGATTTGAAACTGACTGGAAATGGTTAACAAAGTGACTGGAATTTTCTAAATAAATTAAAAAAGTGATTTCGTTAAAAAACTAACTGGAAAGCGTTAAAAAACTGACTGGAATTATGCAATCTAACTGGAAATATGAGAGAGTGTGAGAATTAGTAGAGAGAGAAAGAGTATAGAGAAGATGTGGAACTAAAATGGTAGGAGGGAGGGGGTATTTATATGTAAGCAATTTTTGGTTATTTTTTTTTTTTTTTTTCATTTAAGGCCGAAAGTTAACTGAACTAACGGCTAGTTGGAAAACTAGCCGTTTTTGGACAGTGGTGGTCAGTCAGACATGGGGAAATGGGGGGGGCCCGGTGCAAATTTTTGAAAAGTAGCCGTTAGGCGGTTAACCTCCGGTTTTATAACCGGTTTAACCTCCGGTTATCCGGTTGGCGGTTATCCGGTTATAACCGGCGGTTTACCGGTTTTGAGAAAGGCCTAACCGAAACCGAACCGGGGAATTACGGTTGACGGTTGAGCCGGTTTCCGGTTAACCGGTTTCCCGGTTTTGACCCGGTTTTGACCGGTTATCAACCGGCGGTTAGCCGGTTGCCGGTTTTTTTTTGGTCACGTCTACTTTGGATACTGTTGGGATGTCAGTTAAAACTCCAGCTCTCATTGAAAAAAGGACTGTGGATAAAATAAGGTTAGTTTAATGGAAATAGTACCCAAAAACGTGAAAAGGAATAATATTATCTTATAAGGATTTTTTTTATTTTTTTTTTGCAGTCCCATTCATGATTTTCCAAAAGAGCCCGAGATTAAAGATGACATTGAAATGGATAATGTTGAAGGGAGCAAGACCAATAAGAAAGCAATGAAGGGTTTAAAGTTTTGAGTAAATTTGAATATGACAATTTTGTTTGGATAATTTGCTTGTGGTGTTTTTCGTTAACATATTTTTCTTGGTTAATTTTTAAAGTATTTGGGTGTAATAACTTTAGATTAGTGTCTTTCCTGACCGTACAATAATTTTTCCAATTTTTGTTAAGTCTTTTAATTGCTAGGTTCAAGCGACAAGTGAAGATGGAGATCAAATTGGCAAAGAAGTTCACTACCTTAAGGACAGTTTAAGTTTTCACTTAGTTTTGAGAAAGGCAATTGAAGTAGAAAGTTAAGAATTGTTAATGGATGTAATGATGTTTGTTTTTTTCGGCCATCATTTGCCAAAGCACTTTCTAATGCATGTTGAATTAGTTTAAAATTGTAGGTTTGAGAGTCTGAAATTAATATTAGTAACTTTCGATTGTAAGTGTACATTGATATTAGTCCATAGCTTTTAATTACAAATAAATATGATTCATAAAAATTAGATAAGTATCTATTTTTATGTTTTAAAAAATCTATAATTATAGTATTTTAAAAGGGGAAATGACAATTTAGGGTCCAAAATTTAGGGGGTGTGTGCCAATAGGGGTCTGATGTTTCAATTTTATCAATTTAGGGTCCAATGTTAACAACGTTAGTCAATTTGGGGTTTTTTTTATGGAAATGTTAGAAAAAAATCGTTAAGTGGCCACGTGAGTTGCACATGCAACTTAACTGACGTTATTTGGGGTTAAAATTACCAATTTACCCTTCATACCAGACCCTAAATTGACAAAATCCTAAAGTTTGGACCCTATTTTGTCATTTTTTAAAATTAACAAATTAAATTTCAAAATTTTTCACTTCACCGTATATTAATTAAATAAAAAATATTTTTATGCATGTTTAATGTATTCAAATTTAAAATAAATATTGTATTGATATAAATAAGTCATTACCCTATTAATAACTATAACAGGAAAAAACAAAATAGAATAGTAATATTAAATATTAATGATAAGATTATATATATATATACATATATATATATATACATATATATATATATATATATATATATATACACATATACAATACATAAATAAAAATTACTTAAAGAAAAGATTTTTTTTTGTAACAAATATATATTTTTTGTACCAAATATACTGATTCAAAGTAAAGAAATAAAAATATTAAATATTAAAAAAAAAAATTGTACTAGATATAAATATGCCATTACCTTATGTATTTCTAGGCCTATTGTGTAAGTTGTGCTATTTGATAATTCTTCATTATTAATTTATAACCAATTATATTTATTTGTAATTACAAACATATAGCCTTAAAAGATAAAGTTCAATAAGACTACAAGGGCTAGAGAAATTCTTTTAAAAAATGACATATTTATATATTTAGGTACCTTATAACAATTATATTTATTTTTAATTACAATTTTGTCTTTAGGTACTTTATATTAGTGTCTTTTATATTTTTAAATAATATATATACATATATAGATTTTATTATCTTGTTATCATTTAATATTTAATATTACTATTCTATTTTGTTTTTTCCTGTTATATTTATTAATGGGGTAATGACATATTTATATCTAATACAATATTTATTTTTAATTTGAATACATTAAACATGCATAAAAATATTTTTTATTTAATTAATATATGGTGAAGTGGAAAATTTTGAAATTTAATTTGTTAATTTTTAAAAATGACAAAATAGGGTCCAAACTTTAGGATTTTGCCAATTTAGGGTCTGGTATGAAGGGTAAATTGGTAATTTTAACCCCCAAATAACGCCATTTAAGTTGCATGTGCAACTCACGTGGCCACTTAACGATTTTTTCTAACATTTCTGTCAAAAAACCCCAAATTGACTAACGTTGTTAACATTGGACCCTAAATTGACAAAATTAAAACATCAGACCCCTATTGGCACACACCCCCTAAACTTTAGACCCTAAATTGTCATTTCCCCATTTTAAAATTGGTGAAACCAACTATGGGAATGACACGTAAGCAAGAATTGAGTTTTTCTTGATTTAGAGGTTGCCATGTAATATGATTTTTGCAAATATGGAGACTTTTGGCATTCTCCTACCTAGGTTAGAATAAGTGGTGCATTAAGTAGTGACTTTTAAAATTTCACCTAATCAAATACACAATTCAATGACTTTGAACCGTTTATGTATTCCAAGAGACTACATATTATTCAAAGCATTGGATTGTGGTGGAATACTTAAAGTTTTAACTATCAAGTGATTTTAAATGGTAGAAAGTGAAAAGATATACTGAAATGATTATTATTACTTGACTTAAGAAATCCAATAAAACAATGTACTTAAAGAAGATGAAACATTAGGTGAAAAATAATGATAACCTATGAAAAGTCTATAACTTGCATTTTATTAATATGATAGGGTATTTGACTAGGTAGGTCATGGTGCATTAAGTAGTGACTTATAAATTTCACTAAATCAAATTCGCAATTCAATGACTTTGAACCGTTTATGTATTCCAAGAGACTATATATTATTCAAAGCATTGGATTGTGGTGGAATACTTAAAGTTTTAACTATCAAGAGATTTTAAATGGTAGAACGTGAAAAGATAGACTGAAATGATTATTATTACTTGACTTAAGAAATCCAATAAAACAATGTACTTAAAGAAGATGAAACATTAGGTGAAAAATAATGTTAACCTATGAAAAGTCTATAACTTGCATTTTATTAATATGATAGGGTATTTGACTAGGTAGGTCATGGTGCAGTAAGTAGTGACTTTTAAAACGTTTAACATTTTCAAATCTAGCCCTAATTAGTGAAATAAAAAAAATCTATGAAGATCACGGTTTCTAAAGTGCAAGTATTAATATTCTTAACTTTATTAAATGAGTGAATCTTCAAATATAACCCACTGAAACAGCGATATAACTGAAACTAGCTCCAATCAAATTCGTTTACAACGATAACTTATTATATTTACTAAAATCCATAAAGAATCCTTTAAAATTACCATATAATCCTCCGGTTCAAACAACCTGTGCGAAGCACGGGCTTCATGCTAGTGTTTTATTATGAGTAGAGAAAATAAGACATTCAACCAAGGTACATTTAATTGTTAGGTGTCTATGGTAAATATCTTAATTATGAATACGTTCCACCAAATTATTTAATCAAGTTGGTAAATCACGTGAAAGGACCAGCTAAATAAGATCGTTCATATACTTATATGTTTGGTATCTACTGGTAAGCAAGTAATTTAGACATGTGATGAATACATGATTAATCTATTTCTGTAATCCTATATTTTCTTTTTATTTTGACTAAAAGATTGATTAAATTATAAAAATCTTCCCAAATTGAAGGTAATTGATGGATTGCAAACATCTATCCGCTCCGCTAATTTTTTTGTATATTTTAAATACTTAATAAAAAAAAAAACTACCGAAATTGGATAATTTGGAGTCAGTCTTTAAATAATTATTTTTTTTCCTAGAAAAGGCTAATCAGTAAGATTTTCTGAATTTAATCAATAACTCATTTTCCCTTCTAAACTTCCTTGTACATTTTAAACAAAATATTGTTCACAAAGTTGAAATATATAATGAAATATAATTACTTAATCCAATTATTGCTCGCGCAAAATTTCACCTCACAGAGAATCAACATTAGCAAAATTCACTTCCATTCCGCACAACATCTCTTCTCGCTCAAAATTTCAATCAACGTAACAACACAAGATCACATTTTGGTCAGAAAATACGTACACTTTTTATTTATTTATTTTGTGAAAAGTATATAAAGCAATTTAAATGTAAGAATACAGATATTTTTCTTTAAGTGTGAAAAAATAGTTAGACAACTGTAACAACTTAATTCAGATTTTCTAAATCACTACTAGTATACTCCCTCCGGTCCCAAATATAAGCAAAAATAACTAAAATCACACCTATTAAGAGAGTAGTTAAGTAAGTTAATTATCTTGATTTTATAATAAAAATATGTTAAAATTACTAATATATCCTCATATTAAATGTGTAATAAATGTGCACTTGTATTTGAAAATGAATAATTAAATAGAGGCAGTTTTGGTAAGAGAGTATTAAATAGTCTTGAAATCCCTTAGAGTTGCTTATATTTAGGTAAAAAAAAAACCCACTTTTGTTGCTTATAATTGATTCCAGAGGGAGTACAACAGTGACTCACTTGAGATCCAATAATTCAAAGTTTTTTCTAACTTAATCATAATCATGACGTAAATTTTAATAAATTTGAGCCGTTAGATTTAGAGTGATATGAATTACGTCAGCCTTAATAATTTTAAGCTGTTAGATCTTAAATGATATAGAGTGTATACAAAGTCCAAAACAAATATTACCTCTGTACCTAAACGAGTGTTCAAATTTCATTTTAAGTGACATCTGAAAATCTAAACTCTTTGTACAATTTGGTGGCAAAGATTCATATATAATCTTGTAATCTCCTTTCCAAACATTTAGTTTTGCACGTATAAAGAGACCAATGAAAAAAAAAATCGGAAAAAAACATTTAGGGACAAAGTTATGTTAAAAAAGACACTCATTTTGGGACAATATTTTTTTGAAAATGGACACTCGTTTAGGGACCGACGGAGTATAAATAAATGAGTTAGAAAGGCATAACCCTCACACATTTCAAAATACAACTCTTGGTTTCTTCGCTACAAATTTTTCATCTGAAAAACATATCCTCCCAACAATCTTACAACATTTGCAATGACAAATCCTAGAGACCAAGACATGTTCCGATACGTGCCTTTATCCCTCCTTTCAATCATCCTCTCTTCATTGCCATTCCAAGAAGCGGCAAGAACATCAATCTTGTCAAAACAATGGAGAAATGTTTGGTACTCCACAAAAAACATAGAGTTCCATGAACGATTCTTCGTAAAACCCCATCATTCGTACGCAGAGTCCGTGGAACGTCGACTCGCCTTCCTCCACTTCATCCAGCAGTGGATTCAAATGCACGGTGAAAGATCCGCGGATCGATTAAGCCTCTCCTTTTCCAACCCCCAAGGACACAAAGAAGTAATTAACAAAGTCATAAAGTTCGCCCTTGACCGAAAAGTCAAGGTTCTCGAGATTGACCTTTCCGATCGGACGCTGCTAGGTCTTTATATAGCCGAGAGCTCTCACCAATTTTGGCTTTGTTCCATCAAGCACGATATAGAGAGCTTGAAGTTGACCAACGTTGACCTTAGGCTCACCGAGTCAACATCTAAGACATACACAACGCTAAAGAGCCTCTGTTTGACATCGGTCAATATGCCTGCAGAACGCTTGAACAAAATCTTATCCAAATGTCCGTCCCTGGAAATTTTAAGCTTGAAAAGGTGTTGGAATGTGGGGTTTCTTATGTTAACCAACGTGAGCCTCAAAAGTTTGGTTATTGCAAAGTGTGACATTAATTTTTCTGCTGGAATTCTACTTCACGCCCCTAGTTTGGAGATTATCAAGTACAGGGGGAGGGTGACTACTCTTTTAGGGGGGAATCTACAAAAACTAGATGGGGCTCTTCTCGATTTTTGCATCGAGACAGAGGTGATTGTAGAAGCGGGAGATCTTCTCTATAATACACTTTGTGAAGTCTGGGCAGTAAATGCTCTAAATGTATGCAGCTACACGCTTCAGGTAACATATACTTATGTACTACTTTATTCTTTTTTTGAGCCAGTACGAGGTTTCCATGTCTAAATAATTAACATGTCTTTTTTTTTTAAACTAAAATTAGTGTATTCAACTAGCAAATGATCCATTGATGTTGGAACCTCAACTTAAGTATGTCACACATTTGAAGTTGAAGACACAACTGAACGAAAAAGAGTACCATGGAATTACCTTCTTCCTCAACAGTTGCCCAAACTTGGAGGTCCTGGTCATTGACATCAGACTTGGCGGGATTTTTCACGTAAAGACTATCATCAACTAACACTTGCCTTGGTTACAGTTTCTTTTCTTTCCGTTAGAATCGTTAAATAATTGACTTTTTCTTTTTCAGGATAACGTGCCACCGCCATATAGAATGGAGGAGCACCCGTTCATTACAACTGAGAGATACATCATTGGCTCCGAGTGTATGAGGAAAACACTCAAGACAGTGCATGTGGCAGGCTATAAAGGATTGATGTGCGAGGAGACTGTGATTAAATATCTCCTCAAGTACGGATGCGTTTTGGAGAAGGTCGAGATTTTTCTTTCGCCTAACAATTGGCCATTTTATCATCGGAGATCTCAGCCATTGCTGGGATTTCCAAGAGCTTCCCAAAATGTAAACATTTCATTCCAGTGATCAAGTCAAATAATCAGCTTTGTTGAATGTGTTTCTTTTTTGTACCCAGTATTGAACTTTCTATTTATGCTTTTATTTTGTAATTCTAGCCTATACTCAAGAAAAAATGTTTTTCTGTTTCATCAGATTGAGAGAGCACAACAACTGGGTCCACTTGGCTTACCACATGCCCACTCAAAAGTCCGTGGATGTTATTGGTGCTCAATGGTAGTATAGTGGAGACTTGTATATCACAATCAAAGCCCATATCTTTCCGATGCGGGATGGGGTATTACAAATTTTTTTTTCTAATTTTCTCAAAAAGAAAATATGTTCGTTAATCTTATCACGAATGTTAATTAGGGAAATGTTTATAAATCTGGATATTTCATTTGAAATTCGAATACTTTGTGTCTAATACTCTTATAAAAGGGCTAATAATGAAATAATTTATTCCTTGGGATAAGAATGAATAATTTGTCTGCTTTATGTACCCGTCACAAAATGTTACTATTATTATAACAATTCAAACGTTTCTCTTTAAGATGGGGAGGGTTATGAGTCAGAGTCGCATGTAAAAAATGTTTTACACTAAGACATGAAACACACGTTTACACTAAAGCGAATATAAAACAAATTTTTCACGAGATATTCACGAGTCATTTTTACTACACCATAGTAAGTAATGATAAATTTACTTGGCAAAATATTACTGGTACAATGAATAAATTGTACTTAAATCACTTTTGTTACTTCAAAATACAACACCTACTCCCTCTTTATAGCGGAAAATTATTCTCTTTTATTTCATTGCTAATTTAAATAAACTTTGAGTAATATCTTAAATTACGTTTATTATCTTAATAAGAATAAAAAAATAGTATTAATAGTACTTCTAATGAAAAAAAATTCATTAAAATAATTTTAATTATTATTCATAGTTCATTCGTAATAATATAAAAAGAAAACTTTCAGGGAGAGAGAGAGTAAGGGGGAGTATTTTATTATGAATAGAGAAAAAAAGATACTCAACCAAAGTTTCACAAGAAATTGCTAGATAAACTGAAAATCTGGGAAATAATGTATTTTTCCCTAACGATCGCGTACAACGTGTTTTTAAGTTGGTGCGGTGGCATTTTTGTAACTAACGGGAAGTTGTTTAGCGCTGATCGTAAGTGTCAGTGGTAGTGTAAAAAAGTGCCAGCAATGTACACTCACTTGCACTTTTAATAAGTGTCAGTACCAATGTTAAAAATGGTCAGTATAATGGCTGGCATTTTAAAACAATAACACTGGCACTACAACAAAAATGACTTTTAGCGGCACTTTAAAAAGTGCCGGAAATGTGAAAAAAAAGTGCCGGAAAAAATGGTGTCGGCAATACTTACCGGCACTTAAAAGTGTCGGAATTTCCCGCCACTTCTCAAAAGTGCCAGAATTACCGCTAATTTCTGGCACTGGCATTTTCCGGTGCCGTATTTTAAATAAAAATATTGTCGAACTTACACAGATTCGAACCCAAGTCCTCTTGCATACAAAGCACACTTTCTACCCCTAGGCTAAATCATTGTTATAAATTTACAATTATTTGTTACAAACCAAAAACTTATATTAGGGCATTTATATTATTGTAGTCCATAAAAATCTAATATAAATAACAAATTAAAGCAATGTTACATAAAAAAATATGATTAAATTTAAAAATTAAATAAAAATTTCAAAACAAACATCTTGTTTTTAGCGACACTTTTGAAAAAGTTCCGGGAATAAGCGGCACTTTTGACTAAGTGCCGCTAAATTCTCGGCACTTGTTAAAAAGTGCCGAAAATTAGCGGCACTTGTTAAAAAGTGCCGAAAATTTAGCGGCAGTTTTGAAAAAGTGCCGGGAATTAGCGGCAGTTTTGAAAAAGTGCCGGGAATTAGCGGCAGTTTTGAAAAAGTGCCGGGAATTAGCGGCACTTTTTCCAAAAGTGCCCAAAATTAGCGGCATACTCCCTCCGTCCCATAACAATGGGCACAGTTTGACTTTTTTGGTCAACTGAGTCAATCTTTGACCATAATTTTATGAATATCTAAATATCTCTATGAAATTCTAAAAATTGTTATTGTTTCACTATTAGAAATACTATCATTAACAATTTTTAGAATTGTCTAGAGATATCTAGATATTCATAAAATTATGGTCAATGATTGACCTAATTGACCAAAAAAGTCAAAGTGTGCCCATTGTTATGGGACAGAGGGAGTATATGAAAGTGCCGGTAAATAAGTGTCGGGAAAAGCTATTTTTGTTGTAGTGTGTCACTTATGAAAAGTGTCAATTCCAATGTTTATAAACGCCAGTTTGAAGTACTGACACTTTTAATATTAACACTCGCCATTTATGATTCTCCCAGATATTTACGAAAATGCCACCGATTGTTTTTTGAAAAGCGCCAGCAGCTTTTGAAAAACACGTTTTTCCTTTGCTTAAAGGTAAAACACGTTTTTCACAAGACCAACTTCTAGATAAATAAGATCGTTCATAAATATATTTGGTATCTACTAATAGCAAACATTGTTATTTAGATATGTGATAAAGAGATAATTATTCTTTATTCTGTAATCCTATATTTTTTTTTTTTATTTTGACTATTGATTAAAATTATAAAATCTACCAAATTGAAGGTAATTGATGGATTGCAAAAATGTATCCGACCCGCACTTTTTGGGCATCTCTAAAAAATATCACTACTAACGGAGTGGGCGAACACCTTTATATACTTAGTAATTCTTTTTTCAATTGTTGATGGAGGACTTGAGTTGACCGCAACACAGTACTTGAGAAAGGCCTACATACATATCCAGTTTAACTTGGAGTTTAGGACTGGTATCCAAATTATAAAATTTTATTATGTACACCGTCTCCAAATGTAATTATTGTAACAATTCAAACAATTATTTTAATGGGACGAGTCATTCTCGCAGAGGAAAAAAGGGAAGAGTAATGAATTTCATAATACAACAACAACAACAAAAAAGTCTTAATTAGTCCCAAAATAATTTAGGTCAGCTAACATGAATCTTTATATGTCATTGTGAAAGAAAATACGTTGGAAAGAAATAAGTTAAAAGAAGAAATAAGTGTGGATATATTAGAAAATAAAAAGAAGAGAAGAAAAATAAAAATAAAATGGAATAAATATAAAAATGGGCAGAGTAATCTTTACTAAACAATAGTAAGTAACGATTGTACAATGAAAAAATTGTAATTAAATCACTTTTTATTTAAAAAAAAAAATACAATATTACTCCATCTGTCTGGAAAAAGTAATTTATTTATTTTTTCATTATTAGTTTGAATGAATTTTGAACAATAATTTGAACTACTTTTAACCATATTAATAGGAATTTAAAATTTGATATTAATATTATTTATGATGGGTGTATCAATAATTATTTTAAAATTTTAATTAAAAATAAAAGTAACTTTGAGTATTTCTTAAAGTTTATTTGTAGTTATAAAATAAAAATAAAAGACTGACTTTCTGAAATCGAGTGAATATCTTATTATGAATAAAGAAAATAAGACACTCACCAAGCTACATTTAATTGTTAGGTATCTACTGGTTAACATCTTAATTATGAATATGCTTCACTAAATTATTTAACCAAATTATTTAAACATTTTATTTATGTAATCCTATACTATATTCTTTTTATTTTGACTAAAAGATTGGTTAAAATTATAAAAATCTTCCCAAATTGAAGGTAATTGATGGATTGCAAACATCTATCCGCAACGCTAATTTTTTTTTAGATTTTAAATATTTAATAAAAATAGAAAACCTACCGAATTTGGAGTCGGTCTTTAAATTATTATAGTTTTTTCCTAGAAAAGGCTAATCAGTAAGATTTTCTTAATTTAATCAATAACTCATTTTCCATTCTAAACTACCTTGTACATTTTAAACAAAATATTGTTCACAAAGTTGAATATATAATGAAATATAATTACTTAATTCAATTATTGCTCGCGCAAAATTTCAACTCACAAAGAATCAACATGAGCAAAATTCACTTCAATTCCGCACAAAATCTCTTCTCGTGCAAAATTTCAACCAATGCAACAACACACGATCGCATTTTGGTGAGAAAATACACGTTTTTTATTTATTTATTTTGTGAAAAGTATATAAAGCAATTTATATGTAAGAATATGGATATTTTTCCTCAAGTGTGAAAAAATAGTTAGAAAACTGTAACAACTTAAATCAGATTTTCCAAATTACTACTAGTATACCGCGGTGACTCACTTGAGATCCAGTAATTCAATTTTTTTTCTAACTTAATCATAACAAATTTTTTAATAATTTTGAGCCGTTAGATTTAGAGTTACGTGAAGTACATCACCACAAGATAAGCCCTAATGCTTTTAAGCCGTTAGATCTTAAATGATATAGAGTGTATACAAAGTCTAAAACAAATATAAACAAATGAGTTAGAAAGGCACAACCCTCGCACATTTCAAAATACAACTCTTGGTTTCTTCCCTACAATTTTCTCATCCGAAAAAGTAAATGTGAAATAAGACCCTCAATCAAGCTACATTTAATTGTTAGGTATCTATTGGTAAACGTCTTAATTATGAATACGCTCCACCAAATTATTTAACTAAGTTGGTAAATCACGTATGTTTGGTATCTACTGGTAAACATTTTGATTTAGACATGTGATGAATACATGATTAATCTATTTCTGTAATCCTATATATTCTTTTTATTTTGGCTAAAAGATTGATTAAAATTATAAAAATTTCCCCAAATTGAAGGATTGCAAACATCTATCCACTTCACTAATTATTATTTTTTTGTAGATTTTAAATATTTAAAAAAAAAAAAAAAAACATACCTAATTTGGATAATTTGGAGTCAATGTTTAAATAATTATTTTCTTCCTAGAAAAGGCTAATCAGTAAGATTTTCTGATTTTAATCAATAACTCATTTTCCCTTCTAAACTTCCTTGTACATTTTAAACAAAATATTGTTCACAAAGTTGAAATATAATTACTTAATACAATTATTGCTCGCGCAAAATTTAACCTCACAGAGAATCAACATGAGAAAAATTCACTTCTATTCCGCACAACATCTCTTCTCGCTCAAAATTTCAACAAATACAACAACACGCGATCACATTTTGGTGAGAAAATACATACACTTTTTATTTATTTATTTTGTGAAAAGTATATAAAGCAATTTAAATGTAAGAATATGGACATTTTTCCTTAAGTGTGAAAAAATAGTTAGACAACTGTAACAACTTAAAAGAGATTTTCTAAATCACTACTAGTATAGCGCGGTGACTCACTTGAGATCCAATAATTCAAAGTTTTTTCTAACTTAATCATAACATAAATTTTAATAATTTTGAGCCGTTAGATTTAGATTTAGAGGGATATGAAGTACGTCATCACAACATAAGCCCTTGTAACTTTAAACCGTTAGATTTTAAATGATAAGTAGTGTACGCAAAATGACAACAAAGTTTAGAACAAATATAAATAAATGAGCTTGTAAGGCACAACGCTCACACATTTCAAAATACAACTTGGTTTCTTCCCTACAATTTTTGCCTTCAAAAAATCACATCTTTTCAACATTTGCGATGACAAATCCTAGAGACCAAGACATGTTCCGATACGTGCCTTTATCCCTCCTTTCAATCATCCTCTCTTCATTGCCATTCCAAGAAGCGGCAAGAACATCAATCTTGTCAAAACAATGGAGAAATGTTTGGTACTCCACAAAAAACATAGAGTTCCATGAACGATTCTTCGTAAAACCCCATCATTCGTATGCAGAGTCTGTGGAACGTCGACTCGCCTTCCTCCACTTCATCCAGCAGTGGATTCAAATGCACGGTGAAAGATCCGCGGATCGATTAAGCCTCTCCTTTTCCCACCCCCAAGGACACAAAGAAGTAATTAACAAAGCCATAAAGTTCGCCCTTGATCGAAAAGTCAAGGTTCTAGAGATTGACCTTTCAGGTCGGTCGGTGCTAGGTCTTTATATAAACGAGAGCTCTCACCAATTTTGGCTTTGTTCCATCAAGCACGATATAGAGAGCTTGAAGTTGACCACCGTTGACCTTATGCTCACCGAGTCAACATCTAAGACATACACAATGCTAAAGAGCCTCTATTTGACATCGGTCAATATACCTGCAGAACGCTTGAACAAAATCTTATCCAAATGTCCGTCCCTGGAAATTTTAAGCTTGAAAAGGTGTTGGAATGTGGGGTTTCTTATGTTAACCAACGTACCGAGCCTCAAAAATTTGGTTATTGCAACGTGTGACATCGATATTTCTGCTGGGATTTTACTTGATGCCCCTAACTTGGAGCTTATCAAGTACTGGGGGTGGGTGACTCCTTTTGTAGGGGGAAATCTACGAAAACTAAGAGGGGCTCTTCTCGATTTTAGCATCGAGACCGGGGCTGCTGTTGAAGCGGCAGACCTTCTCTATAATATTCTCAGTCAAGTTTGGGCAGTAACTACTCTAAATGTATGCAGCTACACGCTTCAGGTACATATATATGTATTTCATTCTATTTTTGAGCCAGTACGAGGTTTCCATGTCTTAATAATTAACATGTTTTTTTATTTGTACTAAAATCAGTGTATTCAACTAGCAAATGATCCATTGATGTTGGAACCTCAACTTATGTATGTCACACATATGAAGTTGAATACAGAACTAACTGAAAAAGAGTATCGTGGATTTACCTTCTTACTCAATAGCTGCCCAAACTTGGAGTCCCTCGTTATCGACATCAGGCTTCGTGGGATTTTTCATGTAAAAACTATCAACTAAATCTTCCATTCGTTACAATTTCTTGTCTTTCAGTTAGAATCGTTAAATATTTGACCCTTTTTTTACAGGATAACGTGCTGCCATATAGAATGGAGGAGCACCCGTTCATTACAACTGAGAGATACATCATTGCTTCCGAGTGTGTGAGGAAAACACTCAAGACGGTGAAGGTGGCAGGTTATAAAGGACTGAAATGCGAGGAGATAGTGATTAAATATCTCCTCAAGTACGGATGCGTTTTGGAGAAGGTCGAGATTTTTCTTTCGCCTAACAATTGGCCATTTTATCATCAGAGAGCTCAGCCATTGCTGGGATTTCCAAGAGCTTCCCAAAAAGTAAACATTTCATTCCAGTGATCAAGTCAAATAATCAGCTTTGTTGAATGTGTTTCTTTTTTGTACCCAGTATTGAACTTTCTATTCATGCTTTTATTTTGTTTTTCGGGTTTAATTCATTCGGAGTAACTCTAGACTACAATCAAGAAAAAATAATTCTCTATTTCATCAGATGGAGATATGTACAAGTAAGAAAGCATAATGAACAACTGAACGTATTAAAAGTCGATAATGGGTTCACCGAGTGTTAAGTTTCTCTGCACAGTCCAGGGGAGATTGAAGAGCTTGGCCATGATGAACTTGAATATTTTGTTAACATTAATGTTGTGTGTAGCACTTGAGAAGAATAAGGTTGCGTTCATGATCTTCGCGTATGCCCTTGCCTGCAACAACATCACAAGTCTTGTCAAAAATCATGTCTACGCATACGTACGTACCAAGCTTTCCTAAAATAAAATCTCAATCTAATCATTAATGTCAGTATCAAAACGAAAATGCTCCATATAAATCTTTAATTAACTACTCCATATATATTACCCCGCCACCTTATCCCATGCTTACTCGTTACATGTATGTATTGTGCAAGATGGAGAAAAGGAATTGGTTGCGGAGTCCCTTTCACTAGGTTTTAAAGGACTGGACATATATGTCTTTATCAAAAGACTCCCAAAAAAAAAGTCGGTCACTACTGGAAAAATAACTTTGAGAGACTATTTGTTTTGGACAGCAATCTTTAATAGGGACGGTATTAGAGGCTAGGGATGGCCAAAACCGGTTCCGGTTCGGAACCGCCGGTTCCGGTTCGGCAAAAGGGTGACCCTGAACCGGCCCGCGCTTACCCCGGTTCCGGTTCCGATTTGGCACAATCCGGTCCGGTACGGTTCCGGTCCGGTTCCGGTCCCCCCCTTTAAAATTATTGAAAAACAAGGGATTTTTGGTCCGGTTCCGGTCCAGTTCGGCATATATGTGACCCTGAACCGGC
This sequence comes from Campanula takesimana, assembly GCA_026119855.1. Lineage (NCBI taxonomy): Eukaryota > Viridiplantae > Streptophyta > Magnoliopsida > Asterales > Campanulaceae > Campanula > Campanula takesimana. Next base: position 197,506 of record JAOWBW010000105.1, read on the forward strand.
CCGGATGCCTTGCGGTTCCGGTTCGTCCGGTTCCGGTTTCCTCCCCGGTTTGCTCCGGTTCCGGGCTTTTCCGGTCCGGTTTGGCCATCCCTATTAGAGGCTATTTGAGACGGTAAACTGCAGTCTCAATAGCTACGTTTTTTTAGGAGCGAGTCTTGAAATCATATGCCATATCTCGTTAGTATCTCCTCTCTACTTGGAAAATTATTCATTGCATTTTTTATTACCCTCGCCCAACTATTGTTGATAAACCATGTTCATACTGACAAGAAAGTCATCTCCTCGCTCTCTTTTTCAAGGTTCTAACACTAAAAGTGTGTTGAAAATTTGAAACGGCCTCTGAATATGGGGCGCTACTTTGTTTTAAAAGTACAACCAAGCATGCCATAGGAAAATATTACTACAAGGGGAAGAAGTTTAATACCTGGGTCACAATTGTCCATTGTAGGTCTGGTGGGAGCCGCACAAAATCATCAAATTTGGTCCCAATAAGTATTGGAATGGCCGTCTGCATTTACAAAATTTGGTCCCAATTAGTATTGATATATAATTCTTCTTTACATTTGCAGGGAGCCCTCCTATTTATTGAACTTAATTCTCTTTAAAAGTAGTTGCTCTGATCACTTATTTTTCTTTATAAAAGATCAAGCAAATAATTATATATTCATTATTTATATTTGTAATTCTACCGATAAAAAGTAACAACAAGGGTATTTTTAGTCTCGATAAAATCAGTTAAATAAGGTAGGTCATAGCTAAGCAAAGAATCATTGACAACAATGATGGAAACTTCATTCTTACACCTAACGGGAAAAAAAGTGTCTTTACAAACCCTTCATAATGTTTCAACTGATTCTTAACCTACTTTTTACTTTTCTCCATAACTTATCTTTCAATGCGTATAAATGATCAGTAGTTTACAGCAGTTAATGTTGCATTCATGAATCAAATGACTCGACACTGATAAACTTAATTAGATACGGAGTACAAGGTTATCTAGAGTCGTGATGCCAAAGCGTAAAGCATGAGATGTGTTGCTCGCCTCAGTCAAGTTTAAGTTCGGGTCAAACTCCTTTAAACAATCTAAGCAACTTTCTAACTTCAGTTGTTGCTAGAAGTAAGCATTTGATCTATTCCACTAACCTCCCTATTCTCTAACAATATTTCTTAATTTATGTCGCAAATATATACGCCCTCCGTCCCAAAATGATTTGGGAGGGAGGTAGTACCAAAGAACTAAAGAAGTATTGAAGACAGAAGATAGCGACTGAAGTTGATACCTGATTCCATCTTCTTGCTTGACTATACCATTCTATTACACTGCAATCATGTAAAGAAACACTCAATTAATTACAACAATTATGGCTCAAAAATCTATAATTACAGTATTATTTAAAAGCTAAAGGACATTACCTATGTAAGGTACACCGGCTAGTTAGGTCAAACATGAACAAAATTGCCACTGCGTCTTTGCAAGCAATCGGGACATGATCAAGCGACCTACTATCACCTACATTTGAATTAAAATTCTTATTAGCACCATAATTTTCTTAGTAATTAGAAATTGATATTGGATTTCTTGAAATTCCCAAGTAAAAATGGCAATCTGTACAAGTAAATAAGGGATAAACTTACCTCCTACATCCCACAAATTGAAAGCAATCCTTGCTCCTTGAATTGTAAGTGTTTTATCCATTAAATTCAATCCTCCCATCTCCAAACATTTCTTTTCTTGATCATCCCCAACATACTTAATCTTGAAAATAATAACATCATACAAAAATCAAATTGCAATCAAGGAAAAGGCAAAAACAAAATACCATATTTGTGACAACATTAATGATTAATTAATTCAAACATAATGACAAAAAGGAACTCACCAAGAAGCTCGTTTTCCCAATTTGACAATCACCCAAAATACTAATCTTCAAAGAAACCAAATCTGAATCTGTTTCGTACCCACTACAAGTAGTCATAGTGGTGGGGTCCTCCATTAACATGCCGGACTCCATAGCTTCCATGGTCGTCGAAGAAGAAGACCGGCGAGGTAGTCGCCGGTACCGGATAGGTCTCCCCATAGAACAAGCAACAACTCTATCCCAAATAAACCTAAAGAATTCACGAAAAAATGGTACCCTTTGAATCAAATCCCACCTAATTTTAACATGAACGATTCTCCGGCAAAGATGAGTCATCTTTCCGGTGGCTTGACGAATTCTTGAGCCATGAAAATGTAAAGTAGAAGCTTCGCCTTGGTCTCTCATGGCGTTTGACTACTACTAGACAGACCGGAGTCTTATTATTCTTTTTTCGAGGTTGTTTGTTGTGTCTTTTCTTTTTCAAGAACTTAAAAACAGGGGAAAATGTGTTGAAATGAGGGGAGTTGGACGGTTGACCGGTACTCTTTTCTTTTCTTCTTGGGGGAAAATACCAAAACAGTCCAAAGTGCCGGCTTCTTGTTTCCGACGAAGCAAAAGGTATATGGGTATTTGGGTCTTATTGTTGTTGGTGGTGTTTTGGAGAAAAAGTAGAAACTTAAGTATTTTAATTGTGGTGGGTTGGAGGCTAAGTTTGTCATTTGTTGATGAGGGAGTAGGGGTAATTTGGGTGTGATGAAGTTAGATGGTTAAATGGATAAATAATTAAGTTGTTGTATGTGTTAACGTGTGCCTATTTTTATACTCCCTCCGTCCCACTCGAATTATGACAAATTTCTATTTTGGATGTCTCATTTGAATTAGGACAATCCAAAAATGGAAATGTTTTATTCAATAGGACACACACTCACACTCACAACAACTTTCCACTCATTATTCTCTACCCCACTTTCTCTCTCCTACTTTACTTTTCATACTCACAACACCTACTCCACTAACACTTTTTCCTTAATCAATTTGTCCAACCTAAAAATCGTAATTCGAGTGAGACGGAGGGAGTATAATCTTGACCGTTCGATCATTATCTATTGGGAGTATAATTGTAGTTGTGAATACTGTATGTGTTTCTGTGTGCCCTGTTTTCTTATAATCTTGACCATTCAACGCTAAATATTTCCTGGTAGAGGATTTTATAAATGACGGTATATGACAGTGTCAAAGTTACGATTTGAGAGACATATGTGCGTTACAGGGTATTGCTAAAAGAGGTACAAGGCGGAAAATCGAGAATGCTAGTGCAACTTTATGCACGAACACCCTCTTTCGTCATCCCTCTTCTTACATTTCTTGTGTTTTTGGAACTGCTATTGTAGTTAATGATTATACTTGGGTTGAGCCTCTGATATTTATATTTATAGAGAGTCTACTCATATTTTTGTGTTTTGCCCTTAATCTAATGGCAGTTTCATTTCAAAAAATAAAATAAAAATAATCTTGACCGTCCAATTATTATCTATTGAGAGTATAATTGTATTTTGACATTATATCTTTTTAACAAAATATATACTCCGTCCCAGACTAAGGTTCTTACTTTCCTTTTTGGTTTGTCCCAAACTAAGGTTTTTAGTTGCTTTATTACCTAAAATGGACTATGGGACCCAGTTGTCATTCTCACAACAAAAACTCTCTACCCACTTTATTTCTCCTACTTTATCTTACTTACTTTTTCATACTCACAACATTTACTTTTTCTTAATCTCCGTGTAAAGTCAAACTAAGAACGTTAGTTCGGGACGGAGGGAGTATAAAAGATTGAATCAGAGCAATTCAACTAATTATACAATCAAAATTAATTCCAAATCATATCAATATTTAATATCTAAAATAAACACGTACACAGGCATCTTGTGAACTGTGAAGTGTTTGTTGGGTAAGAAATTGTAGAATGTGAACAATGTACCCAACAGTACCTTTTTCTTTTTCTTCTTTATGTGTTGGGTCGGTGATTTAGGTTAGCTCCGGTCGGTACATACCAAACTTAATCTAATACTTCCCTCGGTCTCGCGGTAAGGTTCTTACTTTCTTTTTAGTTTGTCTCCAATTTAAAGTTTTTACTTTGTTTTATTACTTAAAATGGAAAGTGAGACCCACTTGTCATTTTCACAACAAAAACTCCCTACCCACTTTCTCTCCCCCACTTTACTTTTCATACTCACAACATTTACTTTTTCTTAATCTCTGTGTAAAGTCAAATTATGAACTTTAAATTGGGACGGAGTGAGTATTTTGTTTTAAATCAATATTTTGATGGTATAATTTTTTTCTTTCGAAATCAAACTGCCATTAGATTAAAATTAAGGATAAAATCAAACAAATATGAGTAGGCTCTCTACAGATATCAGAAGCTCAACCTAAATGTTATCAACCATTACATTGATAATTTAAATTACAGTAAAAATGTAAAAAGAGACATGATAAAGCAGGGTGTTCATACATGTATCATTGTTAAACCTTTGATCACCCCAATTCTGGATTTTCGTATAAAATTATTTCTAAATATTTTTTATTATTATTATTTCAAATGATGTATTTTATGAACTAAAAAAAATCATGACATGAATAATAAATATAAATTTATTTTCATCATTAAATATTTTCAAAATGAAAAATAAAAATACATTACAAAATGATAAAAGTATAATACACACAAACTAGTTTTTTTCCTTTTTCAAAAAAAAAAACATTTTATGTTAATCTAATGTATAGAATTTAGGGCGTAAAATATAGAGAGAGGTTGCAATGTCAATGATTATGTGGTTGGGACTATGTTGGGGGAGGAGTATGATTAAATCCATGGGTGACTCGTGGGAGAAGGGAACAAGAAATGGGATAAAGATAAAACATTGTCACGTTAAAATGAATTTATTCTCATGATTAACAATACTACTCCCTCCGTCTCAAATTAGATGTCATTTTGGGAGTTAATTTTTGTCTCAAAATACTTGTCGTTTTACAATTTTCAAGGCTTATTTATTGTTGTATACCAATTCTACCCTTATTAATGATAATGAATTATCTCTTGCACAAGCATTTAATAGTCTAGGTAGTTGAATTACTTTAGGGGTATATAAGACATTTTTAAATATATTAATTGCATTTCTTAATATGTGTGGAAGTGTTTAAAACGACATCTATTTTGAAACGGAGGGAGTAACATATTAATAAAAGTTCATGGTTAGGCAGCGTCACTATGTCATTGGTGGATCTACATCATCAAACTATTTCTATAAAATGGAATAAAGCAAAAAAGCTGCAAGAACCATTCTTATACTATTCCTTTACAAGCTTTTTCCGAAAGCTTTTACACAAACTAGTTAACATAAAAATAAATAAAAACATCTCGGTCACGTAATAATAATAATTTGCAATATTTTTTTTATATAAAAATTAAATAAAAAAAAAGTGTTACATATTTAAAAATATTGTGAGTGAAAAAGGGTTGTGATATGATGATTTAAACATGATATTCACAATTTAAGTGTGTTAGTATGATAAGTTGTGTAGGATGAATAACTTGTGGCACCTATTATAAAATGTTACTCATGTTACTAGAAAATGTAACTATATTATTAGATAAAGGGAGAGGCTATTGCCACTACATTTTTTACTTATCCACTACATCATTAACAATCAAGCAAAATAAATCATTGATTTAGACTAATTTGCCCTTAAAAGTACTTGCCAACTATAAGATTATAAGAAATTGCCAAATTACCCTTTAATTTATATTTTCTTCAATTAATGAAAAAGATATGCATTTATTAGTATATTTGTAATTTTAATATTAGTTAATGTATTATTCTCACAATTCAAAAGATAAAAATTCAATACACAAAGTTATATATATTTAATGAACTAATATATATTTGAAATAAATAAAAAAGGCACTAATATAATACGTACACAACATCAAAAAATAAAATGTTAAGAAAGTGAAAACATTCATGCTACAAGAATAGTCAAAGCTACATAATCGTAACTTTATAAACATTATAATATAAACAAGTCAAAATAAAAAATCATTAAAAAAAATCCCAAAATAACTACTAATATGCTTATTTTACAAAAAGAGAAAACAATAAAAAATTCTATGGACAATTGAGAATTCTTGAAGCATAACTCCGTGTCCGAACCCTCACACGATTTCGGCCAATCTATGGGTCATAACTCCCTCCGTCCAACAAACAAATGTCTATTTTTTAATTTGAAATATTATTCCAAAATAGATGTTTATTTTTAAATAATTTTGTTGCTAAATGAATTTTTACCGAAAAAAATAAAAAGTCATAAGTATATCATCATTCACTTAAAAAAAAAGACAAAAACTTGCGTGAGACGGTCTCACACATGAGACGAGTCTTGTTGAGAGAATAAATGGTTTTCCTCCTATGGATGGGGCGGGGCAAACCCATTTCCTCTCACATAGAGATCCGTTTCATGTGTGAGACCGTCTCACACAAGACTTCCTCTTTAAAAAATTAAAAGCTTAAATCGTATAGCAAAAATATTTATAAATATTTTACTACCAAAATTTTCAATTTCAAATTCAAATTTCCAAATTTCATAGTGGAAGAATAACTAATTTCACTTTGAATATTCCAAATCAAAGAAGGGATTCCTTATTTATTTTTTGAAGCTTGGATTTTATTGATTAAATTAAGAAGAGCCCGAATATATTTATTATATAAATTATCTAGCAAGCTCCTAAATTTAACAAATAGGTTAGGTTTCTTTTGTTTAATGTGTTTCTATACTTAGCGTCTAAACTAAATGGTATTTTTGGCATGTAACAAAATGTTTCAATTGCTCATTAAATATCAAAGGACGATTTGGTCAATTTATAAAAAATGTACTGGATAAGTAAAAAGTGTAGTGGCGTTAGCCCCTCCCTTAGATAAATATATATATCATACATTTTTATTGCAAATGTCTCAAATGGAGTTGGTTTTGGGGGAAACTAGTTCCTCAATAAGTTATAAAAAATCCATTTTTTAACCCTCAACTTAAAATCCTAAACTCTAAATCCTAAACGCTAAACACCAAACCCTAAACCTTAACCCCTGTAAAAACATGACTTTTTATAACTTATGGAGAAACTAGTTTCCCAAAAATTCTCTCTCAAATATCCGTGAGAGAGTTACTCTTATAAATCACTACACACATTCCTCGTTTGCTTTTTTACTTTGTGGTTTTTTATTTTTTTTTCTCCATTTCTCTCCTAATTTTTTTTTTTCACGTGATTACCATAAAGCCACACAAATAGGCATAGAAAAAATGAACATCGCAAATTTAGCCAGGGACATATTTAACATCCGAAAAGAGTTTTGGTTTTATTATACGGTGTTGTTTATCATTTATATTACTTGGTCTCTCTTGTCATTTTAAATCACATATAGGCCATTTGAAAAATCGAAAGGGATTTCCCAAAAAATGCCGAAGAAATGAGTGCCCACGAAAGAAATACGAAATAGACAAAAATTTGTTTGAGACGGTTTCATTGTATGAGACGGATTTCGTTGAGAGTGTAAATGGTTTGTTCCTTTACGAATGAGGCGGGGTAAAACCATTTTCTTTCTCATCAAGACTCGTCTCATACACGAGACTTTCTCAAATAAATATTAAGAGTAATATTCTTTTTCAGGGGTGGGGGGAATAACGTAATTGTGAAGCATGGAATTTCCCACTAGGAGAGTAATTAAATTATTATTAAATACAAATGGAACCACCATTGACGCGGTCTTCCCATCTTAGGTGTAGGAGTAGGTATGACCCCAAAATAATGGTTACATATTTAGTTTTTTTTTTTTTTTTTTAAAGTTTGTATCATATCATTTTTAAGGCAATTGCCATCGTGTTACAAGCTCCTATGAAGTCTATTACAGATCTATTGCCCTATCTATTACAAATTCCTATATTGGAATCTATTACAGTGATACTTGCCTCTCTAGAATCTCTCAGAGACGTCCCCGCACCATCTGGTAGTCTGCTTGTCATAGAAGTCCTGCGCCATCTGGTAGCCTCCTTACCATAAACGTTCCCGCGCCATCTGAACGATCACCTGTTGGCACAAACTCCCCTACATAAGGGGTACCATCTATGAGCAAAACTATATAGTACTAGTAAACATATACTTCCTCCGTCCCACCTGAATTAGAATTTTTGTGTTGGGCATCGGATTAAGGAAAAAGTATTAGTGAAGTAGGTGTTGTGAGTATAAAAAATACTCTCTCCGTCCCAGTTTAAGGTTCTTACTTTCCTTTTTGGTATGCCCTAGTTTAAGGTTCTTAGTTGCTTATTCCATAAATGGCAAAATATGAATAGTGCCTTTGGATAATCTTGCCCTCAAAAGATTCATTAATTACAAAAAAATCATTACTTACCCAATTTACTTTTCGCTCATTTGCTTTATGAATAGTGTTTGGACAATTATATCCTCACCTCTCTACTTTTGTTGACCCATTTTTCTTTATTTTACACTTGGTTTCTTAATAAGCGCGCAAAGTCAAACTAAGAACCTTAAACCGGGACAGAGGGAGTAACAAAAAATCTTGGGAAAAACCCGTTTTACACGCGTCTTAGTGTAAAAGCGTGTTTTCTATATGTATAGTGTCAATTTTTGTAAATAAACGGAACGTTATTAGAAACGCGATGGCATTTATGCAAATAACTGGAACTTACGAAAACTCACCAGGCATTTTTTTTACACTGTAGGAGGCATTTTGCAATACTACATGAGACACTTTTTAATACTAGGGCAGACACTTGTTTTAGAACTTAGAAAACTCACTTGTCACTTACAAAAACCCACCAGACATTTTTTTACACTAAATGAGCCAGTTTTCAATACTACATGAGGCACTTTTTAACACTAGAACAGACACATGTTTTGAAACTTTCAAAAACTCACCAACCACTTGTTGAGAATGTAGGAGACACTTTTCAACACTAAAACAATAATCATAACACTATCTCTAAAGTGCATGTTTAAGTGTATAACTGTGTCTGCTTGAATATTTATAAGTGTAAAATTAGAACATGCACTTTGTAATATTGGAAGAGGCACATGATAATATTAGAGAATACAATTGTGAAAAACACGTTTTTTCATAGCTTAGTGTAAAACGCGTTTTTCGCAAGACCGACTCAAAAAGTAAAGTAGGAGAGAGAAAGTGGAGTAGAGAATAATGAGTGGAAAATTGTTGTGAGTGTAAATGTGGGTCTCATTAAAACACATCTTAATCTTAATGTAATCTTAATGGCCTTATGAATGTTACTCTGTCTCAGAAAAAATATTTATATTTTTTTCGCTGTTATTGCGAATGAATTTTGAACAATAATTTTAGCTTAATTTAATTGTCCTAATAGAAAATTGAAACTTATTATTAATACATCATCAACAATCCAATCAATATCAAGTTTTAAATTTCCATTACGACATTTATATCAACCTAAAATTATTGGTCAAAGTTCATTTATAATAACAGCAAAAAAATAAATATGAAAATCATTTTGAGACGGATAGAGTACGTTTTAATTCGGCACTGCTCCTCTCCTGGGACCTCTTTATTGCAACCGTCGTTGCAAATGACTGAAGCTAATCGGACAGTATGCTTTAATTTTTTTAGTTATGGGGGATCTACAATTCCCAAGTTAGTCTTAGCCACACATTATGTCGGAAAAGGCTACACTTACACCAACTGCATCTATATACCACAAATAAAATAATGCCGAGTGTTTTAAATGGAGCCTATGGAAGAATCTTTCTTAAAATTTTCCCTCCAAATCTAAGATTTTTGCTCCCAACTTACATGTGTCACACATATATTGGTGGTGTATAGAATCTTTCTATACACCAAGTGTAAATGTATCATCTTCCCATTATGTCATTTTTGTTTTTCTCCAACCGCCAAATAATTACAGTATTTCAACGGTATGTTAAATTGTCACGTACTCCCTCCGTTTCATAATACATGTCGTTTTAGACTTCTTCACACATATTAAGAAATGCAATTAATACATATTAAAAAGACATATGTGCCCCTAAAAGTATCCAATTACCTAAGCATTTAAATGTTTATACAAGAAATAGTTCACAATTAATGAGTAAGGGTATAATAGGTAAACAAAAGTAATTATATTTTGATAATAGTAAAACGTCAAATATTTTGGAACAAAAAATTGCTCCTAAAACGTCATGTATTATGGAACGGAGTATTACTGATACATATGGAAAAGAAACAAATTTCTTACTGTATAGCTCCAAGTGTAAACATGTTTATCGGTAATCTTACCTTGAATATTTGCTAGATTATTATTGACTTGAGGCGGCAAATGAGAATAGTCTAAATCCAATGGGTAGGACAAGAACGATAATATATTAGTAATTTGTTTCAAATCTTGTCACCTTGATTGTAATTTTGGGTTTGTCCACTTCTTCCCACATCCAACAAAACAATTAAAAAAAAAAAAAATTAATTATCAAAGAGAGTCTTTACAAATTGGCTCAGTCATCTAACTAAAATAAGAAATATTTTAACTTGAGATAAAATTGTAAATCTCCACTTAGGCATGAATCAATTTTGATGTACTCCATCAGTCCCATATTTCTCGCTATTTATTTTTATTTTGGGATCCCAACTACTTACTTATGTTTACTTTTCTCTCCTCTATCCACTCATAACAACTATCCACTAACTTATTTTCTCTCTCCTACCCACTCACAATATTTACTTTTCCAAAATATTTTTCTAATCCACGTGCACTCTCATTTGGTAACAATAAGTATGAGACGATTTGGTAACAATAAGTATGAGACGGAGGGAGTAACTTTTTTGGTCTATAATGACAATAGACCCTTCTGATAATTCCTCTTTACATGAATATTTAGAAACAAACTAGCAATTTTAATCAGAAGTTTTATTATTGTGACACTCAAAATTATAAATAACTAATTATCAATTAAAATAACATTTTAATTGGCAAGCCACAATTATTATTGGGCCCGTCAGAAGATGTTGTTTTGGTCCCTAGACCATTGGGGCATTGAGCCCAACTCAAGCCAAATCCGACCCATTATGAGGCGGGTCACGGAGGATTCGAACTTCACCTTCTCCGTTCAGGCTTCCGGCGCCGCACCAGTTCCGGTAAACCGTTAACCTATATTTCTTCTCCTAGATTCTTCAATTCAATAGGTTCTTAGTTGGATTACTGTGAATTCAGTTCGGACGACTTGAATCTCAGATGTACTTTTTGTACACTAATTTGTGTATAATTTTGATTCTAATTTGTGGCCTAATATTTTCTTGTAGCAGTTGAAAATATGGATTCTCAAATTGAAGGAAGATTGAAGTTCTTCCTTGGTCAGCTCCAAACAGAATATGGCATCCTTGATAGAATGGTGTACAAAAACAAGAACCAGCATCGTAGATGCTCATATTTCCGGTACCTTCTAAAGGTAATTCTTGTTTTTTGATTATTGCATACCCCCTCATCAATGTAGTAAAAAAAAAAAAAAAAAGTGTCTAATTTTAAAATCAAGAGCAATTTTGAATTTTTTTTTTTGGACATTCATTTTGGGACAGAAGAAATACTTCTTTGTAACATTGTACAAGCAATGGATGAACAAGTAAATCACATTCTTTAAAGGCGTTGACAAGTAAACATCGATACTTATAATAGGATGGAGTGAGTATTTCGGTTCACAAGATGAAGTTAACATTCATGTTGATATGTTTGGTTTGCCACACTGACGTTTAATGTAGGTCAGAAGTGACATGAGACTTCTTCGATTAACTTGCTTGGATGAAGTTGTTAACTCTTCCTTTCTTGTTAATAACGGTGAAAGAGATAAGCAAAATGAGCAGCTTTTGGTAAGGTGAATGCAGAAAATTATTCATTTTCGCTGCCACATTTTCTTTGCTTTCATTATCTAAACTATAGATATAATGTATGAAGCTTATACCACACAATCAATACTTTGACAAGCTATTTGTCATTGTCTATTAGCATACCGTATATACACTACCTTATGATGCAGTCTTACCACACATAGACTTATGTATAGTTGTTTATAGCGTTGTGAATGCTCAGTTGAAAATCATGTATCTGAATATGAGTTGGACCTATCCTTAAAGACCCTTCTCGTTGCAATTGCGGTCATGTGCTCAGCATATAGCTAATCTGAAAAACTGGATAATCGAAGGCACTGATGGACTTGTTACTCCACTATAGGATGGTATAGTGTGTTAAAGTCTTGAATTTGTTAGAGCCACTGTGTTTCTAGAATCCATTTGTTGGGAAATCTTGGAAGAAAACCGCAACCCCTCTCTCTTTTATCTGATTTGCAAAGAGTTGAATTCTGAGGATTGGTTTTGAACTAGTCAAAGATGATTTTCCAGAAGCAATTGATAATTTAAACTATGGCTTGATGTCAACCATCTAAGTAAGGTGGGTACAGGGGAGGAACGGAAAGAAACAGACTGCAGATTATTTTTTGTCAATATATCTGCAGAAGCATACCGGTTGAATTGAAAGTAGAAAAATCTTATTAGTGCTAACATTTCCAAAGTTTACGTAATGTAATTTTGTCCAATATGCTTCATGCATGAATCTTTTTTCCATTAACCATGCAAGGATGTTATAATATCCATTAACACCTTATGACAGGGTTTAAGGTCGTTTCTTGCAGAGAGATTGACTATGAGTCTAATCTATCCTATATTTATCCGACCCCATGCTTACTTGCATTATGTAAAATCATCAAACAATTCTGATTGTGTTGGCAGCATAAATGATAATTTCCATTCTGCTTGTTTATTTTTCATGCTTCATATGTGTATAGTTCAATGATTAATACAGTCATACGTACACAGACTGAAAAGGAGAAAACTTGATGGTGGAAAACACAATATTTTGGAGCGACTTCAGGGAGGTGCTCGTCTTTTGTCTGAGGTATAACTTACTACCGCGTCTAAATTATTGCTTGAAAGTTGAAACTCGTGTCACTATAATGATTCCTTCTAGTGAACTGCGTCGATTCTCTAGGAAAATACACATCAGCCCTTGCAGGATCTGCATATTTTTCCAGCTTGATGTGCAATTACATCACGGTCCAAGAGGTTGTGTGTTACATGGATTTAAATGGATGAGCGGAGATCTATGATAGTTGTTGGACGTAAGAAACATAAGAGGGTATAGGATATTGCTTAAAGATGAAAATAAAAGGACTGGAGGACGTACCACCTACCATAATGCTATTCCACTACTGAAGTTGGCTTTCCTCATTTGTTAATCGTATCTATGTATTTGTATAGCTGAAAATGTTGTTCGTTGTGATATGTATTTGTATATGCTGAAAGCAATTTTCTCTTATGGCTTATGCTAGGGCTTTAATTCCTTATTTGTTTATCGTAATTTTCAGGTCTTAGCTTAGCTTCCAAAATTTGATTTGCCTGTATGACTATGTTTCTGTGTTATCCAGCTAGCTATTTATAAGTGTTTTCTTGACAATGATAACACAGAAACATAGTTTCTCCAGGTTGTAATTTATAAAGAGACATCCTGAGCATTCTAACTTTTTCTTTGTGAAGGAAAATACTGAATTCTTCCTTATCTTCATAGGGGTTGTCATACAGATCTCTGTTGCTCCTATATTTGTTCATTGTTTCATAACCTTTCTCACATCAACGTGACATGTACGGAGTATTAATGAAAGTATACTTGTGGCATTTGGATCGACATGGAACAATTTCCTGAAACTCCATGTAATTTTTCTTTCGTTTTTGTTGCAGATGGTTGAGCCGATGGTGAAGGCAGCTATGTATCCTTTTTAGAATTTGCAATTTCTGTGCTTGGGATACTATTTTGAGATCTACTACTTCTCTTAAAAGAATAAGAACTCGATATTATCTTTTGATTATATATTTTCATTTTCTCTAATCGCACTTATATGGCACTCATTCTCTTTTACCGATGTTTTTGTTTTAAAGTACAACCTGGTGAATTGCATCATCTGTTTTTTCCTCAACTTTGCATAGTGAGATATCTAGTTTACTTGCTCAATCCTTTTTTGTGGGGTTTTGTATGACCATTCTAGCTCTCCTTGCTCGCCTTCGAATATTGGTTCACCAAGTAAGCACCGTTTCCTATATTATGCTATGTTAAATTTTGTTGGTTGGAAAAGCTCATAGATACAATAATTTTTGCTCCGAGTAATACTAAAGTCACAAAAAAAAAAAAAAAAACTCACAAAATGAGTTGGCAATGTTTGATGGGATGTTCTTGTTGTAGGTCCCATCCAAATACTCATTAATTAAGTATCCAATCAATAAATGTCAAATCAAATTGTGTCCAAAATTTTGTGAACATATAGCATTGCCTTTTGCAAATCATGTAATGGGACTGCGGAAAAGTCATCCTTTCATGATCACATTACCTTCATGGTGCACCAAATAATCCACTTTTTAACCCTTTAACCCCAAGCCTTAAACCCTAAAGGACCTAAACCCTAAACCTTAAACCCTAAACTTTAACCCCTATAAAAATAAGACTTTTTATAACTTATGGAGAAACTAGTTTCCCCCAAAATTTTCTCTTTCATTAAGTTACCACTAATGTGAAATGAAAGTTAGGTTCTTAGTTATGAGGATAATGATATGTATAGTGAAAACTCATAGTGGAACTCTGTAATATGTTGGATTGAATAAATCTTTGTGAACCGCACTTAAAAACTCATCTAGCGGATTACAAAGTTTCACTGTATGTTGTCACTATGAATTTTCGATATGTAGGAGCATATGATTGTCCTAGTTATAAACTGTGTGTGGTTCTTTTTCCCACAGATATTACTTGATGTTGGATCGGTATTCAACATGGTTTCTTCTCTCTCAAAATCAGCCGTCAGTCAGTAAATTTAAATCAACTAGGATTTGAGGTATATATGCCTCTCCTTTTCTTCATTCGTATTGTTTCTAACTCTAACCTCTCTCTCTCTCTCTCTCTTTCGTCGATAGAGAAAATATAACTCTACAAAGGAACGAGTGAACTTCCTAGAATGCGTATGGAAAACATATAAGGATCTTCAGTCGGATGATAGCTTGCTAAGGAGTCGCCTTTGACATTTGAGCAATTAAGTAAATATGTTGTGTAACTAATTTTAGCTTGTCCTTTTCTTTTTCTTGTTTTTTTTCCTTTTATATTAGACAGCAAAAAAGTTTTTTTCAATCTCATAATAATAATATCAAAAGCACAAAATCGTGCTTACAAAATCCTATTTGTCAGTTATTTATCGTACAAATACTCTGTAGTTATTTGTTCAAATTGGTCCAACGTATCTTAACGACAGGCTAACCATAAAGATGGACATGGATAACTTGATTTCATTAGTAGTCTGGATGCACGAAGAATAGTCAATTACAGTGACAATGTTGTCAGAGTCACTTTCATTGAGTTTCAATGTCAATGTCAATGTTTGTCATTATCATCAATTAAGCATTACACTCAAGTCAAACCATCTATAAATGTTTCAAGTTTTCACTAAATTGGGGACTAGCTAAAACTAACACCGACACTTTTGAAAAGTGTCAACGACAATGTTTTTAAATGCCCGTCGAAATGACTGGCAGTTTAAAATATTCACACTGGCATTTACGATGCTTGTCATTGTTTACAAAAATATCACCGCTTAGTTTAAAAAAACAAGCGCCAGCGTGTTTGGAGAATTACGTTTTTCCTTCGCTGATGGTAAAACACGTTTTTCACAAAACCAACTCACACCGTACTATAATTTTGCACAATTATAGGTCTACTAAATAATTTTACAAGTGTGAACAACAACACTATTATTTATTTATTTTTTCGTGCAAAATTAAAGTAGAACTCTTGGAAAAGGTGGGATGGAGAGAGTGCCTTGGATTTATATTGGGTTTTAACAATTTTGTTATCGATTTAATAATACTCCCTTTGTCCCCGAAAGATAGCTTCATATTGACTTTTTATATTGATTTTTTATGGTCAACATAAATGAACTTTGACCAAACATTAATGTTGAACTACTCATTCTAGTGAAATTGTAAATATTGTAATCAACAAATCATTAAGTGATTTATCAATAACAATTTTTAAATTTTCATTGTGGTCATTAGATTGACACTAATGCGGGGTCAAAGTTCATTTAAGTTAGTCATAAAAAAGTTAAAATGAGATTATCTTTTTCTGGGTCGGGGGAGTATTATACTGTAGTAAGTTCACTTTAGATCCTTTCATCGACAAAAAATTTAAATAAAGCAATAGTTAATTGGAGATCACGTTTATTTAAACTAGTGATATGTACTTGTAATTAAAAAGACAAAGAGACAGCTTCCGGCAAGAAAGAAGAAAATTGGGGTTAATCCTAAACCCATTCCGCCGACCCACGTATTTACAAGATTTATGTCAGATCTTGACTTTATTTAATCTTTGCCTGTTGAGGGGAAGGGAGCGTCTGAATAAATTGAAGGGCGGGTTTGATTTTCCATGCCACTATTTTACAAGATTTTACTTCTCCCTCATGGTTCTTGTTATCCCACATTAACACTCTGATTCAAGCTGCATTTTTTCTAGGTAAAGCCCCCTTTCCTGTTCTTCAAAATTAGGGTTTGTTTCATCCATTTTTCTCATGATTTCTCAGTTAAAATGTCCAGATCTTACATGGGTTTCTCTCATTTTCTTGAAAAGATGGGTCTTTTTGGGTCTACTAAACTTGAATGATACTCCTTTTTGTCCCGAAATGATCTTCTCATTTGTCATATTTTATTGTCCTAAAAAGTTCTTCTCACTTTTACAATTTAGGCTTAAATGTGCACAAACACAATATGACTAGTAAATCAAGTGCTCATATCCTTAAAAAGTTTGAATAGTCAAACGTGTGAAGATCATTTTGGGACGGTGGGAGTACATTGTTACTGAATGTATACATATTTAGGGCTTTAAGTTCATTGTTGTAGGTAGTAGAAATTTCATTTATTTGGTAGTTGAAAATGAATGGATTGATGAGCTACTGGTTAGAAAAATTCATTTGGCATATGGTCCAACCATTCAATGGCTTTTATTGGCTTCATAATTAGGATGTTCAGCCACCAGCTCATTGCTACTTAATCTGCTTTTATTCATGTTGGTGGGATTTTTACACAAAAGGTCTACAGTTGGTTTCTACTGATTGATTTTTTGACAGATTATTTTTTTGGACCCCTACTTTGAGACGATAATTCAAAATTATTCTTTGTGGAATGTCCATCATTTTGTATGGACTGTGTTTAGCCTATCATTTATCAGTTGTGGCGACCATACTTTTGTTTTCAGGATATTAGTAAGATGTTTGTGGGGTTTTATTAATTGTTAAAATACCTCGGTAAATCTTGATGAGCTGATTTTCTTATTTTCATTCTAATTCCCACCTTTGATGTAAATGGTCTTTACAAGGATCTTTTTGACGACGACAGAAAATGTGTAGTTTTCATTCAGTACAGTATGTTCCATTATCAGCTGGCTTTCTCTGTCTACAACTCTGCTTATACGTGTGTGTGTGTGTGTGCGCGCGCGTATTTCTGACCGTGTAAAAGTTGCACCTGCTTTCATTTAGAAGCATATTGACTTTGTGCTCAATTTGAAGTCGATGATTTCGTCTTTTCTTTTAGCCATTTAGACAAAGAAAAGGGAACGAGAAGAAGCACTTTCATCTAATCGAAATCACACATACAATGTTACCACACAAACTTGCTTGTTGATGGGATTGATCGTTTGCATCTTTCTATGACCACAAGATTTTGAGGGAAACTAGTTTCTCCCTAAATTATAAAAAGTCAGGTTTTTCAAACTGTTCCTAAATGTTTTCCAAATGCTTGCAAGTAGGAAAAAAAAAGTGGACTTCTTGTAATTTATTGAGAAACTAGTTTCCACTAAAACCTAATCTTTTATGATAGGGGTATCACACAAAATATATTAAGAAAGGAGAACTTTACTATATTGCTGTATTTATATTTATATGTTTTTTTTTACTGAATACATTACTACACATGCTTATGACATTGGCTTATCAGTGGAATTGCTTTTCCTGTAGCTATGGAGATTTGAAACATCCCCTCTTAAAAGATTTCTGCTCCTATCTTGATTGAGACTGGATAAAAGCATGGCACAGACATTGGAAGCTATCAAGGGTGGTGGAGGATCCATCAAAGTTGGAACCACCGGGACGATCAGTGCCCTAATGTCAAGAGAATTACAAAAGTATGCATCTCCAAATTCAGAATCATCTGCACATAAATCTTCAGAAAAACCTGCGAGTTTGGCAACTTCTGCCAATCCTAAAACACTGAAACCAAAAGTATCATCTGATGAAGCCAGCAGTAGCAGCGTCAGTAACAATATTAACCATAAAAAACCCGAAATGACCCGTAAACCCAAACACCAAACCAGGAAAAGTCAAGTCCCGATTCTTGATTCTGATAATATTTCCATAGACGGAACTCCTATACGAGCAAAACCTAAGAAGAAGAAGAAGGGATCATACATAGTGGAAGTTGTGGATATAAAATGTGGGAGCCCAGATAGAGCTTGGGCTACCCCTATAACGAACCGATTAAAGAAGCTTGGTTTCTCTAAGCTTTCTGAAAATGTCCCTCCTAACTAAACCTGCAACTGTTGGGCATCGGCTTTCAGGTTCTTGTAGTTGAACCTGGAAATCACTTTTGTTGGCTGATTTTTAGTCTCTGCAACTTCCACTAAAGAACACATACTTGGTATGAGCCTACTGCTTCCTCTCTTCTTCTTTTTTGGGGTCACGATAATTGACCAGAGCTTGGGTTTGGAAAAACTACGTTCACAAGAAGGTTTCTGAGAGCTATTCTGGGTGTCCAATTCGAGCCTACTAAAGTGCTCGATTTCTTGCAGGATGAGGGCACCAACTGTGCCTCTAGTGCCTATCTCGACTGGAGTTTTTGCTGATTTGGCTGGGGTAAGTGACATAACGGGGCTCGATTTCTGCAACATTTTCTGTATAGTAAGAGGGGAAGTTGGGGCTTGTGGCCCAGGTGAGGTTGTTTTAGGCTGTGTTTTGGTAGGAGAAATACTTAGGAGTTGTGGCATTTTTGTTTTTTGGTCAATTCACCTAATGCATTTTTCACTTGAAATCTTTGGCTTTTATAATGAATAGTATATTGCTGGAGGTGGTGTTGAGTACTGTTTGGTCATGTGCATGCAATGAAAACATTCAAGTTGCTTAACTCTCCTGTTTATGTCCTAACTACTTTGTTTCTCTCTCTCCAGTGAAAACATTTATGTTCCTTAACTTTCCTGTTTATGTCCTAACTACTAGGCGCTCTCTCTTAAACTCCTATCTTGTCTTAAAATAGTTTTGATGGGAAACTTGAGTATTTCGGCATGTGCAGTTGGACCGCACAATAGTCCCATGTACTTATAATCTGGACCGTAAGATTATTTTTGAAGGGTATAATTGTCTTTTGACACCAACAGGGGCACCTAATGTGTAATAAAAATCTGATTGTTGTGGAGTTGGAGTATACCCCAAATCCATTCGAAACTTGAGTGCTACCTAGTTAGGATTGGGTGGTGGTAGAAGTTATGGTGAATAGCTCTTTCTTGACATTATTCTTCACATTTTCCTTGGCTTGAAGGCATCATGGGAAATTTATGACATTCTTTACAAAGTCATGTGAATTTGCCAAACTGAAATATATGCAAACTTTTCATCTTTTCACTTTACTTTAATTAGTTCTTTCACAAAGTTTTCGTAATTTTGAGAAGACATTTTTAAATTTTTTATTTTAATTTTTTTCTGCCTTAATTACAACGGGTTCGTTAGGTAAACAACATTCCATCATTGTGTTTGTAGATATAATAAATTCTATAATTATGATGAAAATGATATGAAAGTAATATTTATCGGCGTCACTCGTACAACTCTCATGGAATGACTATGATGATCGATCGAACATCATCGGAGACATTAGGGGCATGTTTGGATCAAGGGAAAGGAATGAATGTGTGTTTTGTTTTTCTCTTTTGTGTATAGATTATAATGGCATATGGGTGAGGACCAAGAGAGGCATCATTTTGTGGGCATTTAGAAATGAGAGATGTAGATTGATTTTTTTTCAATTGTCATGAAATAAACCAGACTGGCACAACCACCTTCCTAAAGGTGTGGCTATTTTCAAGCTTCCACTCTTCATATTCTCCATTAACCATCACCAGTGGTATTTGCTCTTTATGTACTACCAAATTTTCATGCTCATTTTTTATTTTATTTTTGTCCCTTTTTTTTTTTTTTTTGTGTGTGTGTGTGTGTGTGTGTGTCTGTCTTTTTTTATATATATATTTTTTTTGGCAGGTGGAGGGGGGGGGGGGATCAGAGAAATGAGCTATGGCTGTTGTGTGCAGAAAAAATAATATTGAATTAAGTCAGAAAATATATTTGGGATCAGAAATGAGATGTGGTGGTTGCTTGCTGAAAAAAACATTGAATTATGTAAGAAAAATAGTGACTGGAAAAAACATTGAAATAAGAAATATAGTGACTGAAAAAAAAAACATTATTAAGTAAGGAAAAATAGTAGTTGGGAAGCTTTCTCTCCACATATCAGAGCCTGGTTTCGATCCAGGGACCTGTGGGTTATGGGCCCACCACGCTTCCGCTGCGCCACTCTGATTTGTTGTAATAATTCTCTCCTTTATTTATTTGTTCACAAAGGGTTGAGTGAATGGATAATAACCACTCCCTCTGTTTCATGTGACTTGAGACCAGAGATAAATATTGAGAGGAGTTGATTGTGAGTATGAAAAATTAAATAGGAGAGAGAATGAGTATGAGGAATAGTTAGTTGATTGGTGTTGTGAGTGTAAAAGTAAAGTATGAAAGAGAATGAGTGAGAAGAATAGTAAAGATTTTTTTACCATTTTGGTCAGTCTCAAGTCACGTGGAACAGACAAAATGGAAATAAGTCTTCAAGTGACATGAAACGGAGAGAGTATAGCAACTTAGCAACTGCTTCAAAATCCATGATCAAATATTGATCGAGTTACGTGTACTGATTCTCATCGAGATTGGGTTTAGTTTGAATATTCCCTCCGTCCAAAGTATGTGTCCATCCTTTCATTTAAACAGAGATTAAGATAATAGTGAAAATGATGTAAGTATTGTGAATATAAAAGTAAAGTATGTGAAAGAATGAGTGAGATGAAATAGTAAGTTGATTAGTGTTGTGCGTATAAAATTAAAGTATGAGAGAAAATGAGTGGGATGAATAGTAAAGATTCTTTACCATTTTTTAAAGTAGACATATACTATCTAGAATGGACTTAAAATGAAAGGTGAACATATACTCTGGGATGGAGGGAATAAGTAGGTTACATCTCATTCATAAATGAAATTAGTTCTTCATAATCGCAGAACAAATTTCTAAATTAAATTATATTTTATAATAAAATAACAAATAAATTACAATTTTTTTTAACATAATGTAAACAAATAATTTAATACTCCATTTGTCCTAATTTAAGGTTATCAGTTTCTTTTTCTGTATGTCCCAATTTAAGGTTCTTACTTTACTTTATTACCTAAAATGAAAAATGAGACCCACTTGTCATTTTCACAACAAAAACTCCCCACCCACTTTGTCTCTCTTACCATGTACAATGGTTAAACAAAAAATTCCCATTCAACACCCACTTTATCACTCCACATCATTTTCTCTCTCTTCCAACTAATCCATTCAACACTCATTCAACATTTACCCCTACAATGGTTTGTTTTATCTCTCATTCAACACTTTTCTCACTCATCATTCTATACCCCACCACTTAAAATTTATTTTTTATTTTTTATTTTTATGATTAGTGTTGAAATAGTTATTATTGAGATCCATTTTAAAAAAAAGATGGTTTTTTTTGTGTCGAAATACAATGAAACTTACGTCAATTTAAAGAGATTTTTTTTAAGGAATTTTGGTGTAAAAAAATAAAAAAAACAAATTATTTTCTGTGAAATAATTGAGCTCAAATAATTGAGATAAAAGAAAATAATTCAAAAACTCCATGAACCAATAGAAGTCCGCCAAGTGTCACAACCAGGGAAAAAAAAAGTCGGACCATTGCCTACATGCGCCTTCTCTGGCGAGTGTTTTACACTTGCCGGCCTTGCCCAATAACAGTGCGCCACGTGTCCAATCCAGGGGACACAATTCTCTTTCACATTTGTTGAATCCATTCAACAATTTCATTCACACTCCCCTCATTCACACACCATTGTAGCTATTAAACCAAATTTTTTTTGTTTAACCCATTAAACAACTTCATTAAACCACCATTGTAGGTGGTCTTACTTACTTTTCCCACTCACAACATATATTTTTTCTTAATTTCTGTGCAAAGTCAAAGTAGGAAACCTTATAGTTGGACGGAGGGAATAATACACTTTTTATTTAAAAACAATAATTAGTTTGGATAAAAGAATTTTAAGTTTAAAGGTAAAGTTAGTCTTATGAAAAATATGTCTTACATTAAAAGATATGCAAAACGTGTTCGACAAGAGATTATGTTTTACATTAAAAGATAAAAACATGTTTTACACTAATATACTGATACGGGGATTAAATTCTCAAATAATTCCTTTTTAAAATAAGAATTCCCAAAATACCAACCCTCCCAAACTATTTGCCAAAATGTCCATTTTTTTTAAACTCGCTACTAGTGATAGCGAATTTAATTTTTTTCCGATGAAACTCGCTACTAGTGATAGCGAGTTTAATTTTTTTTCCAATAATTTTTCCATTTTTTTTTCTTCAGAAATCGCCGAAAATTATTTTCATTTAATTGAAATCGCTACTACCAAAAGCGAGTTTAACCTAAACTCGCTATCTGAAATAGCGAATTTAGGCGACCCGAACTTGCTATTCCCATTAGCGAGTTCTCTTTTCCTTAATTTCCCTTTTATATTTTACGTAAAATTATTATAGGAGAAAATATATTCTAAACTCGCTATTGAAAATAGCGAGTTCACGTTAATCAAAAAATAAAGCATTTTCATTAATGAGCTCGCTAACCTCATTAGCTAATTAAATGAGACTGGATATTAGCGGCCACAACTCACATAAAACACACACATAACACACAACAATACGGCGATTTGGGGGAGAACTCGCCAATAGCAGTAGCGACTAAAAGGTAAGTCCCAAATTTCATACTCCCTTTTGATTTTTATTTAATTTTGTATGAAAAACTCATCATTGGGTGGGTTTTGGGTACTGAGGATTGCTAAATTAGGGTCTTTTGTAGCTTAATTGTGCTTAGATGAAGAACTAGGTCAATCCCTAGCCTATGGTTTCGGATGCTATTTGAAGTTTGAGCTCTGTTAAATTGAGTTATAAATTTGATGAATATAGTGTTTGTGTTACAGATGAATGCAGAACATCAACATGAGGAGCTTCTTGAACCGTTTGTTGATCCGAGGCCTCTAGAACGAGATGTTTTGAGATTACAGGATAAGCACCAAAGTGAATATATTTGGGCTGGAAGACATGTTGAGAAGTTATCTTTTCGTTGTGGTTCGACTCCGCCAGAAGTGTTGGATTCGAGGATTCAGGAGAGACTTGTAGTAGCAGGATTCTACGGGGTTCACAAGTTAGGGAAAATCACGTATGATTGGAGTTTGCTTACAGCGTTGGTTGAGCGGTGGCGTCAGGAAACCCATAGTTTTCACTTCCCCATTGGTGAGATGACTATTACTTTAGAAGATATGGGTATGTTGTCGGGATTACCGATAGATGGACTTCCTGTTACTGGTTCTGACACTACGATGTTGCTTTCGGGTTGGTGCGATTTATGTGAGGAGTTATTAGGTGCTAGACCACCTGATAGGGAGATTGAGCCAGGGTTCTTGAAGCTTAAGTGGCTTCGAGGTCAGTTTACCGAGTTTGCTAAGCTACCGGAAAATACGAAAGAGGTTATGGTCGATAGATATACACGTGCGTACATATTAGCAGCCCTTGGGTCGTTTGTGATGCCGGATCGCACTAGTAATAAGGTGAAGTTGATGTATCTTCCCCTCCTTAGAGATATTGAAAAGATACATGAATATAGTTGGGGTAGTGGAGCTTTGGCATTTCTGTATCGAGAACTTTGTACTGCGACTTTGCCTGGAACCAGTAACTGTAGTGGTTTTCTCTCTATTGTGCAGGTATGTTAATTGTTTTTCTATATATGTTTAATTTTATGTAAGTTTTTAAATTATATTGTATTAGTCTAATTTTCTTATAATACAAACAGCTTTGGGCATGGGAGAGGTTGTTGCCCACACAACCAATAGTCGTTAGGGAAGATCAGAATGTGCAGCCTAACTTACCCGACAGTCCATTAGGGTGTAGGTAAATTACAACCACTCTACCTTAGTTTCTTATATGTTTTTCATTAATAACAAATTATTAATAATTTTTTGATCGTCAGGTGGAATGGGTCCTTATCTTATTTGCATTTTAACGCACATAGCCTACGTGCCTATCGAGATCAACTATCGTCTCTCACTGAGGATCAGATTATTTGGCAGCCATTTAGAGATCGCGATGTTCCAGATTATTGCAGGCAGGGACATGCCGTATGGAGGACACAAGCGCCTCTTATATGCTTTGACAGGGTAGAGTGGCACTTGCCTGATCGAGTGATGAGGCAGTTTGGTATGGTACAGCAGGTCCCCGATCCATGTGACACAAAGGAAAATCTGCATAGTATTGATCGCAGGGGTAGAGGACATGTGGCTTGGGATTCTGAACATGGTGAGTACATATCATTATGGAATGCACGAGCTCAGAGCGTGGTTAATGGTGAGTTGGGTGAACAGGTGATGGATTATGCCCATCCATATATGATCTGGTTCAAGAAGATCACGCGTTCATTAATTGTGAACCCGATCCATATAGAGGATATAGGGTACAGATCGCATGCAAGTGTCTTCGAGGGTTTGGTAAGTGAATATAATTTTACAAAGTTTTTAATATTAGGGTTTATTGATTGTAATAATAAGTAAGTAGCATCTTGCCCTATTGATGTTAACAGGTGCAAAACTTACAACGTCTGCATGAAATTAACGAGGAAAGCATCGCCTATGAGTTGGAGGTGGATAACTCTAGGCTTCAAATGCGGCAACTCATCATATCTTCTCTTACTCATATTCGACAGCAACAACGACTTGATGCTCGAGCACCCCCTGCGCCAGTTGATCGTGTGCAGGGAGTGCAGCACAGACAACCTCGGGCTCCACGTAGTCGTGTTCAGAGAGTGCCACAGAGACAACATGGCCAACACTTAGTAGATGAACAAGAGGAGGACCAAGAGCGACAACTAGAGCAGGAAGCTCAGGTAGAGACTCAGACAGATGCACCTCTCGAGACTCAGTTACATCCTAAGACTCAGACAGCGGTAGAGGCACAAGATGAGGTTACTCGGCTAGAGACTCAGACAGATGCATCTTCTAACACGCGGGTTCATGATACACAGGGTGAATGTGTTACGCAAGTTAGGGGGAAAGAAGCACTTAAAAACACTTTCAAGCGTAGGAAAAAAAATGATATCTACAAATTAACTCTTTAATGACACTATTTAAGACATTTTCTATATGGTTGGGTTGCGGTCATCTAATGATATTTTGTTCTATTTACGTGTTGAATATGGTTGTTTGCCAGAGGTGTTAGAAATATGATTGGTACATGTTTTAGTTTGTTACAAGTGTTGGTAGGGGTTGTAAGTTGGCTGTAAGTTGACTAGGAATTCAGTTTCAGTAAACTCGCTAATGGGAATAGCGAGTTCAGGTCGCCTAAATTCGCTATTTCAGATAGCGAGTTTAGGTTAAACTCGCTTTTGGTAGTAGCGATTTCAATTAAATGTAAATAATTTTTGGCGATTTCTGAAAAAAAAATGGAAAAATTATTGGAAAAAAAATTAAACTCGCTATCACTAGTAGCGAGTTTCACCGGAAAAAAATAAAATTCGCTATCACTAGTAGCGAGTTTCAAAAAAATGGACATTTTGGCAAATAGTTTGGGAGAGTTGGTATTTTGGGAATTCTTATTTTAAAAAGGAATTATTTGAGAATTTAATCTTGATACGGGTGTAAAACAAGTTTTTGACATTTTTACGGGTATTTTGGGTTGGTGGGAGAGAGTAAAATTTTTATGCGTAAATTTCCGTTTTATTACGGTGATTAGAAATAAAAAAATAACACGTAAATACTGCTGCACCAGTCCTGTCCTGGGGTGAAAAGAAGTTCAAGGGTTTCGTTCCCCCCTAAATCTCTTCCCCTCTTAACCCCCACCGTTTAATCTTCCGCCGGTCAATCTCCGTCACTCTTTTTGTCTCTGTTGTTGTAGCTGGTGTTTCCGTTTAATCATCAACTGTTTACAGCAGACTTGGACGTCGTCTCATTACTGTCTCAATCGCGAGTTTCGGTCGTCAATTCGGCTTTTCTTGAAACCTCCGTCAAGTGAAGATCCGTTGCCGACGGTAATTATACCTCTCCCGATTCTCTATTAATCGGAATTGATTATTCTTATAGACTCCTATCGTTATGGCTAAATTATCAGTCTCTCAATTTGGCTATTTTAATACGAATTTTAGGATGTACTCCCTCCGTCCCATTTTAAGAGTAAAAAAAATGGGAAGTTTCAAGAATTAAGGAAAAGGTGATGTGTTGTGAGTGTAACCCACCTTCTATTATAGAACCCACCTTCTATTATAGGATTTTGACTCTTAAAATGAGACGCTCTTTTAAGAAATTTTTGACTCTTAAAATAGGACGGAGGGAGTATAACTTTTTGTTTTTTGAAGCAAACAAAACACTAATAGCATTGATAAAGGTTAAGAAGATGGTGCTCCACAACTATCAGAGACTCATCCCAAATATAAAGATTTATACAAAGACGAACAATGGTCATTAATTTAACTACCACAATAAAAGAGCATAATACATCTTGATTAGGATCGTCTATTCCTAAACAAAATATCTGTGCAAAGCCCTTATGAACAATGCCTTGTGACGCGCAAATGCTTCTCCAAATTACACTTGGACACGGCCTAACATTGGCCTTCAGAAAACCCGCAATCGGAAAAATTTTGGCGTTAAAGACATGACTTAATGCATTTGGGTAGACAAGAAATGCCCAACCAAACATCGCAAGTATTGCAAAAATGAATTGAAATAAAATACAAAGGCTCTCAACAAAGAGAGAAGGCAAAGGCTCCCAACTAAACCAAGTTCGTAAAGCTTTTACTTGTCGAATGAGACTTTTTGTTTGTGAGGGGGTCGGATCGATTATTATCGAGGCCCTTAGAATTATGGTCCTTTATAGCTACATAGATATGAGCACAAGCTCTTGAAAGTTTTTAGTGTGCCTGTATGTATCCTCATTCATGGATGGTTTTTGTTGTAGTGTTTGGCCATTGATGTCCTCGTTAGAGCAAAAGTACATTGTCAAGAATTGCAATACTACATTTAATGGTTTCCTATGATATCCTAGTGTAAACTAGTACATTGCTCATATTCTCTGTTCTCTCCCTGGCGTCCCAATAAAATCTTTCTTCCAACCTTGCATTTATAAGATATCTCAATATACTTTAAGGCTCCGTTTGTTTGGCGAAAACAACTTCCGGAAAACATTTTCCCCATTTTCCGGTGTTTGTCAAACACCGGAAAATGGGGAAAATGTTTTCCAAGGAAGTGGTTTTCCTCCATTCCTAAGGAAAACGTTTTCCTTACCTCCACCTAAGGAAAACGTTTTCCGGAAATGCTAACACTTCAATTGTTGTTTTAACTCCAATTTTTGTTTTACGAAAATTATTTTTTTAATTAAAATGTCTAAAAATATTTTATTTTTATGAATATTTTGCAATATGTTAAATTATTAACTTTAGTCCATTATAATTACAAAACTACATTTCCATTTTACTTTATAATTGAAATTGGAGATAATGACTAATTTATTGATTATTTCTTTTAATATATACTCTAGGTGATCAAAATTAATGTATCTAAAAAAGTTTTCCGGAAAGCATTTTCTTAAAATTCACCAAACAGTGGAAATTACATTTTCCGGAAAACATTTTCCAAGAAATCATTTTCCGGAAAACATTTTCCAAGAAATCGTTTTCCGGAAGTTATTTTCCGCGAAACAAACGGAGCCTAATACTCCCCCTGTCCAGAAAAGATAGTCTCATTTTGACTTTTTATGGTCAACATAAATGAACTTTGACCAAGGATTGGTGTCAATCTAATAATAACAATGAAATATTAAAGATTATTATTGATTAAATCACTTAATGTTTTGTCAATTACAATTTTTTGAATTTCACTAGAATGATTAGATAGACATCAATGTTCGGTCAAAGCTCATTTATGTTGACCATATGAAGTCAAAATGAGACTATCTTTTTGGGACAGAGGGAGTATCAGATACCTCATACTTTGACCCTTGGTTATACCACCGGTATGTTGTTTATTTGAAAATGTGAAGGGACTATGAACAGTTTGATTTAAAATGGGACTCCTTTTGGAGAGATTAATTGGTTGTTTAAGAAATTAATTTACGTGCCTTAGTAAAGAATCGGGCAGAGATGTATGATGTTTTGGTATAATTTTGTATTTTCATCCCTTTATTTAGTCTAATGAACTAAGACAATTTTTTCTAGAGTTGTGACCTAGAAAAAACAAAGCCTTAATCCGAAATGATTTGGGGTCGGCTAACATGGATCATCATATATAATCGTCAATGAAAGAGGTGAGAAACAAAAAAATTGAAAATAAAAACCAAAAAGAAATATAGATAAATAGTTGGGGTCCAAAAGCGGGTATTTTGGACATGAGGGAGTTAAAATTTCAAGCGTAAATTTCCTTTTTGATTAGGGTGAAGATTAGGAATCAAAGACGAACGCCTATTTACTGTTGCGCCTAGTCCTAGGGTAAAAAGAAGTTCAAGGGTTTCTGTCTCCCCTAAAACTCTTCCCCTTAACCCCCTTTGTTTAGTTAGTCTTCCACGGGTCAATCTCCATCGCTCGTTCTTTCTCTGTTTACACGTATCTCGTGTTTTTCTAACCTTGCATTCATAAGAAGTCTCAGTATACTTTAATATCAGATCTTCTTATACTTTAGCCCTTGGTTATACCACTGGGCTGGTATATTGTTTTTTTGAAAATGTGGAGGGGCTATAAATAGTTTGATTTGAAAATGGGACTCCTTTTGGGTTGGAGAGATTAATTGGTTGTTTAAGAAGTTACTTTACATGCCTTAGTAAAGAATCAGGCAAAGATGTATGATGTTTCGGTTTAATTTTGTATTTTCTTCATTCCTTTCTTTACTCTAGTGAACTAGGACAATGTTATCTAAAGTTGTGACCTACCTAGCGTATTATGTCTACCAGATACATTAGCTAGCTTTTGGGTTAATATTTTAATAATCTCTTTGCTAATCTTAGACTATACAACAACAAAAACAAAGCGTTAGTCCGAAATGATTTGGGGTCTGCTAAAATGAATCGTCAATGAAAAAGGCGAGAAACAAAAATTTTGAAAACAAAAAGAAATATAGATAAATAGTTGGGGTCCAAAAGCGGGTATTTTGGACCGGAGGGTAAAAATTTAATGCGTAAATTTTCGTTTTCATTAGGGTGAACATTAGGAATCAAAGAATAACACCTAATTACTACTGCGCCGAGTCCTAGGGTGAAAAGAAGTTCAAGGGTTTCCTTCTCCCCTAAAATTCTTCCCCTTAACCCCCTTTGTTTAGTCTTCCAGCGGTCAATCGCCGCCACTCTTTATTTCTCTGTTTACACATAGCTCGTGTTTTTGTTTAATCTTCAACTGTTTACTGCAGACTTCGCCGTCGTCTCCTCACCGTCTCAAGCTTGAGTTTTTGTCAATTTGGCTTCTCTTGAAAACTCCATCCAGTCCGCTACCGGAGTAATTAAACCTCCCCCGTTTCTCTATTATCAATCAGATTTGATTCTTTTTGTAGACTTCTATCATTATGGGGATATTATTAGGCACTCAATTTCGCTAATTTGATAAGAATTCGAGGGAATTACTTGGTCACTCAATTCTGCTTGATTATGTCCCATTTTTGTGAAAAATAAAATAAAAATTCTATTCTGCTTGATTATGTATTACCACATGATGAAGTGCTGGGGAGTTGCTATTTTTGTCTTGTTTCCATTTAAGTATAATGTGATAAATCAATAGGTAGTTCTACGTTCCCTCTGTCAAACTGTGAAACTCTTTGGCCTGTACCAAAAAAAAACAAAAAAAAAAAAAAACTGTCACATTTAAAAAAATATCTGCGGTTTACTGTAATCTCGACAACTTGCAAACAACTAAGCCAATGTCCATAAAAAATTGACTAGTCAAATGACACTTTTTTTTTTTTTTTTTGGGGAGGGGGGTTTGAGGCGGATTATTAGTGAAGCACTTAGTATTATGGTCCTCCTCATCTATGGATGTTTGTTGTTATAATATTTGGGCATTGGTGATCCTCGTTAGTGCAAAACTACCTTTTCATGAATTGCAATGCTGCATCTAATGGTTTCCGATGATATCCAAAGTACCTTGCACATATTCTTTGTTCTCTCCCTGGCATCCCAATAATTATTTTTTTCCAACCGTGCATTTATAAGAAGTCTCTATGTACATTGATATCTAGTATTTTTACACATTGACCCATGTTGATACGACTGGGCTGGTATATTAATGTGGAGGGACTATGAATAGTTTGATTAACAGGACTCCTTTGGGGTTAGAGAGATTAATTGGTTGTTTAAGAAATTAATTTTCATGCCTTAGTAAAGAATCGGGTGAAGATGTATGCTGTTTCATTTTAATTTTGTGTTTTATTCATTCTTTTTGTAGTATAATGCATGAGTTAACAAAGCCAATTTTGTATAGAGTTGTGACCTACTTAGCGTGTTATGTCTACCAGATGCATTAGCTAACAGTTGGGTTCATATTCTAATCTCTTTGCTAATCGTATATTATACAACTGTAGATACCCCTGGGGACCACGGCTTGGCTAGAGCGCGTGAATTAACCTAGGATGTCTAATTGATTTTAAGAGTCGCCACCCGCGTTTTGGAGGAACGCGAGAAAACCTAAGAAAATAGCCTTTTTTTGTACGAAAACCAGAGATTCGGGAAGAGAAGGGTTCGGGGGTTAGGTGACGGAGTGGGAAGTACTTAAACACCCACTCCGCCCCGCTTACGCGGGTCTTGCTACTTTTGGTGTTCTAATGCTAAATGTCCTTCAATTAATTAATATAAAAATGTGCTAACAATTTATAATGTTAAGGAAAAGGGGAAATAAAAAGATGAATGGTTTTATTAATTTAATGCTAAAAGATTACATGTTGAAGTATTGTTAAACAATTACATAAAGAGAAATGAAAAGTAAATTAAAATGGAGTTTGGAATGTTGGAATGTAACCTTGGCCAAACTTCAATAGTGAAGTGGCCTTTTGGTTGTATCCCTTTTTATGGAGATTGCATACATTTAAGAAGAAGAAAATAGAAGAAAAATGAAGTTGTACCTTAAGAAGAGGACTTCAAACGTGGACTTGAAAATGGTGTTTTGTTGTGGAGAAATTGTTGTAGAACAATTTTATGTAGAGTCTTGTTACGAAAAACTCTTGTTGGGAGAATTTGTGTAGAGAATTGTGTATAGTGTGTGTATAGAGAAAATTCAAGTCTAAAAATGAGGTCCTTTTCCAAGGTAGGAGATGATGGTTTTTTAGGTAAAATTAGGAGGGAAAGGTTGGAGGGAAATTGGTCAATCCATGTGAAATGGAATTGACCAATCAAGAAAAAGATAAATAAAAGAATTAATGAAAGAAATATAAGAAAATCAAATAATAATAAAATGAAATATTTTGTTTTTATGAAGAATGGCTAGAATAAGGATTTGGGAGTTATGAAATAAGGGGGAATGAATGTGGATGTAAAAGGAGGTGTTTGTGATCAAGAAGAGATTTTCTAAATAAGAAAAAAGAGGGGAAAATGGTCCTATCCGTTACTGCCAAAGTGGGAAGCGCGCGGGTCCGCCTATTGGACCAAACGCGCGCGCGCCCCATGACTATTACGGGAGGCGCCCGCGGGTGAGAATAACAGAATGACAGAATGACTCTAAAAGTTAAACTCTGTTATGCAGTTTAGTCCAAAACTAACGGAATCAGTTAGGAACTTAACGGAAGTAGCAGAAATTAACAAAAACAAGTTAAATAAAATACTATGTATGCAATCGGGGTGAGAGGTCCAAAGCGGGGTGTCTACAACAACAACAACAACAACAACAACAACAAAGCCTTAGTCCCGAAATGATTTGGGTCGGCTAACATGAATGTCCTATGGAATTGTCAATGAAAGAAGCGAGAAACAAAAATTTTAAGCATAAAAAAACAGAAAGAGATATAGATAAATAAATAGATATAAACGTTTTGTTAATGTTCGACTATCTCAAGCAAAATAGAATGTTGCTGTCGTCCTTTTGCACATTATAAGTACATATCTCATTACATTTTGGTGATTTTATGTTTTATGGATAGCCTTATGATTCTGTTTGAGTACAAGCACTAGTTATCTTGTTATTCTTGACTAGTGGTTACTACATACGCCTTCAAATTCTTTGGAGAGAGATCTTGTTATCTTTCCTTTTTTGCAGTCGTTCTCTTACCATTTTGACAGTAATTGATTGCTTCTTTAATTTGTTTCACTCTTACCAGTCTACCCCTAGACTACTACTCATAATTAAGTGATTACATGTCCATTTGGGTATTGGAAAGTCCAAAGCATCAATATTTTGGTATAAAACAGGCAATTCTCTTTTATTTATTTGTCTCGTACATATCTTGGCAATTATTTTGAACTTGAGTAAATATATTTGATCACGTCAATTTAGTTGTCATGGGACTCTCAATTTCGCATGTAACAGTCTTCCTTCGTTTCTTTTCCTTCCAAATTTTCTAATCTTGAGCCCTTAAGAGTTTGCTTCTCATTGCAGCTTAGAGCTTGTTCTCAACCAAGAAGAGATATCTGTATTGTAACTCTAGGAAGATCACAAGAATATGGAGGACTGGGGTAAATTAGTTCATATCTGGCTTTACTTGTACTTAATTTCAGTGTTGATATTCAGTTTTCTTTTTTCAAAATGATTTTATGCTAATTTGTTCCATGTTCTTTTCACAATCATTAGAAATTAGATCTAAGGTATTAATGTTACTAAGCAATCTTCTCTATTTCCCATGTTTTAATCAAGCTAAATTGTAAAGAAAATTCGCTGTCGCTGGAGTATGCATTTGGTCATTGATAGTGATGAGTGGGCTTGAATGTTTCAGAGGATGAGCCGGCTCCAATTGTTGTTAAAAAGGAGCTAGTTAAGAGTTTGTGGGATGATGAAGATGCTGATGAAAATGTTGTGAAGGAGTCTTGGGAGGAGGATGAAGAGGAGCCTGCTCCGGTATGCTCTGATAATTTCCTTTATACTCTACTTTGTCAACTAATTAAAACTGATATATCGTTTTAAGGATTATTTTTTTCCAGTTGTCTGTGCTCCTCATAATCTTTGGATGTCAATTTATCTACATTCGTAGGTCTCATTCATGTATGTTGATAGAAAAAGCTGTGAAAAATTTGGTTTGTGACCAGTGCGCTATCGAAGGATAGTTAAACAGTTAAGAGTCACTGTTAATTTGGGACGACGGAGCTATACTAGGACAACTTATAGACTTAGCGTTTCCATCCTAGTCTCGTTGTAAAATAGAATCCTTACCAATTGTTTTAAATTTGTTATCGACTTTCAAATAGCTAGCTTGACATGCATGTACTGAGTCTAATTGAACAATTGTATCTTGAGTTACTAAGAAACTTGGAGGCATTCTTAGTATATTTTACATCCTTATAAAATGATACAATTAACTTGTGTTGCATAGGTGTTACATACACGCTCAAACATATATGTTCTTGTTTATGTTTTGAGTTAACTTTGAGTTGATATTTCTTCAACTTTCAGTTCTCTTACTTCACTATTGTTCTTCTATCCATTGTCCAACTGATGGATAATCTACCCAATCCTCTTTATCTTTTTCTGTCATTCATTTCTTTTTTTTTTGAACCTCTCGTTTAAGATTTTTAATCCCCTTTTCAATTGTCCTTCATCTTTAGTTTAATCTATTTCAATATGTGTATTATTGTTATTTGAGACTTCAATACTCTTTATTTACTGTTCATTGTTGATTGTGATCCTTGCCCATGTCAGAAGCTTACAATCTTCCCACTTGCTACTCAAAACAGTATGAGTGATCAAAACTGTAGCTTGACATGGCTAGTTCTCATGGATTACTTTCAAATAAAATACATAATTTACCCTTCCGTTGATCAATGAACCCATGATAAATTGTTTTTTCATGCCAAATTGTATATCTTCTAAATCTTTTTTGTAATTCCACAGCCTTTTTGTTTGTATCTGATTTTTTCAGGCCCCTGTAGTAGAGCCTCCTGCAGTGAAGGCCCCAAAGAAATCTGCAGCTAAGTCCACAGAAAAGAAGGCGAAAGCTGTTGAAGTAGTTCCAGAAGAGCAGCTAGATCCCGTTGCAGAAAAATTTCGCCAGCAAAGGTAACTTCTGCAATAACAGCTGGTAGTTTTTGTGTCTTATGCAAAATTAAGTTCATTACTATTCCAAGAAGATTTGAACACAAGAGAGGACATACCTTGTAGCTGTCTATAGAGATATGTATGTGCTGAACCAGATGCATATAAGGTGGCATGTCTATTTGGCACTCCATTGGTCCCTAAATGAATGTCCAAATTTTATTTTGGGGGACGTTTGCTAAAAGGTTCACCTTAGACATTTTTTTGTAACATAAGTACGTTAATACCCTTAATGATCTAATTATGTTGCATGGTAAGTCTAAGTATGAATTTGCACCTTTTCGACATTCATTTTGGAACTAAGTGTTGGACTTTTGGACATTAACTTACGGACTTTTGGAGAATTTGATTTTGTTGTACTGTTAGGATATGCTCCCTCTGTCCCAAATTAATAGTCCCATTCGCCATTTTTGTTGGTCTCAGAAAGATTGTCCCATTTCCTAAATTGATAGGTTGAAATCACTGAACATCCTTAATTACCCAACAAGGAAGAAGAGGGAGAGGAAGATAGTAGTATCCAGTTAGAACGATTGTTAGTAGAGTAATAATTGAGCTTCATCCAAGATAGTGATGTAAATGAACATAAGTTGTTAAAATGTTTGAATAATCAAATGGGACTATCATTAGGGGATGGAGGGAGTACAATAGATGGTGAATGTACTTGCCATCTTTTCTCAAGAAGTTGTTCAGTGGGGTTTGTCTTTCGCTTGAGCTGTACAGCAAGAGACATTCATTGTAAAAATCGAGGACCTTAAAAAAAGTGGTTGAGAATGTTGCAGTTCTCATTTGCTTTTGTGCCTTTTGTTGCTTCTCACGTCTTGGTTTCGTTGTTAACGTCAACTGTGTTGGTGTCGTGTGTATGTGTCCTTGTGTATAGAATAATGATTCAGGTTGTAGGTAGCTCTTTCATATCTTGTCAATTTGATGAAGGTTGTTTGGGTGTATGGTATTATGTGGATTATGCATGAAGTGGTTCTGTATATCGCATCTTCATTATGATAGATAATATATTACCCTCACTTTGAAAATCTGCTAAGGTGATCAATGTAAACAATGATATTACATCCTTCAATTTTATTTCATTTATTATGTTCGTTCATTAGCATAGGCATTAACTTTATGTCTAATGTAGGTGAGTACATTAGTCTGTGGTTCCCATTCTAATTCCTCCCCCCAACCCCCTCCCGATTCTCAAAGTAAATTGACCATTTACACAGTGTTAGGTGTAGCATGAGTCTATTATCAAAATTATGGCCCACATCGGAAGAGCATTAACCAAGGGTATATATGGGAATTTTCTTTGTCTAAAAGTGAGGGTCCAATATGGATGAGAGTGTCCATAAGTGGGTAAATATGTAAAGTTTCTTTGCCTCAAACGGAAACTTATGTAAGAGGACTCCTTTTCTGGGACATCCCAAAAAGAAAAGAAGGAACTCTTATGTTGGAATGTAGTGAGTACTATGTCAGTCCTTAATGTCCTCCTTGATTAAGGTTATATGCCTACTTTTGATGCATAAAAAGTGGCCATGATTCCTTACTGAAATAGTAAAGATAAAGGTTGATTATCTGGACTTAATCTGATTTTGCTGTAACTATATTATGCTCTATCGTCTCACAGGCTTATTGAAGAAGCTGATTACAAACACACTACAGAATTGTTTGCTAAGAAGAAGGGTGGTGATGACAAGACTCTTGATAGTTTTATTCCAAAATCTGAAAGCGATTTCCTAGAGTATGCAGAACTCGTTGCACATAAGCTTAAGCCATATGAGGTGTGTGTTTACTTTTTTGGTGGCATTTAACTATCCTATCTGATTATTAGTATAGGGTCAAGATTTGATTAGGGCATCACTATTTGCAGAAAAGCTTCCATTATATTGGATTGCTCAAATCTATAATGAGACTCTCGATGGCAAATATGAAAGCGGCAGATGCAAAAGAGGTTTCCTCTTCGGTCACTGCCATTGCTAATGAAAAGATTAAGGCCGAGAAAGAAGCCAATGCTGGTAAAAAGAAGACAGGTACGTTCTTATCTTAGCAGCAGATATATGTTCAATTATTAGCTAGCCCGTAATATTGTACCCCCTCTATCCGTATTCCCATCCTATTTAGTTTTTGATGATCAGCGCAAGATAACTTTGACCAGATATTAATGTCAATCTAATTTTCTTGGTGGAATGTAAAAATTGTTATTAATAAATCATTACGTGATTTATCGTTAACATTTTTTACAATTTTGTTGGGAGGATTAGATTTGACATTAATGTTTGACCAAAGTTCACTTGTGTTAACCATCAAAGCCCAAATGGGACTATCTTTTTGGGACGGAGGGGTTAACATCTTTGCTTGGAACCAAGTTTTTGACCTAGCTGCAATGGTTGCTTTGCATGTGATTGTCTTATAGGTGCAAAGAAGAAGCAATTGCTGATGGATAAACCCGATGATGACGCAGTGGTTACCGCTTATGATGGTTATGACGATTATGATTTCATGTGAGCTTTTGGGGGGCTTTTGGTATTCAAGCTTGTGTTACTAACAATCAATGTCTTGCCAGTATTAATCGGGATATTGTAATTACAATATTATGTAGATGAAAGGAGCGTATGACAATTTAATATCCAAATTTTCGGGAGAGTAACGAGTGTGTTATTGCTTGCATCTTCTAATCTAGAGGGAAATTGATTTTTGTAATTATATTTTTTTCGGATTTATTTTACCCGTTGGAAAATTAAAGCTTCTTTTTGTCTCTGGGCATTGCTGTTCGCTTTCTACTGCACTTGTAGAGGCATAATCTGTAGATCTTACTGTGTCAATTGCGATCAAGGTTTATTTGTGTGTGTGTCTCTCCCGTGTAATTGCTCCATTTCCAGTATTTTATGGACAAGTGTTTACAAAGGCTCATTGATATTTTCTGCCTAGTGAATGTCTTGCAAGCCCGCTTAGAGTTACAGGCGGCTTCAAGCTCTAAGCATCGAGGTACGATCAATCGTTACGTTTCTTTCATGGTATTGTTTACCTTGTTAAGCTGATTGAAAACCTGTTATTTGTTGTATTTATAATGTTGTCCGCAAGCACACCCTTTATACTTTCCAACACGCTTTAAAGCAACGGGCAATGCTTGTTGATGAGTTTTGGCATGGAGGAGGTGATGAGGGAAATGAGATTGATCGGTATGTGAAGCGTTGTGTTCTTGGAGGGGTTTGTTCTGCTACCGACATATGCATGACGGCAGATGATTCCCCAGTTTAGTTCTCTCATCTCTTCTCATCTGCTCTGCTTATTTTGCGATTTTGGCAGTAGTAACTTTTTTAACTTAATTACTCAAGAGTCTAAAGTCAATGGCCTAGTGAAGCAAAACGAGGGAAATCATTGATGTTTGAGAATGGCAACGATCAGAGATTGTTGGAACTGTCAAGAGATGTGGAGGGGGTCTCTTGTGAGAATACCAAGTCTTCTTCATCAACTGTAGGAGCTGACTGAGATTTGACTAAAGGTCATATTTTTTTTTCTTAAAAATGAGAAAAAGACTCTTGTATTTCAGGTAAAAGAGGCGAACTAGTCTTATACATCTGCTGTAAGAGTTGACTGGGAGTTGACCAAATAATATCATATTTTTTATTTTTTTATAAGTGAAAAAATGGAAAATACTCGTATACTTAAATTTTAAGATGCAAACAAGTCTTCATCTAAATGAGTTGATCAGGATTGACCAAATAATATCTGAGTTTTTCTATTTTAATTTCTTAAAAATGAAAAAATCACTCTTATACTTCAACCATAAGTATAAGAGGTAATCTGGTATTGTATTATGACCCTTCCCCGGACCCTCGCTATGCGGGGATGCCTTGTGCACCGGGCTTCCCTATAGGAGATGATTGAGATTTGACCAAATAATATCATATATTTTTATTGTTTTCTTAAAAATGAAAAGGTTGAAAAAATGACTCTTATACTTCAAATATAAAGGCAAAGTGGTCTTATACATCAGTTATAGAAGCTGACTGAGATTTGACCAAATAATATAAAAAAAAAATCTTAAAAATGAAGAAAATTGAAATTTATACTTCAAGTATAAGAACAGTATAGAATCAAACTGAACTGAACCAATAAAAATTAGACCGGACCAATATACCTGGTATAGTCCGAGAAAGTACTAGTTTGTACTCCTATATTCCTTAGGGCAAATTGCAATTTGGTTCCTGACATTTACAAACTTTTGCAATGTTGCTCCCAACAGTTTTTTTTCGCCAATTGGTTCCCAACATTTACATTTTTTTGCAATGTGGCTATAAAAGTAACTGAGCGTTAGTTTTCTAACAGATTTTATGTCATGTGACTAGCACATGACGTTTTAAGATATTCTTAAAGCTACACATATCCGATTAATATGATTCTTCTTTTGAACTGAAGCTAATATTTAAATCTACAACATATATTTTTTTTTGGAAATTTATTGGGTAGTTGGATTATTTTTACATTTAATCTTAATTTTAAATATTAAAAAAAAATAGAAAACACGTAAAATATAATCTAAAAAAGATATTATCCCAAATATGTTCAATATGAAGTAAATTATATATGTAGATTATCAGTTCGTAAAAATGTTTGATAGAAAAAAATGGAGAAGAAGAGGACGATGAATCGAGGGAAGAGTGTATGTGGAATGGTGTTGCGGGAAAGTGGCAGAGGGGTGGAGAAAAATAAACTGTAGGAAAGATACATACAGAAATTACTTCATATGAAATATACTTGGGCTAATATCTTTTTTAGAGTATATTTTACATGTTTTTTTATTTTTTTAATATTTAAAATTAAGATTAAATGTAAAAATAATTTAGGTACCCAACAAATTTCCGAAAAAAAATTATGTTGTAGATTTAAATATTAGTTTCAATATAAAAAAAGAATCATATTAATCGGATATGTGTAGCTTTACGAATATTTTAAAACGTCCTTTAAAACGTCATATGCTAGTCACATGACATAAAATCTGTTAGAAAACTAACGCTCAGTTACTTTTATAGCCACATTGCAAAAAAATGTAAATGTTGGGAACCAATTGGCGAAAAAAAACTGTTGAGAACAACATTGCAAAAGTTTGTAAATGTCAGGAACCAAATTGCAATTTGCCCATATTCCTTATCCTAAATTGAATGATCACTGCCCAAAATAAATGACCTTTTTGAAATATTAATATCAAATAACTGTCTAAAAATGATTATTTTTATTTTTTAGAGTTTATTATATTTTTGCAAAACTAAAAATTTTGAAAGTGAATAAAAAATATTTTTGCTATTAAAAACCTGTATTTTCAAAATGACTCTTAAATTTAAAATAGTTATTTATTTTGAGACATGAAAGTGTCCCGGACTAAGGTTCTTAGTTTTACTTTACACGGAGATTAAGAAAAAGTAGATATTGTGAGTATGAAAAATAAGTAAGAGAAAGTAGGAGAGATAAAGTGGGTAGGGAGTTTTTATTGTGAGAATGACAAGTGGGTCCCACGGTCCATTTTAGGTAATAAAACAACTAAGAACCTTAGTCTGGGACAAACCAAAAAGGAAAGTAAGAACCTTAGTCTGAGACTGAGACAGAGGGAGTAACTCATTACATTGTTTGATGTCAAGAGCAGCACATAACTAACTTATCTCAATATTCATGAGTACAATACTCTATTCAATGAGTAGGTTTTGGGGGAAACTAGTTTATCCATACGTTAGTAAAAAGTAAACTTTTTAATATTAATATTACTCTTAAACCTAAACTTTAAACCCTAAACCTTAAACCCTATAAAAACATGACTTTTTATAAGAAACTAGTTTCCCCAAAATTTTCTGCTATTCAATCGGTCAATGAATAATTCTTGTAGTTATCTCTATTCAATTTCAACAAACTAGTTGAATCAAATATTAACCCAATGCTTAACCATGGACTTGGCACAAACCTAGTCCAGTTAGGAATTAGCATTGTCGAAGCAGCTTTTTTTTTTCTTTTTTCTGACGACGGCCACGCAAGAAAGAGGCGAGGAGAGGGATCAAACCCTAGCGCTCACCGAGGGTGAGACTTGGCTTTACCCCTGGACCACTCTTTTGGGGGACAAGTAGCCTTTTCTTTTAAATCTGCATCCTGATTTTTTTTTCTTTAACATGATGTGAGGATGTGTCTTTCCTAATTTAAAAAAAAAATAATAAAAAAAAAAAAAAAATATGCCGCAGAATGTTAGTATTCCTCTGCGTTATATGACAAACCCTATTGTGAATTTGTTATAAATAGCCATCTCGGTCCCTCTGTTTACATAGCCTCTTCTCTTCTCTTTTTCTTTTTTCTTTCTCTTCAACAACAACAATAATGGGGGAATCAGTATTATGCCCTTGGCTCTTTTATTCTT
The DNA here is from genome assembly GCA_026119855.1 of Campanula takesimana. NCBI lineage: Eukaryota > Viridiplantae > Streptophyta > Magnoliopsida > Asterales > Campanulaceae > Campanula > Campanula takesimana. The sequence continues at coordinate 238,546 of JAOWBW010000105.1, forward strand.
ATGGCAACCACAATCGTTTCTGCAACGTAGCTGGATCTTCTAGTCAATCCTCTTCTATTCCCTACCTGAAGAACAAAACAATTCTGGGTTCTAGTCATGGCTGGTTGATCCTGAATAACTACCAGACTGCTAGTATGTATCCTCCCGCTCCTGGTATTAATTTTTATTATCTTTGGAACCCCATCACCTTAGAAACCATAAACTTACCTCCCTTCGAATCAAATCCTAAACACGTGATTGCCTCTTTTATTCTGTCATCCCCTCCGGGTGATGATGATCCTAATAGCATGCTCTTGTTATTTGATATTGCAATACCCGCAGTCTTCGTTTGCAGGCTTTCTAATCCTGAATGGATTGAGTTAACATATGATAGTTTCTATAATCAATCTTGGGTTGAGTCCCCACGAGGTTTTAAGTTTGAAAAAGGTTATCTCCGTAGTGCTGTTAGTTACAATGGTAATGTATTTGCCATAGGAGGAGAAAGGGAATTATTCCGTGTGGAAGTGAAGCTTGATAATACTATTTTCCTACACCCGTTGATCCATTTACCATTATTACCGGCTTCATCACGTCCCAATTCGTTGCGTGAGAACTTGGTTGAATGTTGTGGGGAGTTGTACATAGTTCATTGTACCCTGAGTGATGTTCATGATTCTAGTAACGTAGTTGGTGTCCATGTTTTCAAATTGAATTTTTCTGAAATGATATGGGAGAGAGTGGATAACATTCATGATCATGCCTTTTTCTTAAGCTACAGAATTGCTATTTCTTGCTCTGCATCCGCCCTTTCAAACTTCCCAGCTCTAAAGAATCGCATATATTTCACTATGTATGCGGACAATGGCAAAATCTTATATTTTTACCATGTTGAAGATGGAACTATTACTATGTGTGCCCCATCCTCAGAATTGCCAACACCGTGGAGTTCCTCCATTTGGGTAACACTTCCTACTCTTGGAACTAACAAAGGTGAAGAAAAAGAAGAGACTTTGGTGTTTGCGGAAGAAAGAAAAGAGAATTTTTTCCCATGGACTGATCTTCCAATGGACGTGCAAAAGCTGATTATGGAGAAGTTTCCTCCATTTGATTACATCAACTTTAGAGCCGTCTGTAGGATGAATAGCTTAATAGCTCCACCAATTCAATGGAGAACCAAATTGGCAGGAGGATCAGATCAGCTCCGTTCGTTATCTCCTTGTCTAATATACTCCCCTGCTGGAAAGAATGTATGCAACTTTCTTGACCCCAACCTCAACGGAAGATACCTTGTTAAGACCCCACAACTGTTTCAAGATCCAATTGTGCGTTGTTGCAAAGAAAGTTGGTTGCTGATGTCAGAGTCACGGAATTCGAAGGATGTTTTGTTATCGATGTTCTTGTTTAATCCCTTCACAAAGGCTACCATCCAACTCCCATCTCTATCTCTGCATGTGGAGGGGCGTTTTCCTGCTCGCTTCAGCTTGTTGCCTTATTCTTCTGACCGTTGTTATGTTGTTTTCTTTGTGAATGCCAATGAGATGGTTAACTTTTTTGTAACATATCCGGGGAGTGAGGGGTGGTCATTTCTCCCGTTCTATGATGATACAAAAGTTTTGCATCCTGTTGATAAAGCCCCAGTATTCTTAAACGATAGTTTATACTATTTGGGTGAAGATGGAAAACTGGGTGTTCTCAGAAAAACTGAAGAAGAGTGGAGTTGGGAGGTGTTTGATGTGCAGGAAAGACCTAATAATTTTCAGCACACCTATTTCGTGGAGTGCGATGGGGAACTTTTATCCGTTTTTGTTGGTTATTTGGGAACATGGGTAAAGGTCTTCAGACTGCATAGAGATGACAGTCCCACAATAACCTGGAGGTGGGAACCAGTCTTGGATCTGGGTAAACACGTACTGTATCTTAGCCGACTGTCAACGTTCTCCAAGGTAGCTCAAGCAGAAGGAACCAAGAACAGAATCTACTTTGAAAGATTATATAGGGAAAGGGTAATCTTTTATTCTCTCAAGACCAAAAAATTTCACACTAGTTATTATAAAGATTCACGGAAAAGTTACTACAATACAAGTGAACCACTGCTCTGTGCTTGGATTGAACCCAACTGGTGTGACAAGTTACCACAACGCAAGTGAACCACCATTGCTCTGTGGTTCAAGGTGCTAGTAGTTATTTACGTACTTAAAACTTTTAAATTTTATTTGTTGCTCATTGCCAGTAGTGTTTTTTGCTTATTTAGGGAACTTGGGATATTTTCATGTTTAGTTAAGTTTGAAGTTACGCAGATTTCTCTCCCATAATCATATTATCCATGTTCTTACTCAGTTGTCTTGCTTCTTCATGATTCAGTGGTTTCTTAACACAATTTAGGTATTAAGAGTGAACTTTGCAAGGGCTTCTTAACTATCTATCTGTCTGTTAGTTTGCTGGACAATAACGGCTTTGATAACATCTTTAGACCAGATTTGGGACCGAAATGAAAGTCTTAATTGAACTACGGTGTAAAAATGAATATAAAATGTTTGATGTTAAGGGTGAACTTTGCATGAAAGTAGAGTGGACTAAAATGAATTTATACCTTAATCAAAATAATTTATTTATAAATAATAACACTTTTTGGTCAGGAAAGAGCAATCAGGTGAGAGGCCAATCACGAGCAATATCGCAATGGAGATTTTGTAGCTACATTCTACGGTGAGTCCTTTTCGGGTTGGTCAAGGAGAGCCCGTAGGCAGCCTTACTTTGGGAAATAGTAGAGGTTGTGACGTGAACTATATATGAAACATGATTTTGTTCTTGATAAACTGAGTTGTTTTTTTTGTTCTTTTGAGATGATTAATCTTTATGGTTGTTTTTTTTTAATGGTGGTTGGTGGGTGAAGAACTGCGAAATAGTGTGCTCCTGCTGTACGATTCAGCTTGACATCCTTGCATTTTTCTTCTGACCAATGTTACGTTGTTTACTTCTTTAATCGGGGTAAGAAGGCTAATTTTCTCGCATCCTCTCCAGAGTGGACTTTTCTTGAGTTCTCGAATGATACAGAAAAATTCTATTCTATTGATAACGTCCCAGTTTTCTTGAATGGGACTTAGTATTATTTGAGTTAAAAAGCAGAACTGGGAACTTTGACAATAACAGAGAAGAAGAAGAAGGGTGGAATTGGGACATGTGGAATGTGCTAGGGAGACCTGAGAATTTTCAGCACAACTATTTAGTGGGGTGTTAGACTTCTATCTGTTTTTGTTGGTCATTGTGGCAAATGGGTAAATGCGTACAAGTTGTGTGAAGGTGTCAATGGTACATTATTTTGGTGGGATCGAGTCGTTGATCAGGGTAAACGCGTATAATATCTTAGCCAACTGTCAACTGTCTCCAAAGTAGCTCAAGCAGAAGGAACTGAGAACTACGAGAAAATGACGAAATATTCCTCTAAATTTTTATTGGTTGAGAATGGTATGAAAGATTCCTGTGAAAAGTTTGATTAACGAGCCTTGATCGTTAACAGAATCTACAGAGAAAGGCAGTCTTTTTTCTCTCAACATCCAAAAATTTCACACAACTGATGGTAAAGATTCACTGACAAGTTACTACAATACAGCTTGGATAGAACTAGGTTGGTGCTAGTTGCTATTTTCGTACTTCAAACTTTGAATTTGTATTTGTTTCTTATTTGATTACGATCAGTAGTGTTTTTGATTATTTGGGAAACTTGGGACATTTTCAGGTTTGGTTAAGTTTGAAATTATGCAGATTTCTATCAAAGCACCCCATAATCATATCATCCATTTTCTTTTACTGAATTGTCTTGCTTCAGTTCAGTGGTTTCTTAACTATCTGTACTAATTCCCTGTTAGTTTGCTGGACGGGCAAAAGCCATGCTGATGCCTAAGGAGAAGAAGGGATTTACGTCTCAACTTCCAAGTAAATTTTTATGTTCAGTGGCCTTTTTCTGTTAAGTAGCAATACGAATATGTGCTTTCTCTCTAATTGTCCCTCTTCTGAACTTTTGATTAAAAAAAAATTATGAAACATATAATATTCCTAATGTGCTGAGCAAATAGCTTCTTGATTTAATCATTCCAACTACAACATTATCTCCAGAAAACTATCTACTTTAATAAACGGGTGAATGACCGATATATGCAACGTACTTTCACGTTTTTTACAATCAATGTAACATACTCCTTCCGTCCCTCTTTAATCTACAAAACTTGTCATTTTGGTTGTCTCACTTTAATCTACAAAGTCTCAAAAATGAAATGTTTTAATACTTTTACAATAATGGGACCCACTTGTCATACTCACAACAACTATCCACTTACTATTCTCTACCCACTTTCTCTCTCCCACTCAACTATCTACACTCACACACATCAGCTATTTCAATTTTTCCTTAAATAATGTGCCCAACCCAAAATTTGTAAGTTAAAGAGGGACGGAGGGAGTACTATCTAGTGACATCTTAATGAATTGTACTTTTTCAATTGGTTACATATAAAGCAATGTACTAGTGGACACCCTAACGACTAAACGACATTGCTGACATGGCAACCTAGTCAGCTCGCTACATAAGAAGAAGACTCTCGTTAAATGCACCAACAATAGTTAACAAGAAAACTAACACCCATTAAAATTAAAACTCATGTCCAGGTTCATCCCCTCATCTTCCCTCCCTCTTAAGCTACCCTAGCATCAGTTCGCCCCCACCCATCCACCACTTTGCCAGCAACCACCACGCACCACCCACCAGCCCCCACCACCATCACCACCACCAACTACTTTGTGAGTATGAAAAATAAGTAAGAGAAAGTAGGAGAGATAAAGTGGGTAGGGAGTTTTTATTGTGAGAATGACAAGTGGATCCCACGGTCTATTTTAGGTAATAAAACAACTAAGAACCTTAGTCTGGGACAAACCAAAAAGGAAAGTAAGAACCTTAGTCTGAGACTGAGACAGAGGGAGTAACTCATTACATTGTTTGATGTCAAGAGCAGCACATAACTAACTTATCACAATATTCATGAGTACAATACTCTATTCAATGAGTAGGTTTTGGGGGAAACTAGTTTATCCATACGTTATAAAAAGTCAACTTTTTAATATTAATATTACTCTTAAACCTAAACTTTAAACCCTAAACCTTAAACCCTATAAAAACATGACTTTTTATAAGAAACTAGTTTCCCCAAAAAAAAAAAATCTGCTATTCAATCGGTCAATGAATAATTTTTGTAGTTATCTCTATTCAATTTCAACAAACTAGTTGAATCAAATATTAACCCAATGCTTAGCCATGGACTTGGCACAAACCTAGTCCAGTTAGGAATTAGCATTGTCGAAGTAGCTTTTTTTTTCCCTGGCTTTACCCTGGACCACTCTTTTGGGGGACAAGTAGCCTTTTCTTTTAAATCTGCATCCTGATTTTTTTTCCTTTAACATGATGTGAGGATGTGTCTTTCCTAATTTAAAAAAAAAAAAAAAAAATATGCCGCAGAATGTTAGTATTCCTCTGCGTTATATGACAAACCCTATTGTGAATTTGTTATAAATAGCCATCTCGGTCCCTCTGTTTATATAGCCTCTTCTCTTCTCTTTCTCTTCAACAACAATAATAATGGGGGAATCAGTATTATGCCCTTGGCTCTTTTATTCTTATGGCAACAACAATCGTTTCTGCAACGTAGCTGGATCTTCTAGTCAATCCTCTTTTATTCCCTACCTGAAGAACAAAACCATTCTGGGTTCTAGTCATGGCTGGTTGATCCTGAATAACTACCAGACTGCTAGTATGTATCCTCCCGCTCCTGGTATTAATTTTTATTATCTTTGGAACCCCATCACCTTAGAAACCATAAACTTACCTCCCTTCGAATCAAATCCTAAACACAAACTTGCCTCTTTTATTCTGTCATCCCCTCCGGGTGACGATGATCCTAATAGCATGCTCTTCTTATTTGAGATTGCAATACCCGCAGTCTTCGTTTGCAGGCTTTCTAATCCTGAATGGATTGAGTTAACATATGATAGTTTCTAATCAATCTTGGGTTGAGTCCCCGCGAGGTTTTAAGTTTGAAAAAGGTTATCTCCGTAGTCCTGTTAGTTACAATGGTAATGTATTTGCCATAGGAGGAGAAAGGGAATTATTCCGTGTGGAAGTGAAGCTTGATAATACTATTTTCCTACCCCCGTTGATCCATTTACCATTATTACCTCCCAATTCGTCGCGTGAGAACTTGGTTGAATGCTGTGGGATGTTGTACATAGTTCATTGTACCCTGAGTGATGTTTATGATTCTAGCAGTAGTAACTTGGTTGGTGTCCATGTTTTCAAATTGAATTTTTCTGAAATGATATGGGAGAGAGTGGACAACATTCACGATCATGCCTTTTTCTTAAGCTACGGAATTGCTATTTCTTGCTCTGCATCCGCCCTTTCAAACTTCCCAGCTCTAAAGAATCGCATATATTTCACTCTGTATGCGGACAATGACAAAATCTTATATTTTTACCATGTTGAAGATGGAACTATTACTATGTGTGCCCCATCCTCAGAATTGCCAACACCGTGGAGTTCCTCCATTTGGGTAACACTACCTACTCTTGGAACTAACAAAGGTGAAGAAAAAGAAGAGACTTTGGTGTTTGCGGAAGAAAGAAAAGAGAATTTTTTCCCATGGACTGATCTTCCAATGGACGTGCAAAAGCTGATTATGGAGAAGTTTCCTCCATTTGATTACATCAACTTTAGAGCCGTCTGTAGGATGAATAGCTTAATAGCTCCACCAATTCAATGGAGAACCAAATTGGCAGGAGGATCAGATCAGCTCCGTTCGTTATCTCCGTGTCTAATATACTCCCCTGCTGGAAAGAATGTATGCAACTTTCTTGACCCCAACCTCAACGGAAGATACCTTGTTAAGACCCCACAACTGTTTCAAGATCCAATTGTGCGTTGTTGCAAAGTTGGTTGCTGATGTCAGAGTCACGGAATTCGAAGGATGTTTTGTTATCGATGTTCTTGTTTACCCTTCACAAAGGCTACCATCCAACTCCCATCTCTATCTCTGCATGTGGAGGGGCGTTTTCCTGATCGCTTCAGCTTGTTGCCTTATTCTTCTGACCGTTGTTATGTTGTTTTCTTTGTGAATGCCAATGAGATGGTTAACTTTTTTGTAACATATCCGGGGAGTGAGGGGTGGTCATTTCTCCCGTTCTATGATGATACAAAAGTTTTGCATCCTGTTGATAACGCCCCAGTATTCTTAAACGACAGTTTATACTATTTGGGTGAAGATGGAAAACTGGGTGTTCTCAGAAAAACTGAAGAAGAGTGGAGTTGGGAGGTGTTTGATGTGCAGGAAAGACCTAATAATTTTCAGCACACCTATTTAGTGGAGTGCGATGGGGAACTTTTATCGGTTTTTGTTGGTAATTTAGGATGATGGGTAAAGGTCTTCAAGCTGCGTACAGATGACAGTACCACAATAAATTGCCGTTGGGAACCAGTTTTTGATCTGGATAAACACGTATTATATCTTAGCCGACTGTCAACGTTCTCCAAGGTAGCTCAAGCGGAAGGAACCAAGAACAGAATCTACTTTGAAAGATTATATAGGGAAAGGGTAATCTTTTATTCTCTCAAGACCAAAAAATTTCACACTAGTTATTATAAAGATTCACGGAAAAGTTACTACAATACAAGTGAACCACTGCTCTGTGCTTGGATTGAACCCAACTGGTGTGACAAGTTACCACAACGCAAGTGAACCACCATTGCTCTGTGGTTCAAGGTGCTAGTAGTTATTTACGTACTTAAAACTTTTAAATTTTATTTGTTGCTCATTGCCAGTAGTGTTTTTTGCTTATTTAGGGAACTTGGGATATTTTCATGTTTAGTTAAGTTTGAAGTTACGCAGATTTCTCTCCCATAATCATATTATCCATGTTCTTACTCAGTTGTCTTGCTTCTTCATGATTCAGTGGTTTCTTAACACAATTTAGGTATTAAGAGTGAACTTTGCAAGGGCTTCTTAACTATCTATCTGTCTGTTAGTTTGCTGGACAATAACGGCTTTGATAACATCTTTAGACCAGATTTGGGACCGAAATGAAAGTCTTAATTGAACTACGGTGTAAAAATGAATATAAAATGTTTGATGTTAAGGGTGAACTTTGCATGAAAGTAGAGTGGACTAAAATGAATTTATACCTTAATCAAAATAATTTATTTATAAATAATAACACTTTTTGGTCAGGAAAGAGCAATCAGGTGAGAGGCCAATCACGAGCAATATCGCAATGGAGATTTTGTAGCTACATTCTACGGTGAGTCCTTTTCGGGTTGGTCAAGGAGAGCCCGTAGGCAGCCTTACTTTGGGAAATAGTAGAGGTTGTGACGTGAACTATATATGAAACATGATTTTGTTCTTGATAAACTGAGTTGTTTGTTTTGTTCTTTTGAGATGATTAATCTTTATGGTTTTTTTTTTTTAATGGTGGTTGGTGGGTGAAGAACTGCGAAATAGTGTGCTCCTGCTGTACGATTCAGCTTGACATCCTTGCATTTTTCTTCTGACCATTGTTACGTTGTTTACTTCTTTAATCGGGGTAAGAAGGCTAATTTTCTCGCATCCTCTCCAGAGTGGACTTTTCTTGAGTTCTCGAATGATACAGAAAAATTCTATTCTATTGATAACGTCCCAGTTTTCTTGAATGGGACTTAGTATTATTTGAGTTAAAAAGCAGAACTGGGAACTTTGACAATAACAGAGAAGAAGAAGAAGGGTGGAATTGGGACATGTGGAATGTGCTAGGGAGACCTGAGAATTTTCAGCACAACTATTTAGTGGGGTGTTAGACTTCTATCTGTTTTTGTTGGTCATTGTGGCAAATGGGTAAATGCGTTCAAGTTGTGTGAAGGTGTCAATGGTACATTATTTTGGTGGGATCGAGTCGTTGATCAGGGTAAACGCGTATAATATCTTAGCCAACTGTCAACTGTCTCCAAAGTAGCTCAAGCAGAAGGAACTGAGAACTACGAGAAAATGACGAAATATTCCTCTAAATTTTTATTGGTTGAGAATGGTATGAAAGATTCCTGTGAAAAGTTTGATTAACGAGCCTTGACCGTTAACAGAATCTACAGAGAAAGGCAGTCTTTTTTCTCTCAACATCCAAAAATTTCACACAACTGATGGTAAAGATTCACTGACAAGTTACTACAATACAGCTTGGATAGAACTAGGTTGGTGCTAGTTGCTATTTTCGTACTTCAAACTTTGAATTTGTATTTGTTTCTTATTTGATTACGATCAGTAGTGTTTTTGATTATTTGGGAAACTTGGGACATTTTCAGGTTTGGTTAAGTTTGAAATTATGCAGATTTCTATCAAAGCACCCCATAATCATATCATCCATTTTCTTTTACTGAATTGTCTTGCTTCAGTTCAGTGGTTTCTTAACTATCTGTACTAATTCCCTGTTAGTTTGCTGGACGGGCAAAAGCCATGCTGATGCCTAAGGAGAAGAAGGGATTTACGTCTCAACTTCCAAGTAAATTTTTATGTTCAGTGGCCTTTTTCTGTTAACTAGCAATACGAATATGTGCTTTCTCTCTAATTGTCCCTCTTCTGAACTTTTGATTAAAAAAAAATTATGAAACATATAATATTCCTAATGTGCTTGAGCAAATAGCTTCTTGATTTAATCATTCCAACTACAACATTATCTCCAGAAAACTATCTACTTTAATAAACGGGTGAATGACCGATATATGCAACGTACTTTCACGTTTTTTACAATCAATGTAACATACTCCTTCCGTCCCTCTTTAATCTACAAAACTTGTCATTTTGGTTGTCTCACTTTAATCTACAAAGTCTCAAAAATGAAATGTTTTAATACTTTTACAATAATGGGACCCACTTGTCATACTCACAACAACTATCCACTTACTATTCTCTACCCACTTTCTCTCTCCCACTCAACTATCTACACTCACAATACATCAACTATTTCAATTTTTCCTTAAATAATGTGCCCAACCCAAAATTTGTAAGTTAAAGAGGGACGGAGGGAGTACTATCTAGTGACATCTTAATGAATTGTACTTTTTCAATTGGTTACATATAAAGCAATGTACTAGTGGACACCCTAACGACTAAACGACATTGCTGACATGGCAACCTAGTCAGCTCGCTACATAAGGAGAAGACTCTCGTTAAATGCACCAACAATAGTTAACAAGAAAACTAACACCCATTAAAATTAAAACTCATGTCCAGGTTCATCCCCTCATCTTCCCTCCCTCTTAAGCTACCCTAGCATCAGTTCGCCCCCACCGAGCCACCACTTTGCCAGCAACCACCACGCACCACCCACCAGCCCCCACCACCATCACCACCAACTACTTTGTGAGTATGAAAAATAAGTAAGAGAAAGTAGGAGAGATAAAGTGGGTAGGGAGTTTTTATTGTGAGAATGACAAGTGGGTCACACGGTCCATTTTAGGTAATAAAACAACTAAGGGCTCGTTTGGTAGCTGGATAGGTATTACCAGTATTAATATTAAAAGGATTATTTATCTCCTCCTTATTAATAATGATACTAATAATACTTGATTTAGCAATAATCTTGTGTTTGGTATGAGCAGGATTAATAAACTTTAATCCACTCGTAACTTAATCCAACGTTTGGTAAGAAATAATTTAATAAAGTATTATCATTAATTTTACAACAATACCCCTGGACCATTGTAATCATAACTTATCTTAATCATTGATATTTTGCTGTATTAACCCATTTTAATCATGATTTTTTCTCTTTTTTTAAGCAGCATAAAACTATGGACATGAACTTAATTCTTTTGCTGCACTTGCAGTTACGTTCATCATTTGTATAACCTATTCACAAATATATCATTATGAGAACAAACCCAACAGACTTAATAAAAGCAACTATAAGTTTGTACACCAACACAAACAATTACACAAGTATGCCAAAGACATGGAGATCAAAATAATCAAACAAACCCAGGAGACTTAAATAGGCTAAGTATAGCCATCATAAAATCCAAAATACCAACATAATTCAAGAAGGTACCACACTAAAACGTCACAGACGAATAAAGGTTTTATGAAATACACCACCCGTTTGGCCTGATCTCCTGAAGTTGTAAGCTATGATACGATTTTTCTTATGGTGTGCAAGAATGGATAAAAAAGTAGCTACTTTTTCCTCAAGAGACACATATTTTGAGGAAGATACCCCTTTCTCTCTTATCAAATCACAGAGGACGGCGAACGTGTGTCTATTCATTCGCAAGTTATTGATGCATGATGTGTCGCAATCTCTAAGCATCCTATCAAGTTCCTCAATTTGTTTGGGAATCTTATCAATCATACTATACGAAACCTTGTCTTTCAAATATCCACTTTCAGTCATGTAAGTGACTGCAATTGTCATCAAGTTGCATAATGTGTGCATAGTCACAAAAACACAATGCATTGCTATAATAACTGCCATCTCCTCCTCATTAATAGGTGAATCCATTTCTATAAAAATAAACATTTATAATTATACACAACAAAAATATAAATATAACTAATTATACACATTCAATTTTTGTCATAATTTTATGGAGCTGATAGTTCCTCTATTGATCATCAGCCAACACAAAATTGACAATTCCCATTCTTAAAATGACTTAACATAGATTCTTTTCATTTACAATCGAGCAATCCCAAAAAGCAAAATTAACCAATTATAGTGCTAGCTACTGTTGGAACAATTTATGACCCTGAATGCCATACTCATATTTAGAAGGAGATTGAGGAAGAAGATGAAGGCGGAAGCGATGATTACCTGTTGAATCCATTGTTCTTGACTTTAGGGAGATATAGAAGAAGAAGAAGATGTAAGAGAATGGATCTTCTAAATGATAGTGTCTCTTAATCACTCAATATTCTTCCAACAATATGAAGATGACTTAGATGGGAGAAAATAAGAATGTAGTTATTTCTAGGCTTGATGGAAGAGCCTTTATATATGAAACATGGTGACACTTCAAATATGGACCATACCTATTCATTTATTAAGCAATGTTGATTTACCATTTTGCCCATCATAAATAGATAAATAACATTTCAGGGATTCTACACATTTTATTATTGACTACACTTCATATTAACATTATACTTATAATTTTATGTATGAAAATTCACTAAATGACGTGTGTTGCAAGCCATGATCTTACAATCTCCCACTTGGGTTACAAAACAAGTCTTTCCTTTAAAACATAAATATAATACAAATGACAACCCAAATGTGCGCACGTTATTGTCATTTATAACAATCTCGTCCATTATTCATCCAAGTATAAGGACTAAAAGGGCAGTCGTTGTAATTGATTCGCAACTAAACCCACAGTAATCACGTATACAAATCCAACTAAATGACATAGATCAAAAGTATAGATGTGTAGCATGGAATCATAATGAATATATACATATTCTTCCAACTAGTCCAACTTAACCAAATGAGATCAAAACTTTAAATAATAGAACAATTAATGATAGACAACACAAACTCCCAATATACCAAATGTTATTAAGATCGTTACACCCATGTGAAACACTGAATATAATAACGCTTTCATAAATGGATCCTCTTAAATGGAGTTTGTTTCTATAAGTTGTATTTCTTTGTTCATTTTCCTTCACAACAAGAAACCTAATGTCTATATGCTGAGACTTTCTTTAACTCTTGTTGTTATAAGACTACCGTTCGATTGTCACCTTAAAACTTAAGCGGTCTTTCGACACTTGTTGACAATTGGTAGTCCCTTTAATAAACTTATGCAGTCATATAATTTAACTAATGTCGGAATACCTAATGATCTCAATATGATCCGACTTCAAAACATAGGCATGTAGTTCTTTAGTGTTTTGTAAATACTTCTATCATTCTTTTGGCTGCCACTTAATGTTCTCTTCTGGATTGTTTTGGTATTGACCAAGCATCACAACAATAAATATAAGATTCACTCATACATTAAGCTCCCTACTGCTGATGCAAAATTGATCTTTTCCATATACTTGGATAAAAAAAATTACTTTTAGGACAATGTTTGAAACTTTAAAATTAGGGGTGTCAAGTGGTTTACATTTTTGCATGCTAAACCTTTTGTAATACCTTTTCCATATAGGCCTTTTGTGATAATCCTAAAACACCTCGTGAGTGATCACAGTGAATTTGGATTCATAATACAAAGATGCCTTACCAAGATCTTTCATTTCAAATAAGAAATTTCTCAGTTTCCTTAAAAGGTTCATATCATTACTTAGTAAGCAAAATATCATCCACATATTAGACCAAAATTACAAATTTACTCCCACTGAACTTATGGTATACACAATCTTTAATCAAGATTCGTTTCAAAACTAAATGAAAGAATAACTTGATTAAGTACCATTGATGAGAAGCTTTGCTTGAGCCTACAAATGGATTTCTTAAGTTCACAAACTAATTGCTTAGTTGGATCCAAATCAGCCATAGATTCCTCAATGTCTCCATTAAGGAAAGTTTTATATCCATTTGATTAAACTCAAGACCATAATATGCCATATGTGCCATAATGATCTAAAAGAGTTTTTTGAAAGATACCAGAAAAGGTGTTTTCTTTATAATTAATGTCTCCCTTTTGAGGAAAATCTTTAACAACTAGATGGGCTTTATATCTTTCCATATTACCTTGTGAATCCTTTTGGTCTTTAAAGACCCATAATAGGTGTCACATCTTTAGGTAATGGGACAAGATCCCAAACGTTGTTATCTTTATAGATTTTAACTCTTCATTTATGACATTAATTCACTATATGAGAATTAGGACTATTAATGGTTTCATGAGAGGCTCATCTCCCACTTAACCTAAGTATACTTTATTCTCGGCAATATACACTTTATAATCATCCGGATTTGCACTTTCTTCTTACTCTATTGGATCTCCTAAAGGGCACCGGTTCTACCTCATTTTGAGGTTGTTGAATTTCATCCTTATGATCAACATTTTCATGTTGTTCAATATTTATAGAGAAATCTTTATTTTGAATTGTATGTTCTTCTTAAATATCAAGTACAAAACATGATATCCAATTGGAACTTAAGGAAAGAGGTATAAAATGGATGCCTCTTCCTTTTCAAATTCAAAAATATTACTTCTAATCTCCCACTAAATTCAACATCCTCAAAGAACCTAGCAATTCTCGTTTCAAAATGTTCTAGTTTTCGGGTTGTAAAATATATAGCCCCTAGATCTCTTGGCAACCCCACAAATTACTACTAACCATCTTATGTCCAATTTGCCTTTATTAGGCTTATAAGGCCTAGCTATAGTTGGACAACCCCATATATGAAGATGATTTAAGAACATGTTCTTAAATCATAAAGGGTTTATATGAGTAGCCTTTGAAAAGGAGCACTATAGAGAATATAGATTGCGGTTTTTTAATGTATCGCCCATAACGAGTGAGGTAAAGAAGTACAATAAACATACTTATTACCATATCCTTAAGGATTTTATTATGTCTCTTGTTACATCATTTATTCTAGGCGTACCCGGCTTAATGTAGATGGAGACAATCTCACTCTCTTCAAAATAGCGAGTAAAAAGGACCCGGACGTTGTTCCTCAAAATCGTTATTTCAATCATAGTATTCACCACCATGATCGGACTTAACGTTCTTAATAGTCTTTCTAAGTTGACTTCAACTTAGGTTTTATAAGACTTGAAAAACGTCCAAAACTTGAGACTTTTATGAAGTAAATAAATGTATTCATACCAAGAGTATGAACGTAATAAAGTATTGTTGACCTTTCCATGAAGGAATAATGAATGGCCCACAAAATCCGAATATATTAGTTCTAAAACACTTGATGTTCTTGAGAATACTTTTCTTTTAATGTTTGTAAATTTCCTTTTTAGGGCATTCAATGCAAAAGTATTTTCCAGAATATCAAGTATGGCAAGATTTCTTTAGACACAAGCTTATCAATTCTCCTCTCGGAGATATGACCGAAACGCCTATGCCACAAAGAATAAAATTTTACTTGATAACTTTTGCTTTTACTTTTGGTTTTATTATTTATGGGACTCATTTATTGTTTGAATGATGTCAAGTAAAGAAAGAATACTTGACAAAGTACTAGTACCAACAACCTTGGAATTTAAAATAAAGATCACAAAAAAATGAACAAAATAACCTTCTTTGTTTAATATTGTGATATATATCAAATTCCATCTAAATGACGGTACATCAAATGTATTATTAATACAAATAATACTAAGTACTTAACAATATTCTAAAAGATCCCGATGCCTTTTACTTCTACCGGATTCCCATCTTCCATATAGATGAATCTTTCATCTTCTCCAGGACTTCGGTATTTCAGGCAACCCTACATAGACATCCTTTATGTGAGTTGTTGTACCAAAATTCAACCACTATGTATATGCAGGAAATAAAACCAAATTACCCTCAGTACAAACAAGTCTAAATGACATACCTTTCTTAGCACGCCAAGTGTGATATTTAGGGCAGTCGTACTTCATGTGAGTGAGGTCCTTGCAAAAGAAGCATTCCATTTCTTTATGATCATTGGATGATCCCTTGGGCTTCTTATTACTTGCAACCGCAATTTGATTCCTTCCTCTCTTTGTCCCATGAGAAGAAGTAGATGCCAAGCGTTCCTCAAGAATATCAAGGAATGTTTTAGCATCAACATCCTTGGAGACACTGTCCAAAATGGTCTCCGGGAAAACTATATTCATGATCATTAGGCTCACGCGGTTGGAGCGTTCACACTTCTCATTATTTAAGCAATCTTCTTGTGTGCTTATATCAGAAAGAGGAAGAGGAAACAGTTCCCTTAATGCGTGATCTATGTCCATATAGCCTAAGATCATAATTATTTTATTTTTCCAAGTTTTAAAATTAGTCTCATTAAGCATCGGTAAGGTACTTATAACAGTAATCACGGATGAAGCAATAAGTAAATCTGTTGGGTTTTTGAGAACAAAAGAATGAAAAGCAAAACATAAATAAGAAACTACATTATGAATAAATGATTAATTATATCAACGAAATCCATCAACAAGGTAATTAACATGACATCAAAACTAATCTTTGGATTACGAATTGACTCATAAATAATTACCTTAGATGACAAGTAATTTGAACAATATTTGATTAAATGCTCAATCTTCCTTTGGGTAGTCTTAAGCATTTAATAAAATAACTTAATGTTCATTTTATTTGTCATCACATGAATGCCCAAGTTTAGTCAAATGTCAAGATCTTCTTTGGAAAATTCATGCCATTCACATATTAACTTACACATTCAACACTTTAACAATTTTGGGTTTAAATAACGTTAATCACTTAGGCGATAATATTATTTAAACAATAAATAAAATTGTTTAAGCATATAATTAATCAAGACTTTTTAAGGTTTGAAAAAATGTATGTTTTGTTCAAAAGGGAAAATAAAGTAGTGCAGAAACATAAAAAATTCCAAAACATGTGAATAGTGTCTGCTCGGCCGAGCATAGAGAAGTGCACGGCCGAGCACCATATTTACAGAAACCTTAATTTTGGCCAATTAGTGCACGGCCGCACGAAATGAAAGACACGGCCGAGCAATCCTGGTGGTCCGCCCGGGCAACTCCTAAGACCCGACCGGATTGTAGCATGAGGTTCGACCGGGCTAAACCTAAGACCCGGCCGGACCATGCTGGTTCAATACCCACCGTTTCAAAACCCTAATGGGTCCGACGGACCAAATACATGACCCGCCCGGACCACCCACTTTTCTGTAGCACCGATTCAAGAATTTCAAGTGCTCAGCCGAGCAAAACACAAGACACGGCCGAGCATAAGATTTTTCATCATTCTGAATTTTGTTTAAAGTATTCCCAAAAGCCAAACGAATTGCAAGTAGATCCACATGGTATGTAATTAAAACATAAAACCACGTTATATGGGGATAATCTTGCCTAAAAAAATAATGGAATCAAGTGAGTAGATCCACATGGTATGTACTTAAAACATAAAACCATGTTATGAAGGGATAATCTTACTTGAACCATTTTTAATGAACAAAACTTTTCAAACCATTTTCTTTAATTCATATGATGATTATCAGCACTCTATAAATGAATTAGAGTCTCTAATCAACATCATAACTTTATGATTCAACAGGAAGAATGAATCAAAATTTAAAGCGTTTAAAGGCTTTCTTTAAAGAACTCAACTCAAACTAAAAAATGAGCGGGCTCTGATACCAATTGTTGGAACAATTTATGACCCTGGATGCCATACTCATATTTTGAAGGAGATTGAGGAAGAAGATGAAGGCGGAAGCGATGATTACCTGTTGAATCCATTGTTCTTGACTTTAGGGAGATATAGAAGAAGAAGAAGAAGAAGATGTAAGAGAATGGATCTTCTAAATGATAGTGTCTCTTAATCACTCAATATTCTTCCAACAATATGAAGATGACTTAGATGAGAGAAAATAAGAATGTAGTTATTTCTAGGCTTGATGGAAGAGCCTTTATATATGAAACATGGTGACACTTCAAATAGGGACCATACCTATTCATTTCTTAAGCAATGTTGATTTACCATTTTGCCCATCATAAATAGATAAATAACATTTCAGGGATTCTACACATTTTATTATTGACTACACTTCATATTAACATTATACTTATAATTTTATGTATGGAAATTCACTAAATGACTTGTGTTGCAAGCCATGATCTTACAGCTACTCCTCCCAAAATGAATACTCCCTCCGTCCCAAAATGATCTTAACACTTTTTTTTACAGATATTCAAAGTTCCTTCGTAGTAACAGCAAAAAGAGTGTGAAGATCATTTTGGGACGGAGGGAGTATTAAGAAAAATCAACTTTGATTTTGATTAAGAGAATTTTTTCTTGACATTCATGTATATATATATATATCTGACTAATCTTGAAAATCATCAAAAAAAGAAAAAGAAAAAGAAACAGTAGTCACTCAAGCATTATGTCAAACACCTAGTAGGCAACCATTTCTTCTCTAAATTAATGGCCCATCTTGTGAACAAGAAGCCCCAAATACAATCGTGTGAATTGATAATAAGGAATAGCATTCAAAGAATCATAACACAGAAGAAAAAACCAGCAGCAAACAGAACCAAAAAAAAAAAAAAAAAAATTGAGCTTGATTTGGATCGTGAAAATTGTATGGAAAAATAAGACGAAGAAGATGAAAAACTTACCTTTTGATTGCAATCCACTGGAGCAAGGAATGAATGACGCTAAAGTTCCAATCGGAGGCTTTTTATTTCGACAGAGAAAGGGGTATTTTGTGAAGAAAAGATTTAACCTCGCGAGATCTAAGGCGGTAATATCAATACCACCCCATAGATCGGGATATTTAGGGAAGGGATTACGCCACAATCCCGTAATTCCGTATTATCAATAACCGCGTGCAATTTCCTACCAAACATGGGTGGAGCTCGTCTTAATAATCTGTTTCCATCTATCCTGAGTTAAGACGAGCAACCAAACGCGCTCTAAGAACCTTAGTCTGGGACAAACCATAAAGGAAAGTAAGAACCTTAGTCTGAGACTGAGACAGAGGGAGTAACTCATTACATTGTTTGATGTCAAGAGCAGCACATAACTAACTTATCTCAATATTCATGAGTACAATACTCTATTCAATGAGTAGGTTTTGGGGGAAACTAGTTTATCCATACGTTATAAAAAGTCAACTTTTTAATATTAATATTACTCTTAAACCTAAACTTTAAACCCTAAACCTTAAACCCTATAAAAACATGACTTTTTATAAGAAACTAGTTTCCCCAAAAAAAAAAATCTGCTATTCAATCGGTCAATGAATAATTTTTGTAGTTATCTCTATTCAATTTCAACAAACCAGTTGAATCAAATATTAACCCAATGCTTAGCCATGACTTGACACAAACCTAGTCCAGTTAGGAATTAGCATTGTCGAAGTAGCTTTTTTTTTTTTCCCTGACGATGGCCACGCAAGAAAGAGGCGAGGAGAGGGATCAAACCCTAGCACTCACCGAGGGTGAGACTTGGCTTTACCCCTGGACCACTCTTTTGGGGGACAAGTAGCCTTTTCTTTTAAATCTGCATCCTGATTTTTTTTTTCCTTTAACATGATGTGAGGATGTGTCTTTCCTAATTTAAAAAAAAAATAAAATAAAATATGCCGCAGAATGTTAGTATTCCTCTGCGTTATATGACAAACCCTATTGTGAATTTTGTTAGAGAATTTAGGTTTAGGGTAATTGATAATCCTGGATATTGATTGAATCGTGTACCATCCACTATCCGAGTAAAGTATTCGGACCCTTTAAGCCTAGGTTTCACGAAATCTTCATTGGGATAAGACAATCAAAACAATCTGTATCTTAGGCCAAGAAAACAGATCAGAAACTTAGAGTATTATTAGAGTTTTTTGTACATGAAACTGAGATACAAAATATGGTTATAAAGAGATTGCAGTAAAAGAGCAGAATCAGTTGCACTGTTTACAGTCATGACTGTTGGCCCAACAGTCATAATATTTAACTGATCATGTCTCTTGGTTTTTGGCGGGTTTTGGTGGGGAAACTGGCGGGAGATTAATTGCAGTACCAACAATACCGTTCCCAACAAGGGGCGCTGCCCCCTTGACCCCTGCTTTTTTATCGTGGTCGAAAACATATTGACTCAAAATGAGTGTGTACTCCACACTTTCCCTTACTCATATCCGAGCCTAATATGAGATCGCATTGGTCTCTAGTAAATCCAATTACATAAAATCGTTGATGACACTAATAGCCATCTCGGTCCCTCTGTTTACATAGCCTCTTCTCTTCTCTTTTTCTTTTTTCTTTCTCTTCAACAACAACAATAATGGGGGAATCAGTATTATGCCCTTGGCTCTTTTATTCTTATGGCAACCACAATCGTTTCTGCAACGTAGCTGGATCTTCTAGTCAATCCTCATTCCCTACCTGAAGAACAAAACAATTCTGGGTTCTAGTCATGGCTGGTTGATCCTGAAGAACTACCAGACTGCTAGTATGTATCCTCCCGCTCCTGGTATTAATTTTTATTATCTTTGGAACCCCATCACCTTAGAAACCATAAACTTACCTCCCTTCGAATCAAATCCTAAACGCGTGATTGCCTCTTTTATTCTGTCATCCCCTCCGGGTGATGATGATCCTAATAGCATGCTCTTGTTATTTGAGATTGCAATACCCGCAGTCTTCGTTTGCAGGCTTTCTAATCCTGAATGGATTGAGTTAACATATGATAGTTTCTATGATCAATCTTGGGTTGAGTCCCCGCGAGGTTTTAAGTTTGAAAAAGGTTATCTCCGTAGTCCTGTTAGTTACAATGGTAATGTATTTGCCATAGGAGGAGAAAGGGAATTATTCCGTGTGGAAGTGAAGCTTGATAATACTATTTTCCTACACCCGTTGATCCATTTACCATTATTACCAGCTTCACGTCCCAATTCGTTGCGTGAGAACTTGGTTGAATGCTGTGGGGAGTTGTACATAGTTCATTGTACCCTGAGTGATGTTCATGATTCTAGCAGTAGTAACGTGGTTGGTGTCAATGTTTTCAAATTGAATTTTTCTGAAATGATATGGGAGAGAGTGGACAACATTCATGATCATGCCTTTTTCTTAAGCTACGGAATTGCTATTTCTTGCCCTGCATCCGCCCTTTCAAACTTCCCAGCTCTAAAGAATCGCATATATTTCACTATGTATGCGGACAATGACAAAATCTTATATTTTTACCATGTTGAGGATGGAACTATTACTATGTGTGCCCCATCCTCAGAATTGCCAACACCGTGGAGTTCCTCCATTTGGGTAACACTGCCTACTCTTGGAACTAACAAAGGTGAAGAAAAAGAAGAGACTTTGGTGTTTGCCGAAGAAAGAAAAGAGATTTTTTTCCCATGGACTGATCTTCCAATGGACGTGCAAAAGCTGATTATGGAGAAGTTTCTTCCATTTGATTACATCAACTTTAGAGCCGTCTGTAGGATGAATAGCTTAATAGCTCCACCAATTCAATGGAGAACCAAATTGGCAGGAGGATCAGATCAGCTCTGTTCGTTATCTCCGTGGCTAATATACTCCCCTGCTGGAAAGAATGTATGCAACTTTCTTGACCCCAACCTCAACGGAAGATACCTTGTTAAGACCCCACAACTGTTTCAAGATCCAATTGTGCGTTGTTGCAAAGAAAGTTGGTTGCTGATGTCAGAGTCACGGAATTCGAAGGATGATTTGTTATCGATGTTCTTGTTTAATCCCTTCACAAAGGCTACCATCCATCTCCCATCTCTATCTCTGCATGTTGAGGGGCGTTTTCCTGCTCGCTTCAGCTTGTTGCCTTATTCTTCTGACCGTTGTTATGTTGTTTTCTTTGTGAATGCCAATGAGAGGGTCAACTTTTATGTAACATATCCGGGGAGTGAGGAGCGGTCATTTCTCCCGTTCTATGATGATACACAAGTTTTGCATCCTGTTGATAAAGCCCCAGTATTCTTAAACGACAGTTTATACTATTTGGGTGAAGATGGAAAACTGGGTGTTCTCAGAAAAATTGAAGAAGAGTGGAGTTGGGAGGTGTTTGATGTGCAGGAAAGACCTAATAATTTTCAGCACACCTATTTAGTGGAGTGCGATGGGGATCTTTTATCCGTTTTTGTTGGTAATTTAGGAAAATGGGTAAAGGTCTTCAAGCTGCGTACAGATGACAGTACCACAATAAAGTGCCGGTGGGAACCAGTTTTTGATCTGGATAAACACGTATTATATCTTAGCCGACTGTCAACGTTCTCCAAGGTAGCTCAAGTGGAAGGAACCAAGAACAGAATCTACTTTGAAAGATTATATAGGGAAAGGGTAATCTTTTATTTTCTCAACACCAAAAAATTTCACACTAGTTATTATAAAGATTCACGGAAAAGTTACTACAATACAAGTGAACCACTGCTCTGTGCTTGGATTGAACCCAACTGGTGTGACAAGTTACCACAACGCAAGTGAACCACCATTGCTCTGTGGTCTGTGGATTGAACCACATTGGTGCTAGTAGTTACTCCCTCCGTCCCAAAATGATCTTCTCATTTGCCATTTTCCATTGTCCGAAAAAGTTCTTCACATTTCTACATTTTAAGCTTAAACAAAGCATGTCTAGTGAAGCAAGTGTTCATATCCTTTAAAAGTTTGAATAGTCAAACACGAAGATCATTTTGGGACGGAGGGAGTATTTACGTACTTGAAAGTTTTAAATTTTATTTGTTGCTCATTGATTAGGAGCCAGTAGTGTTTTCTGCTTATTTAGGGAAGTTTGGATATTTTCATGTTTAGTTAAGTTTGAAGTTATGCAGTTTCTCTCAAAGCACCCCATAATCATATTATCCATGTTCTTACTAATTGTCTTGCTTCTTCATGATTCAGTGGTATGATTTAGTCAATTATATATACTCCCTTTGTCCCGGAATAAATGTCTTCTTTTTTCGGACACTAGTACAAATGAACTTTGAGCGATAAATTTAGGTTGATTTAATTATCATAATAAAATTGTAAAACTTGTTATTGATACACCAATATAAATACTATCAATAACATTTTTAAAATTTTCATTAGAATGATTACATTAACCTCAAATAATTGCTCAAAGTTCCTTCGCACAAACGTCCGAAAAAAGAGGACATTTATTCGGGGACAGAGGGAGTACTTACTTTATGTATAAAGTGAGTAGGTGCTTGGATAATTTCATACTTTCATTCCC
Organism: Campanula takesimana; assembly: GCA_026119855.1. Taxonomy (NCBI): domain Eukaryota; kingdom Viridiplantae; phylum Streptophyta; class Magnoliopsida; order Asterales; family Campanulaceae; genus Campanula; species Campanula takesimana. Next base: position 261,429 of record JAOWBW010000105.1, read on the forward strand.
TCATCGAGTTTTCCACAACAATGTCCAAAATAGATGTGAACTCACCAGATACATTAATTCAGATCATAGAACTTTATCACATAGATTAACAGACATATGAAACTCCAAGAAGAAACCAGACTTTAAAAGGTTTCATTTAGAAAAGTCTTTTATTCACAGTTCTTGAAATGAAAGAGGTCATTAAGGAATCTTTTCATTCATGTATGAAGAACTGTAAGGAAGTTTTTTTGTTTTGGCACTTTTTCCCATCAATTTTCAAAAATTTATTCTCAGTAAATTTCATGATGATTAATCTATCATGTACAGGACCGGCCTTCAACGAAGGTCCAATTATTTACTCTCAGTTGCATAAATCATTTTTCGCCTTCGGTTTGGATGTATGTTTTGGATTTCTTTTGTTCATTATGTACAAACCATATGCACTTTTTTAGTTTTTTAGCAATTGGGCTTTGGATTTGTTAGTGAATGCTTTGAGTTTGATATAATGAACCTTAGAATGAACAAAAGCTAATTCAAGTAGTGAGACTTTCAGTATTTTAGTTAGTTATATTGCAACTTCAAGTAATGTTTTTTTCGGAACTATCTCAAAACCCCATATGTATGATGAGTTGAATTGCACTGCCATTAGAGCGTTGAAGTCTTCCTTGGGTAGGTGGTCTGTTGTCGAGTGCCTAATAAGTGCAGATGGCCATCCAGAAATTGATTTACCTAGAACATGTCATATACTCGTATTAATAAGTTGGTATTGCCTCGATACAGGTGTTACACATCCAATAGAACATCTATGCACACATAGTAATAATCGTTTTGATGCTCTTCTCACATATCCCGTAGGATTTTAAAGAAAAAGTGGTGGTTGTGATGTATGAAATTAGCATATCATTGACTTTACACAGGTTTTAGAGTAATATTTGACTTCAACTGTTTACCCCCAGTACCTATAGGTCCTTACGATATGAATCAATGGCCACACTACTTTCCTCTCTCAAAAATTTGAGAGGCCATTAAAAGCTTCTTTGAAAGGGAAAGGATACATTAAAAACTATTTACGGCACATTTTCTTTACATGGCCTTGATATTCATGTGATCCCATATCTTCTATGGATATGCTTTCCATTCATGATATCTTCTCAATGAATTTTCTCTTGTAAATATTCATAGTGAATCTGAGAACGGGAAAGCTCTGTTGAAAGGGGTACGTATATTTACTTGTATAACAATTAGCTTCAATCTTTCAAAAAATATATAATAAAAAAACGACCGATCATGATTTTACTTAACCAGTGTTTACTTTTACTTTTGTTATAGGTGAGAGACAGGTGGAGAAGCGAGTGTGATCTGTTTCAGGAGCGTTTAGGATCGTCTAGCCAACGCTGATAAAGAATATTTTTCAAAGCTGTAGAAAGTGTTCAGGGTTGGCTTGTACCTGATCTATATCCGTCCACCTTGTAAATTGTTTTACTTCTTGTGTTTCTTTCCCCGTCATCTGTTGATTGATGGGGGCGTTTTCGAGCCCGGTTCCTTCCTACATGCGATAATTTTGGTTTTGTTGTTCAGCAGGGGTAGTAGCAATGGTTTCATGTGCTTAAATACACAAATACCAGATTCTACTTAGTTATGTAGTCTATTCTTATAGAAGATTGTTCAAAAATGGTATTGATGATGGATTTTGGAGTTACTTCTCCAAAATTAGGATAGTGTGTGGGGGGATCAAAAACTCCTTCAACATTGTAGTCCTTTGCTCCGAGTGGCCAAGAATAAGATGATGTCACATTTTCCTTGCAGATCAATAAGTAATTAATTTGACAGTGGTGCAATAATTCTCAGTAATTATTTACTGTGTGACAGCTCTTGGCACTACCAAATATCTCAAAAGAATAAGATTAAAAGGTAGTCTCCTTTTTCTGTTGGTTTGTTCTAAGAAATAACTACATTTCTAATAATTATGGGCTTTAGTATAATAACTAGGCTAATAATGATATGTATCTTAGGAAATTCATGTTTTGGCAAATGCTAATTTGTGATTTCCTTTCTTACTCTTCAAAAGGGGGAATGCAGGAGTTTAGAGGAAACATTCACATATGATAATTGATCAAGCTTTGCTACTATGGCACTCTTGAAGATGGAGTATCTCGAGCCACTCAGAAACTATCCCGCGAAAGGTTTCAAGGAGCGAATTGGCGTGATGAATTTTATGAGATGGTTCTATCTGCTGGTGTCGTGTGTGTACATGTGTGAAAAATAAACTTTATTAAATAGTGACTTTGTTGCGAAAATGAAAAATAGATTTTACAAATCTATTAAGATTATTATATTTAAAGTTATTATTGAAAACATTTATTTATTTAGAAAGCCCTAAAATTCAATTTTCAATACCAAAATTCCAAAATTTAACGATTTTATTAATGTAACTAAATTTGGGGCTTTACACAAATGAAAAATAAACTTTATTAAATAGTGAGTTGTTGCGAAAATTCCATATATTGTCACTATCATTATCACTTTTAGAGTTATTAGTGAAATTATAGCTTTTAATAATTTTACAAATCTATTAAGATTATTATATTTAAAATGTTATTATTATTGTTATTATCCGTGGATTACACGTGCATCGTACGGTTTCAAAGACAATATAACTAAAATTATTTTTACAATATTACTGTTATTTGTGCATTGCACATGCATCACACTGTTTCAAATAAAATATTATAACTAATAACAATCATGATAATTAGTTTTGACATATTACTATAACACACATATATAAATTCAAAAAGAAATTTCAAGATATGTACGGGTGTATTCATAAGTTTTACGGGTGTGTATAGCAACACCCTATTTGTTTATGGATTCTTTCATTACACAAAGCTCAAGAGCAACCTCCTCTTGTACATTTGAATTAACACCTGTCCCACTTATCTCCATTCTGGATTAACTACGAGGGAGCAGCTAACCTCATGGTTCACGTCAACAGGAACTTCCTGAATAGCACAAAGCTCAAGAGCAACCTCCTCTTGTACATTTGAATTAACGCCTGTCCCACTTATCTCCATTCTGGATTAACTACGAGGGAGCAGCTTGTTTAGTGAAAGAATCAAGGCCAAGAAGGATCGACAGGAATTACACCCCCAAAGTCCAAACATAAGGCAGAGGATATGAGACTTCACATCATCTTTCATTGAAATAACGGAAGAAGAGGAGGTCCGAGAATTGATGCAGCTAAAATCTTGACCATTATGAACTAACGAAGATACTAACAATGGAAACGCTGACTGAAGAGTTGTATTCCCTCCGTCCCACAAGAACTTGCACCGTTTTCTCTTCGTCCCACCATTTTTCACAAACGGAAGAGGAGGTTTCGAGAAACGATGCAAGTTGTTAAGAGACGGAGGGAATATAACTCACTCAGACGTTTACAAAACTGAACACCACACAGACATTGGCCTATGTATTTGTAGTGGCCTTGTGTTTTATACTTTCTGACAGCAGAGATGGTTTCTTAACTAACTTGGGCCGTTCGCAATCAAGCCAAACTGCACTATCTATGTGGTCACAAACCCAACTTGCTCTAGCATAACTGGAACAAACCAACTAATTTTAAAGAATCTGAATGCATAAACACAGTTCAGTGAGCAAACAAATCCAAAGGCAGTGTTTCGGTCATTTCCACAAACACAATATGAAATCAACAACTAATTCACTTTAATCTCGTTCAAATGCACAACTAAATTGTAAAACAATGACATTCTCTCACTCTAACGCATTAGAATTGGGGAATAGTTTAACGAGAACAATATTCATTTCCATTGCAATTTCTGAAAAAATCAAATACAAAACGAGGTTTGACAACTTACAACAACGATGATTGCTTGCGACGAAAATGATCTATTAGTTCCGATCTCTCTCCGATCTCGATCTCGCTCTCCGAGATAATCAAATCTCAAAACCTGTGAACCAAAATTTGAACAACGTTTTAGATCTAAATGGACAACTAATAGATTGTAGTACAACCACAATGTTATCGCCTCAATCAAACGCATTAGAATTGAGGAATAACTGCCAGAACAACATCTATACTACAATACAAAGCAAGAATAACCGCTTTACAAAGAGCGACTAAGATTGAATCTCAGAAAATGATCTAACGGCCTAAAATTAATCTAAAATAACCCACTATCCCACTCCCCACGGTAGTTATGAAACATCTCCACTCCAAAAAAAAAAAAAAAAAAATACCACTTATTCGGATTGGTACAGGGATTATCCAAAAAAAAAAAGGGACGGATACAAAAACATGATAGAAATGCTAAAAAAAAAATTATACTACAATACAAAGCAAGAATAACCGTTTTACAAAGAGCGGCTAAGATTGAATCTCAGAAAATGATCTAACGGCCTAAAATTAATCTAAAATAACCCACTATCCCACTCCCCACTCCAAAAAAAAAAAAAATTTCACTGATTCGGATTGGTACTGGGATTATCCCAAAAAAGGGACGGATACAAAAACATGATAGAAATGCTAAAAAAAAAAATGATCCTTAAGGTGATGAGTTTGGGTAACAAAAAAGAAGAAATTGAGTTGAGGTTAGGAATTTTATGTGAGAGGACAAAATTAAATAGAGTTCTTTCTTCCTTTCCATATACGGGTAAAAATACTAGTTCATTTGCATTTAACATTTCGCAAATTGTATTTATATATGTGTGTGTGTATTCATAAGAGTTCGAGAAGGTGCTCCACAAATTTTAGAGGCTCAACCCAAATATTATCAATCATTACTTTGGCAATTTGAATTACATAAAAATAAACAGAGGGATAACAAACGAGGGTGTTCGTGCATAAAACTACAATGCCACCAAATGCACTAGTACCATTGTGAAGCCATGTATCACCCAGGAAGCAAATTTTATGACCATTCACAATCTTCGACCTCGTATCTCTCTTCACAATGTCTTGGGACACGCAGCTGCCTTTCCAAGCATAGCTTGGACACTGCCCAATCTTGGCATTTACAAAATCCTCACTCGAAAAAAAATTAGCTTAGAAAACACAATATTCTAAGGCATCTGGATTGGCTAACTACCAACCAAGGTTCCCAAACACCGCTAAAATGAAGAAACACAAACAATCGCACAAAAACCAAGGCTCCCAACAAGGGGAGAATACAAAGGCTCCCAACAAGGGGAGAATGCAAAGACTCCCAACTAGGAGAGAAGACAATAAACTCAAACACGAAGTAACCATCGTTCCTCTTAACTTATTCAAATCAAAGATGAAAAAAAAAAACAGAATTCAGACTTTGTGCTTAGAGTTATATAAATAAGAAATCTCAAAATCAGATCTGAGATTGAATTTATAGAGAGAGTTTGAGATTTATAGACCACCCTAATCGATAAAATCTGAATTATAAACAAAGAAATTGGAACTAATTTCCAAATAAAAGGAAATCCTAACTAAGAACTAGAATTGAAAAAACAAAGCAAATCTAAACACAAAATCTCTAATTTTATATTTAGTAATTGACATATTACCAATTACTAAATGTAAAATTAGAGGTCTAAATTAATCAAGTTATCAAAAGAATTAAGGAAGAGGAACCAAAGAAGAAAACGGTTTGTTCTTGAAAGAAAGGAAGAAGAAGACGGCAGTTTTCAATAGTATTAGTTAATTATATAACATAATTATAAAAGTAGCTTAAATTATTGCTCAAAACTCATTTGTAATAACAACAAAAAAAGAATGACTAATTTTTCAAGACAGGGGGAGTATGAATCAATCATTATTTTCATGAACTATGTTTCTCACTAATTTTCCAAAAAAAAGAGAATGATTAATTTTCTAAGATAGAGGGAGTATGTGTCAATAACAAGTCCCCCATTTTTCAGTCTTAACAACACAAAACATTTTGCTCAAAAAAAAAAAAAAAAAAAAAAAAAGAAAATTGTGGACTTTGTTTGGGCAAATATAGTAGGGGTGGAAATGGTTCGGCTTAGCTCGGTTTGGGGTAATTTAGGAGCCAAACCGCTATACATCGGTTTGGAGAAATCCCAAACCGAGCTGAACCACAAAATAGTCCAAGCCGAGCTGAGCTAAACCATCACGGTTCGGCTCGGCTCGGTTTGAACCACGGTCTGATTTCGCGGTTTAAACTGTGGCTTAAACCGCGGTTTGAACCACAACTCAGCATAAATACAGACAAAGTGTATACGAACAGCTACATTCATATCAAAAAAAACTTCTCAACCATCAATAAATTAACAACAGAAAATAAAATATTGGAGTATAAGAAAGATTAACCTTGATTTGGAAGGAAGATTAGACTTAAACTTAGCATGTTCTTCAAATCACTAAACTTAATCAATGGTCTATAATATGGCTCACCGGTTCAGCTAGCTCGGTTTGATGACTCGGCTCCACGGTTCAGCTCCACGGTTTAGCTCGAAACGGTTTGGCTCGGTTCGGCTTGGAGGGTCAAACCGAACCGTGTGGTTTATCAATTTTCGAAACCGAGCTGAACCGCATAAGTTTAAAAACCGAGCTAAACCGCACGGTTTGGCTCGGCTCGGTTCCGAACCGCGGTTTGAGCCAAACCATTTCCACCCCTAAAATATAGGCCAGGATAAGGGCCGTCCCGACCCGAGTTGCCGAACTGAGCCCGTTAATTTCTACCTTGAGCCCTCATCGTCTTCGTGGTAGGGATGACCAAACCGGCCCGGAACCGGAAAATCGGACCGGAACGGAGCCGGATTAGCCCGGAACCGGAGCGAACCGGCTAGTTAACCGGAACCGGTGTAACCAAGGGCCGGTTAAGGTTCACATAGATGGCGAACCGGAACCGGACCGGCGTTTCCATTAAAAAAAAATAAAAATCCCTTGTTTTTCAATAAATTTCAACATGTTTATTCATTATTGTATGATAAATAAATGAAATCCCTTGTTTTTCAATAAATTTTAACATGTTTATTCATTATTGTACAATAAAAAAATAAAAAAATGTAGTGTGGAACCGAACCGAAACCGGACCGGAACCGGATTGTAATGACCGGAACCGGTGTAACCAAGGGCTGGTTAAGGTTCACATAAATAGCGAACCAGAACCGGAACCGGCGTTGGTCATCACATCCCTACTTCGTGGAAGACCAACGGGGAAAGTAAATGTTCCGGCCAATCTCATGGCGTCAACGAACCCTAACCCTAAATACAAATCTCTCATTCTCTCGTTTCTTGAGCCAATTCCATTCCGAAGACATTTACGACCCTCCATTTTCTCTAATCTCGACAGCTCAAAACCCGCCGAAGAAACCCCTAAAACCCAAGAAAAAGAAAATCCAAGTAAAAGATTCATTGAATTCGAAAGAAGTCCAGGAATTTCCGGTAAAGTCTGACTTACCCTTTGATTTCAGGTATTCCTACTCTGAGATGAACCCATTAATTGAGCCCATTGGGTTTCGAGAACCACCCAAGTTCTCTCCTTTTGGACCGGGTGGGTACGGCTGCTCCTGCACAACAGTCAGTGGATTTGGCAAAGGTAGCTGAGAAAATGAACGCTGTTCCTGGAGAACCGCTTTCTGATGAGGAAATTCCTGAGCTTGTTGAACGGTATCGGCACAGTGATTGCTCCCGCCAAATTAATTTAGGTATCTCTCTTTCATGGTTCCTTCATAGATTAAGCTGATTGTGTTAAATTACGATGAGTTATTCTAGCTCAGTCCCAAAATGAATGTTCATTTTTCCTTTTGAACTCGAGAAAAAAATAGCATTCATTTTGGGATTTATGAATGGGGTAGTAAATTTTCCGTTTTTCATTGTAGGCTAGGAAGATATAATAGCTCTAGAGGTTGTATTTGCTTTACAATTAATCTAGGTTAAACTAGCCTCAGATTTGATGAAGTCTGAATCAGGTTTTCTGTATGTTTGAAAGGTCTGAACTCTTGAAATAATCAACCTTAATCATGGAGTTATAATTAAAAACATACTACCTCTGCGCCAAAATTAATGTCCATTTTTGTTTTTGATTGACAACGGAAATGGACATTCTTTTTGGGACGGAGGGAGTACTACACTAGAAATTATATTGCTTTAGGCTTGAGAATGGACTTGAATGGAAACAAGCGTGTCATAGTTCTACTTTTTGTTAGGGAAGGGCGGAGTTACTCATAACATGATTGATGACATCCACAATCACTGGAAGAAGGCTGAAGCCGTGCGAGGTGCGAATCAAGTGCTTAGGAGTTCCCACACTTGACATGGACAATGTTTGTTTCCACCTTGAGGTCTGAACTCCTATTATTCTCTGTTTTACTGTACGGTATTCCCTTTTGGTCAACTGATTTTGTCCATAGTGCTTTTGTAGGACAAATCTGGTGGTAAGATTATTCACCGCCAAATCAATATCCTCCTCTTGTATCGGGGTCGAAACTATGATCCCAAAAGTAGGCCTGTTGTTCCGTTGATGCTATGGAAGCCATACGCTCCTATATATCAACACAAATTCAGTTATCTCTAGTATGACTATTGTGTGACTAACTCAATAGTCTTGCAATTAATCACACTCAATTTCACTAATCATGTACACAATATCAACACAAGAAAAGACTAATAGTAATTAGGCTAGAAACTAAATAAATGAATAAGAAAACAAAGATCAAATTAAAAGCATAGGATCTCAATTCATTATAGGTTACATCTCATTCTTAAATGAAATTAGTTCTTCATAATCGAAGAACAAATCTATAAATTAAATTATATTTATATAGTAAAATAACAAATAAATTACTAATTTTTAACATCAAGAAAACAAATACAAAAAGAACCGCCTTCCAGAGTCGTCTTCTTCTTCTCTTTCAGATTTTGTTGAATTCTTCTATTGTATTTCTTAATTAATCTAATCCCAAGTTTTTACATTTGTTAATTGATAATTTATCAATTAATAAATGTAAAATTTGGGATTAGTATCATCTTGGATTTGTTCTTTTTTAATTGCATTTAGTTTCACATTTATGAAGAAGGATTGAGAGTTTGCAACTTTTGTTTTTGACTTCAAAATCCTAGGGGTTGAAGGATTGATTTTTAAAATTTCTTCTATAAGTCTATTTTGAACTCGGATTTCAAATTCATACCTCTCTTCGTCTCTCAATCTAATCTCATATTTGAATTATTTTTGTGTATTGTTATTATTTTCATCTTTGGTTTTAAATAATTAAGAGAAATGTTGGTAAACTGTTGTTTGATGTTTTTTGCCTTATCTCCATAGTGAGAGCCTTTGCATTCTATCCTTAGTGGGAGCCTTGAATTTTTGCATTTATTTTCTATCAGTACTTATGAAATCATCTTGTATTTTCGTGATCTTCGGTTGTTCAATCTTTCTTTGTCTGGGAAGTTTGGTTGACAATTTATATCTAACCCAGAGGCCTCATATTATTGTGTTTTCAACGTCAAATATTACTCAATGAGAGAATATGTGAATGCCATGATAGGGCACTTTCCAAGCTATGTTTGGAGAGACTTCTGTGCGTCCCTGGACATTGTTTGTAAAATCTTGGGAAAGACGCGTTTTCGCTTAGGAAAAACGTCTTTAAAAAAAAAACGCGGTGCCATTTTTGTAAATAATCAGAACTTCTCAATGGTTCTGGATATAATTATAAAACCTTCTGGATATGATATTGATAGCCAGAACATTTGAAAGTGATACCCAGAATAGTCATTTTTGTAAATAATCGGAGCTTCTCAACGGTTCTGGATAATATAAAACCTTCTGGATATGAGATTGATAGCCGGAACCTTTGAAAGTGATAGCCAGAAGGGTTCTGGATATCAATATAAAGCCTTCTGGATATGAGATTGATAGCCAGAACCTTTGAAAGTGATAGCCAGAAGGTTCCTGGATATCATTATAAAGCCTTCTGGATATCAATATAAAGTCTTCTGGATATGAGATCGATAGCCAGAACCTTTGAAAGTGATAGCCAGAAGGTTTTGAAAAACACGTTTTTCCTAACCACTAGGAAAAACAAGTTTTACAGGAGACCAACTCGACATTGTTAAGCGACGTGGAAGAGTGAGAATAGTCATCACAATTAAACTTTGGGTGATCAATGGCTTCATAAGGATACTAACATCTTTGGTGGCATTGTGACTTCAAGCATGAGCACTATCATTTGTCATTTCTTTTTTTACTTTTATTATGTACTATTTAGAAATGTCATTGTAGTGGTTGACGCCTTGTTCATTATATGAGTTGAATCTCCGACATATGTGGAGATCTACTCATACATTTGTATTTCCGTGCCATAATAATCTAATGTTTGATTTTCGAAAAAACATCAAGTAAACAAAGAATTTTAAGTTTAAAGGGACAGTTAGTTTTAATTTTATGAAAAACCTGTTTTATATTAAAAGATGTGTAAAACCTGTTTTTTATTAAAAAAAATATGTTTTTCATTAAAAAAAAAAGTAAAAGCACATTTTACACTAATAAAACAAATTTTTATCAACATTTTCCAGCGGTATTTTGGGTTGGTGGGGGGTAAATTTCCGTTTTATTACGGTGATGATTAGAAATCAAAAAATAACACGTAAATACTGCTGCACCAGCCCTGGGGTAAAAAGAAGTTCAAGGGTTTCGTTCCCCCCTAAATTCCTTCCCCCTCCAACCCCACCGTTTAATCTTCAACTGTTTACTGCAGACTTCGACGTCGTCTCCTTACTGTCTCAATCGTGAGTTTCGGTCGTCAATTCGGCTTCTCTTGAAACCTCCGTCAAGTGAAATCCGTTGCCGACGGTAATTATACCTCTCCCGATTCTCTATTAAACGGATTTGATTATTTTTATAGACTCCTATCACTATGGCTATATTATCGGTCTCTCAATTTGGCTATTTTAATACGAATTTTAGTATGTACTCCCTCCGTCCCCGCCGCACAAGCAGGACTAGAGAAAAAGTAGCGTTTGTGTGGTAGAAAATGAAGAGACGGAAAGAGTGAGGTAAATAGTAGTGTTAGTTGAATAAATTGAGTGGTGGAAAATGAAGAGAGAGAAAGAGTGGGGTTAAATGGTGGGGTTGGTTGAATATAAATATATTAAAACATTTCCATTTTGGGCCGTGTCAATTGTTTTGGGACGGCTTATAAGGGAAAGAAGTCCTACTTGTGTTGGGACGGGGGGTATAACTTAGTCACTCAATTCGGCTTGATTATGTCCCCTTTTTTGTAATAAAAGAAAAAACTCAAAATCTAACAACTAATGAAGTAATTCTCTCACCACATGAAGAAGTGCTTCTTGTTTCCATTGAAGTATAATGTGATAAATCAATAGGTAGTTTTATATTGCCTATGTCAACTGGTGTACTTTCCTTTTTGGTCTGGACCAAAAAACTATCTCCTTTCAAAATATATGATTATTATTTGTAATCTTTACAACTTACAAACAACTAAACCAATGTCCGTAAAGCTTTAACTTGTCATATGAGACTTTTTTTTTTATGTGAGGACGGATGAATTATTACCGAGGCCCTTAGAATTATGGTCCTTTGTAGCTACATAGATATGAGCACAAGCTCTTGAAAGTTTTTAGTGTGCCTGTATGTATCCTCATTCATGGATGGTTTTTGTTGTAGTGGTTGGCCATTGATGTCCCTCGTTAGAGCAAAACCACATTGTCAAGAATTGCAATACTGCATTTAATGGGTTCCTATGATATCCTAGTGTAAACTAGTACATTGATCATATTCTCTGTTCTCTCCCTGGCGTCCCAATAAAATCTTTCTTCCAACCTTGCATTTGTAAGAATTCTCAATACAGCATTGACCCTTGGTTATACCATTGGTACTCCCTCCGTCCCGGAGTAAGAGTCTCACCCCCAATTTGCACGCTTATTAATAAATATTGGATGTGATGTAAATGTTGTGAGTGTAAAAGTAAAGTATGAGAGAGAATGAGTGGGAGAGAATAGTGAATTGATTGGTGTTGTGAGTATAAAAGTTAAATAGGAGAGAGAATGAGTGGGGTGAATAGTAAAGATTCTTTGCCATTTTAGGAATGGGACTCTTACTCTGGGACGGACCAAAAAGGAAAATGGGACTCTTACTCTGGGACGGAGGGAGTATATTGTTTATTTGAAAATGTGAAGGGACTATGAACAGTTTGATTTAAAAAATGGAACTCCTTTTGGAGAGATTAATTGGTTGTTTAAGAAGTTAATTTACGTGCCTTAGTAAAGAATCGGGCAGAGATGTATGTTTCGGTATAATTTTTTATTTTCTTCATCATTTATTTCGTCTAATGAACTAGGGCAATTTTTTCTAGAGTTGTGACCTAGAAAAACAAAGCCTTAATTCGAAATGATTTGGGGTCGGCTAACATGAATCATCATATGTAATCGTCAATGGAAGAGGTGAGAAACAGAAATTGTAAATAAAAACCAAAATGAAATACAGATAAATAGTTGGGGTCCAAAAGCGGGTATTTTGGAGCGGAGGGAGTAAAAATTCCATGCGTAAATTTCCTTTTTGATTAGGGTGAAGATTAGGAATCAAAGAAGAACACCTATTTACTGTTGCGCCTAGTCCTAGGGTAAAAAGAAGTTCAAGGGTTTCTGTCTCCCCTAAAACTCTTCCCCCTCAACGGCTCAACCCCCTCTGTTTGGTTAGTCTTCCACCGGTCAATCTCCATCGCTCTTTCTTTCTCTGTTTGCACATAGCTCGTGTTTTTTCTAACCTTTGCATTTATAAGAAGTCTCAATATACTTTAATATCAGATACTCTTATACTTTGACCCTTTGTTATACGACTGGGCTGGTATATTGCTTTTTTGAAAATGTGGAGGGACTATGAATAGTTTGATTTAAAAATGAGACTTCTTTTGGGTTGGAGAGATTAATTTGGTTGTTTAAGAAGTTAATTTACGTGCCTTTGTAAAGAATCGGGCAGATATGTATGATGTTTCGGTTTAATTTTGTACTTTCTTCATTCCTTTCTTTAGTCTAATGAACTAGGACAATTTTATCTAGAGTTGTGACCTACTTAGCGTGTTATGTCTACCAGATACATTAACTACCTTTTGGGTTAATATTTTAATAATCTCTTCCCTAATCTTAGACTATACAACAACAACAACAACGACAACAAAAACGATAAAAACAAAGCCTTAGTTTGGAATGATTTGGGGTTGGCTAACATTAATCGTCATATGTAATCGTCAATGAAAGATGCGAGAAACAAAAATTGTGAAAATAAAAAACAAAAAGAAATATAGATAAATAGTTGGGGTCCAAAAGTGTGTATTTTGGAACAGAGGGAGTAAAAACTTCATGCGTAAATTTCCGTTTTGATTAGGGTGAAGATTAGGAATCAAAGAGGAACACCTAATTACTGCTGCGCCTAGTCCTAGGGTGAAAAGAAGTTCAAGGGTTTCCTTCTCCCCTAAAACTCTTCCCCTTAACCCCCTCTGTTTAGTCTTCCACCGGTCAATCGCCGTTGCTCTTCTCTCTTCTTTTCTCTGTTTACACATATCTAGTGTTTTTATTAATCTTCAACTGTTTGCTTTACTGCAGATTTCGCCGTCGTTTCCTCATTGTATCAATCTTGAGTTTCTGTTGTCAATTTGGCTTCTCTTGAAACCTCCTTCCAGTCCGCTACCGGGGTAATTTAACCTCCCCCGTTTCTCTATCAATCAGATTTGATTCTTTTTGTAGACTTCTATCATTATGACGATATTATTAGGCACTCAATTTCGCTAATTTAATAAGAATTCGAGGGTATTACTTGGTCACTTAATTCTGCTTGATTATGTCCCTTTTTGTGAAAAGAAAAGAAAATAACTCAATTCTGCTTGATTATGCATTACCACATGGTGAAGTACTGGGGATTTGCTATTTTTGTCTTGTTTCCATTGAAGTATAATGTGATAAATCAATAGGCGGTTTTACATTCCCTCTGTCAAACTGTGTACTTTCCTCTTTGGTCTGTACCCAAGAAAAAACTGTCCCATTTTTTTTTTTTTTAAAATCTGCTGTTCATTGTAATCTCGACAATTTACAAACAACTAAACCAATGTCCCTAAAAATTTGACTAGTCAAATGACACCTTTTTTTTTTTTGGGGGGGGGGGGTGGTGTGTGTGTGTGGATTATTAGTGAAGCACTTAGCATTATGGTCCTCTGTAGCTACATAGATATAAGCCCAAGCTCCTGAAAGTTTTTAGTTTGCCTGTATGTATCCTCATCTGTGGATGGTTGTTGTTGTAGTATTTGGGCTTTGGTGATCCTCGTTAGAGCAAAGCTACCCTTTCATAAATTGCAATACTGCATTTAATGGTTTCCGATGATATCCAAAGTACCTTGCTCATATTCTTTGTTCTCTCCCTAGCATCCCAATTTTTTTTTCAACCGTGCATTTATAAGAAATCTCAATATACTTTGATATCAGATATTCTTGCACGTTGACCGTTATTGATACTACTGGCTGGTATGTTGCTCTTTGAAATTGTGGAGGGACTATGAATAGTTTGATTAACTGGACTCCTTTTGGGTTGGAGAGACTAATTGGTTGTTTAAGAAATTAATTTACGAGCCTTAGTAAATAATAGGCTGGAGATGTATGCTGTTTCAGTTTAATTTTGTTGAGTATTTTATTCGTTCATTTCGCTACTCTAATGCATCAGTTAACAAAGCCAACTGTGCATAGAATTTGGGCCTAGCTAGTGTGTTATGTCTACCAGCTGCATTAGCTAACTGTTGGGTTAGTATTCTAACTTCTTTGCTAATCTAAGACTAAGACTCTACCCGCTTTTTTGATTTCCAAAAACCACGAAGGAAACTCTTCCGATTTCATTGAAGTGGTAATCCAGCCACACCTTCCAGTACGGCTGCCTGTTCCCCCTTCTTCCTTACCATGGCACACAACAACAATACCAACAAAGCCTTAGTCCCGAAATGATTTGGGTCAGCTATCATGAATGTCATATGGAATTTTCAATGAAAGATGCGAGAAACAAAAAGTTTAAAACATAAAAAAATGAAAAGAAATATAGATATATAAATAGAAATAAACATTTTGCTAATCTTCGATAATCTCAAGCAAAACAGAATGTTGCTATAGTCCTTTTGCACTTTATAAGCACATATACATTTTGGTGAAATTTTTCTTTCTTTTTTGTTTTATGGGCAGTCTTATGTTTCTGCTTGAGTACAAGTACTAGTTATCTTGTTTTTCTTGAGTAGTGGTTACTACATACACCTTCAAATTCTAAAAATTGTTGGAAAGTCCAAAGCATCAATATTTTGGTATAAAAAAGTCAATTCTCTTTTATTGATTTGTCTCATACTATACCTTGGCAATTATTTTGAACTCTGTAAATATATTTGATCACGTTAATTTAGTTGTCATGTGACTCTCAAGTTTGCATGTAATAGTCTTCCTTCGTTTCTTTTCCTTCCAAAATTTCTAATCTTGAGCCCTTACGAGTTTGCTTCTCATTGCAGCTTTAGAGCTTGTTCGCAAGAAGATGGAGGATTGGGGTAATGTTTTTTTTTTAAGTAGTTCATATATGGCTTCACTTGGTACTTAATTCTAGTGTTGCACTAAGAAATAATAGGAGAGGAAATAAACTAATCTACTCCTGATGACGGTACCGTCAGTACTTTGGTTCACCTCACCCCATCTTGCTGGTGATAATAGTCAGTATATTTGTCAGCATGTTGATCGTACTATTCACGTTAAGTCTTGTTAGTTCGCGCAGTTTGTTATCAACGTGTTGAGTCAATCTTGTTTTGGACAGCTCAACAAACATTTTTTTTTTCTGGAAAAGGATACTGGATATTGAGTTTTCTTTTTTCAAAATGATTTTATGCTAATTTGTTCCATGTTCTTTTCACAATCATTAGAAGTTAGATCTAAGGCATTAATGTTACTAAGCAGTCTTCTCTATTCCCATGTTTTAATCAAGTTAAATTGTAAAGAAAATTTGCTGTCACTGGAGGATGCATTTTTTCATTTATAGTGATGAGTGAGCTTTATTGTTTCAGAGGATGAGCCGGCTCCAATTGCTGTTAAAAAGGAGCTAGTTAAGAGTTTGTGGGATGATGAAGATGCTGATGAAAATGATGTGAAGATTCTTGGGAGGATGAAGAGGGGCCTGCTCCGGTATGCTCTGATAATTTCCTTTATACTCGTATCTTTTTAAGGAAGTTGATTTTGTTTGATTTTTTTTTAATTTTTTTTTAATTGTCTGTGCTCCTCATATCTTTGGATGTAAATTTGTCTACATTCGTAGGTCTCACTTGCCAATCAGAATCCCTTACCAATTGTTTTAAATTTATAATCGACTTTGAAATAGCAAGCTTGACATGCATGTAACGAGTCTAATTGAACAGTTTTATCATGAGTTACTAAGAAACTTGGAGGCGTTCTTACGATATTTTGCATCCTTATAAAATGATACAATTACCTTGTGTTGCATAAGTTACATACACTTTCAAACATATATATTCTTGTTTATGTTTTGAGTTAACTTTGAGTCGAGGTGTTATGTAATTATGTATGTCTTTTTTGTTATGTTTATTTCTTCAACTTTCAGTTCTCTTACATATTGTTTTTTTTTTGAACCTCTCGTATAAGATTTTATACCCCCTCTCTTTTCAGTTGTCCTTCATCTTTAGTTTAATCTATTTCAATATGTGTATTATTGTTACTCGTGACTTCAGCACTTTATGTTTTACTGTTCATTGTTGATTGTGATCCACGCGGATGACAGAAGCTAACAAGATTCTCATATGCTACTCAAATCAGAACTTGATACTGAATGAACGGAACTGTAGATTGACTCAACTATTTCTCGTGGGTTACTCTCATATAATAAGCATAATATGCCCTTCTGTTGATCAGTAAAATCATGATACATCGCCTTTTTCGTGCCAAATTATATTCTTCTTTATCTTTTTTGTAATTCCACAACGTTTATGTCTGTATCTGATTTTTTCAGGCCCCTGTAGTAGAGCCTCCTGCAGTGAAGGCCCCAAAGAAATCTGGAGCTAAGTCCACAGAAAAGAAAGGGAAAGCTGTTGAAGTAGTTCCAGAAGAGCCACTAGATCCCGTAGCAGAAAAACTTCGCCAGCAAAGGTATTGGACTTTTTAGACATTAATTTAGGTACTTTTGGAGAATTTGATTTTGTTGTATTGTTAGGATATACTCTCTCCGTCCCAAAATAACAGTCCCGTTCGCCATTTTTGTTGGTCAAAGAAAGATTGTCCCGTTTCCTAATTAATAGGTTGAAATCACTGAACTTCCTTAATTACCCAACAAGCTTGAAGAGGGAGAGAGAGTAGTATCCAGTTAGAACGTTTGTTAGTAGAGTAGTAATTAAGCTTCATCAAGGATAGTGATGTAAATGAACATAAGTTGTTAAAATGTTTGAATAATCAAATGGGCCTATCATTAGGGGACGGAGGGAGTATAATATATGGTGAATATCGTTGCCACCATTTCTCAAATAGTCGTTTATTGGAGTTTGTCTTTCCCTTTGAGCTATACAGAAAGAGACCTTCATTGTAAAAATTGAGGACCTTAAAAAAAGTGGTTGAGGAAGTAGGCAGTTTTCAGTTGCTTTTTGCCTTTTGTTGCTTCTCAAGTCTTGGTTTTATCGTTAACGTCAACTTTGCTGGTGTGATCTGCATGTGTCCTTGTGTAAAGAACAATGATTCAGGTTGCAAGTAGCTGTTTAATATCTTGTCAATTTGATGAAGGTTGTTTGGGTGTATGGTATTATGTGGATTATGCATGAAGTGGTTCTATATCGCGCATCTTCATTAAGTTAGATAATATATTACTACCTCTGTCCCTAAATGAGTGTCCAAATTTCATTTTAAGGGACACTGAAAATCTCAACTTTTTGAACAATTTGGTAACAACGATTCATATATAATCTTGTAATCTCCTTTCAAAACCTTTAGTTTTGCACGTATAAAGAAACCGGTGAAATTTTTTTCGAAAAAAAACGTTTAGGGAGAAAGTTATGTTAAAAAAAGACACTCATTTAGGGACAGATTTTTTGGAAATGGACACTCATTTAGGGACAAAGGGAGTAATATATTACCCTCTCTTCGAAAATCTGCTGTTCACAATTCTCAAGTTTCTTTGCCTCAAATGGAAACTTATGTAAGAGGACTCCTTTTCTGGGACATCCCAAAAAGAAAAGAAGGAACTCTTATGTTGGAATGGAGTGAGTACTATGTCAGTCCTTAATGTCCTCCTTGATTAGGGTATATGCCTCCTTTTGATGCATAAAAAGTGGCCATGATTCGTTACTGAAATAGAAAAGACAAAGTTTGAAGAAGCTGACTACAAACACACTACGGAATTGTTTGCTAAGAAGGGTGGTGATGACAAGACTCTTGATAGTTCTATTCCAAAATCTGAAAGCGATTTCTTAGAGTATGCAGAGCTCGTTGCACATAAACTTAAGCCATATGAGGTGTGTGTTGTTTACTTTTTTGGTGGCATTTAACTTATCCTGTCTGATTATTTATACAAGGTCAAGATTTGATTAGGGCATCACTATTTGCAGAAAAGCTTCCATTATATTGAATTGCTCAAGTCTATAATGAGAATCTCGATGGTAAATATGAAAGCGGCAGATGCAAAAGAGGTTTCCTCTTCGGTCACTGCCATTGCTAATGCAAAGATTAAGGCCGAGAAAGAAGCCAATGCTGGTAAAAAGAAGACAGGTACATTCTTATCTTAGCAGATATCTGTTCAATTATTCGCTAGCCCGTAATATTGTACCCCCTCATCCACTATGATGCACGGATTCTTTGGTTTACCTCGCCGGACCCTTTTCAACTAGACTAAAATAGTGAGGGTCCGACACGGGGACGGCGTGGTGAACCAAAGAGTCCGAGCATCAGAGCTCATCCGTATTCCCATCCTATTTAGTTTTTGATGATCACGCAAGATAACTTTGACCATATATTAACGCCAATCTAATTATCTTAGTGGAATTTACAAATTGTTATTAATAAATCATTACGTGATTTATCGTTAACATTTTTCACAATTTTGTTGGGAGGATTAGATTGACATTAATGTTTGACCAAAGTTCACTTGTGTTGACCACAAAACCCAAATGGGACTATCTTTTTTGGGACGGAGGGTTAACATCTTTGCTTGGAACCAAGTTTTTGACCTAGCTGCAATTGTTGCTATGCATGTGATTGTCTTATAGGTGCAAAGAAGAAGCAGTTGCTGATGGATAAACCCGATGATGACGCAGTGGTTACAGCTTATGATGGTTATGATGATTATGATTTCATGTGAGCTTTTGGGGGGCTTTTGGTATTCAAGCTTGTGTTACTAACAATCAATGCCTTGCCAGTATTAATCGGGATCTTGTAATTACAAGTTATGTAGATGAAAGGATCATGCGACAATTTAATGTCCAAGTTTTTGGGAGAGTAACAAGTGTGTTATTGCTTACATCTTCTCTAGGGAAATTGATTTTTGTAATTATACATGTTAGAGCAATTGAACAAGACTTGATGAGTAAATAAAGCAATCACAAGAACAGGATTTACGTGGTTCACTAACTTGGCTACGTCCACTGGGAGGGAAGAGAATATTATTATCAATCTGGAGAATTCTTTACAAGATCACACTAATCTATGCTAGCACAAATTTTGGTCACAAAATTCCGAACTGTGCTAAAAACCCTAGATCTAGAATTATTGATCTTCTCTGAGCAATCTGCGTTTTTCAACCTCCCTTCTTTCTTGTTATGATGATAGCCTTTAGGTAAACTAGTCATAACCTAACCCTGAAGACATAAGGAGTCCTAAATTTGAGTCCCAAAGGAAAAACCCCGTTTTTCTGTAGTCCGCGTGCGTTGGGCCTGATCTGCCGCAAGACCAGGCGCCCGCCTGCCTTGGACCAAGCGCCCGCCTGAATTAAATCACCCAAGCGGTTCAACTTTCTGCCACAGGAGCGCCCGCCTGGGTCTACCCGAGCGCCCGCTCGCCTACCTGTTCGGGTGCTGCTGCTCCTTCCTTTTTTTTTCTTTTGTCTTCGTTTCTGCTCTGTCTAGGCATTATGAAATCATCTGTTGTACAATCCTATAATATGGCGTCCCACATTCAAAGGCATTATCCCAACAATCTCCACCTTGACTTTGAATCTCCATGACAACAAACATTTCCCCCCCCCCCCTCGCCTCTACTGCTATCTAATAGCTGCGAACATTCAGCAAGTCCAAACAATGTTGAAACTTGCTCCCGGTCACGGGTTTCGTGAACATATCATCATATGGTACTTTGCATATTTAGACATCTCCTATCTTTGACGATTTTTCGAAAAAGATAGAAACGTCCAAGTATATGTTTAGATAAGACATTAGCCCCTTAGATTGTGCAATAACAATTATTGGCACAATGAAGGTCCATAAAATTAGTGACACTAAAAACAATTTCTAGTTTACTAATTGTTATCTTATTCAAACAATTTTCTAGTTGCATCTCATGCCACTAGACACTCAACCCTTATGTAGAATAGTAATGGTCCATTTAGAACTCTTCGAATACCATTATTAGACGTAAACATGTATTTATACTGTAATATTTATCTTTGTTGGTTTATAAAAATGCATCTATGTAACTATTACAAGATCATCTTTCATTCCATCAAAGATCAAGAACGCATCCTTTAGTTTCTTTTAGAGAACATAAGAGCGTTTCTTAACTAGTGACTTTCACTAGGATCCGATTGGTATTATCTCATCATACTCCAAGTATATGAGACATCCGGTCTTAGTATATTAACATGGCTTACATGATAGATCCAATTGCCGAAGCATATGAAATTCTAATCATGTACTCTTTGCTCATCAGTCTTCCAGTAAGACTAAATCTTGCAAAGATTAATGCCATTAGACTTTTGCAAGTGACCTCTCCAAGAGTCTTCCATAGTGAACCTTTCACTATATTGTCAATATTAGTACTTTGACTTTAACCAAACAACGTTTTAGATTTATCTACATAAATCTAAATTCAAATGATATAGGTGGCTTTATCCAAGTCTTTCATTTAGAAACTCTTTCAGAATGAATTATATGTCAACCACATATATATGACTAGGAATAATATTACGCTCTCACTAAATTTATTGTAATCACAAGTCTCATCTTTGATGAATTCAAACTCTTTGAATACTTCATCAAAATGAAATTTCACTCCAAGTAGTTTGCTTCAATCCATCTCATGAATTTCTGCAACGTGCATATTTTATTAGAATCTTATGGATCAATCAAAACTTTTAGGTTGTATCAAACACATCCTAATGTAAGTTCCTGTTAAGGAATATAGTTTTGACATTCATCTGTCATATTACATATTCAAAATATGAAGTCATGACAATAAGAATTCTAATAATATTAAGCATGACTACAGGTGATAAAGTTTCATCATAATCGACATTATGAATTAACTTTTCTCAATTAGTCTTGCTTAATCAATATACACTTTTAGATTTTATGACTCCAAATCATTGATCTAAATCCGGAGCGGACTTTGTATCTTGATAGGTAATAGGTCAATCATTCGCAATGATATCTTCCCTATTACTTTCTATTACGAGAAATCAATATCTCTTGTTATAGATAGTATCCTATCAGTTATGCAAATTTCTTGTGTATACTTGAACGAATTTCCACAACTTCTTGTGAATATTTGTTCAACTTCCATCTTAGGTTCCATGTCATTTTTTGGTCTCGAACTCTTCGAGATACATTTTACTCCCACTAGTTCTTTAGAGATAAACGATTTATCTAGAAAGTGATATTTAGAGTGACAAACGATTTGTACTCTAAAGGGTGTAAAATTAATATCAATAAGATATCCCATAAAATACATTTATTAGATTTAGGTGTGATTTTTTCCAAGACAAAACTTTTCTCAAAAGTATCATATCACAAATCTTTATGAAAGACAAACCAAGTTTTCTTTCATTCCATATCTTATATGGTATAACGAACCTCCTTAGACGAATCTCAATTTAGTGTAATCGCAGCTGTTTCCAGCACATAATCCAGAAGGATAATTAAAGATCAGTTTGACTTATTATGAGACGAAAAACTGTGTTTTACAAACAATCTGTAAACTTCTGGAACATCATCCGTACGGCTGCTGTTTCCAGATTCTGTTTTTCTTAAATTGCAGACTTTCTGCAGAATTCTCATCGAGTCCAAGGCTCAAATATTTATTACTTTGATCTAATCAAAGTACATCAATACTTTTGCCATGAGGTGTTGAAATCCTTTCTAGCATTATTACTTTAATAAACTACATACATCAAAATGTATAAGTTCAAAAGAGTACTTCCTCTTACTACTATTAGTAAAGGATATCTTGATCAATTTCTAAGATTCACATCTATCACATGATTCGAAATCATATGAATTTAAAAGTCCGTCCCATGGAATTTTAGATATGTGTTTCTTATCATTTGATATAGACATTAATGCTTTTTAAGAATGTAACGATTACATCCTTATATTCAGATTTCCATTATTTACGTTATGCTAATTATTTTGTTCTTCCAATATAAGGATATTAAGTCCCATTATATGATTAGCAATACAATAAGGCAAATCATATTTAATGGAACACTTTCTTATTCGAAATAAGAAATATCCATAATCTTCTAATAAAGAAACCAAAATAATATTTCTACTTAAAATAAGAACATAGCACCATTTGTTCAAAACAAATATGAACTTATTAGGTAAAGACACTTCGCAAGTTCCTATGATTAATGTTGCAACCATTGCATCATTATTGCCACATAGGCTAATCTTTACCCTTACAAGTAGAAATTTTAACATAAATACTTGAAGTGGTAGTCCAACTACCCTTCTTTTTTATCTTTTAATTCAAATTGTAATTTCACCAACGGTCAATCCTATTGCCAAGGTACAAATTACATTCTTTGGATTTTAGGTTTTGCCACAAAATTTCCTTTTAGGCTTGACAACTTTTGTCCTGCCTTTATCTTAAATCCTTGTCCTTATTAACCTTTAGAGTTTGAGAATGTCTCCATTTGATATTAAGACATAACATTTTAAACATCAAATGTCGCTTATGAATTGATATCAAATCCGTTTGTTAGTTCCAAACTAACATGATAACCAAGACAACTAAGGTAATTAATATGTTTCTCTATGTTCAAAACATGAGAACTTATTAACATACCTTTCATTCATCACATGAATGTTAGGCTCTAATCAATCTCAAACTTTATTTGCCTCTCTTGCTTGTAGGAACGTTTCCTATGAGATTGCTTATCGCATAAGCATTCATACGTTTTAGATACTTCTAAAGTTCCAAACACATGATGGCAAGTCTTAGGACGATTGACATCTATAGAATCATCCACATGTTTCTAATCAATGTCTTCGTCCACCCTTAAGGCATTAGGTTTCTTAGGAATATGATTTATTAAAAATTCATAACTTCCGATCTTGCTTTAGAACAATTCTTAAGCTCATGACTAGGTCATGGAAGTTAATCTTATTCTTCTTAAAGTGGGGTCAATCGCAATAATTATACATGATTATAGTTTAAGACATTCTACGAAATATGCAAATAAATATACACATATATTTCATACCATTATCATTTAGAGACATTTAATGTATTTCATAATACTCCCACTAAATTATACACCTTCAAATACAATAATTGTATAATATAATTTAAGTAGGCTAAGATCCGTATTTCACCCAACTTTGAGTCGGCTAGGCACGACTGCTCAAAATCAAGTTGTTTAGGTAGATAACTCTTTATCAATCACATCATATGTGACTCTTAGATCTTTATGAGATTGTTAGACATCTTATGTCAAACATGTTTTATCTCATCTGTGCCTTAGGCCCAAAACTGTTTTGATAGCCCAATTAAGTCAAACCATTTTAAACGTATAGGAAACTCTGATTCACTCATCTTGCTCATAGATGAATAGAATTAATGCGCCTACGCTAGGGCGTAACCCACATAAAACTACCCATGTACTCACAAGTGTTTTAATCATGGATTGGCACTTGACTTAAGTTTTAAGAAGGTTATTTTCTTAGAGATATGCATCATATATTTAATTATGTCAAACATAATATAATATTGTCTTTGCATAATGATGTTAACTAATCCAATTAATTAACAGAAGCAAAATCTTGTGATTTAATTATGAAGCAACATAATGGGACGGAATCTAAATTATCTGTAAACAATTACAGATTGGATATTTCATTCGCATTCCCAGAAACAAGGTGTAAGCCTGCCATTGGTCCATGCAATGAATTAATCCAAATATAGTTTCCTTCTCTTGCAAAATATTTGCACTTTGTATAGGGATAAATTCTGAAACTTTAAGATTACGCCAATCTTAAACTCCTTTAAGAATCTGATCTCATTAACAGTTTGGACTTCTGAACTTAAATATGTTTCAGGAAACACGGTTTCCAAAACCAGCCATCTGAAAAAGATTAGAATCAGAATTTTCCAAACCGGTCACCACAGAGCATATTGAAATTGAAAGCACAAATCGCACGGCCGAAACTAAGCCAAAAGGCATCCACATTTCCGTGCTAAGATCAAGAAACCAAGCAACTTCTCTATACGGTCGAAACTAAGCCAAAAGGCATCCACATTCCCGTATAGATTGGATACTTGTTTCAAGATCTTTCATTGTCTCTTAATCTCACAGATTACAGCAGTTCTAAACTCTTTAGAACTCTGATTTATGCAATTCCTTTTTTAATTTCTTCGGCCGAAAACTGTTTCAGGAAACACAGTTTTGGAAACCAGCCGTCTGAAAGCAGTTTCCAGTTTCTAGATTCGAATTCTGTAAACAATTTACAGAATAATCTGAACACCAGAAAACAAAATCAAATCTGAAAATTTCCAAACTAGCCGTACGGATCAGTTTGGCATCATCCAAACCATCCGTACAGATCCATTGGTAGGATCCCAGATTTCCAGGTTTTTCAGAATTTCAGAAATTCAACCAAATCCAATATCATGTTTATACATATCAGATTATAGAAACATGAATTTACAGATTACGAATTTAATCAAGATCTAATCAATATCATGAATAAACAATTTATTATATATATAAATTAGATCTAAATTATCAATACACATAATCAAATTATTTATTGATAATCCCAACATGCAATTATTCATATAGATCAAATCAATATAATAATCACATAATCCCATGTCATGCTCATAAACCTTTATATCTCATATATAAAACTCAAATCACGAATTCATCTTATTATCATGTAGATATCATATAATCGAATTAAACAATTTCAACATGATATACTAAAATAATCAACAACGAACGGGGCTCTGATACCACTGTTGGGTTTTGATGCATCATGCGCAGCGGAATAAACAGATAAAATCAAACACCCAAGAGCCCGGATCCGTGCATGTTGATTAAATTAAATACAAGATGAAAGAAACATACCCTTAAAAGAAAACACCCTCCATCGGTATCCACAATTCTTAGATGATCATCAAATTCTTGACTCAAGTATTCTCCACCTCGATCTGATCGAAGTGCCTTTATACTTTTGCCAAGTTGTTTTTCTACTTCATTTTGAAATATTCTAAATATCTCGAATGCTTCACTTTTATGTTTCATTAGGTAAACATACCCAAATCTACTATAATCATCAGTGAAGGTTATGAAGTATTGAAATCCTCCCCTAGCATTGCTACTTAATGGTCCGCATACATCGGAATGTATCAACCCCAATAAGTCGCTTTCCCTTCACCCAACTTGGTAAAAGGTGTCTTAGTCATTTTTCCAAGAAGACACGACTCACAAGTATCATATGACTCTAAGTCACATGAACCCAAAAAGTCCGTCCCCATGGAGTTTGAGATACGCTTCTCATTAATATGAACAAGACGGCAATGCCACAAATAAGTATGATTACATCATTAGGTTTAGATTTCTTATTTACATGATTGACATTATTTTCATTCTTGACATCCAAGATATAAAGGCCATTAAATGAATTAGCAATACCATAAAGCACATCATTTAAATAATATAGAAAATTTCTTATTCTCAATAAGAAACTTAAAACCTTCATTATCCAAACAAGAAATTGAAATAATATTTCTGCTTAAATCCGGAACATAATAACAATTGTTCAAAAAAAGAATTAATCCGGAAGGTAAAGTGACTTCATAAGTCCCTACGGCTAATGCAACAACTCTTGCTCCATTCCCCACACGTAGATCTACTTCACCTTCTTTAAGCAGTCTCCTATTCTTTAGTCCCTGCACCATTTAGACAAATGTGAGAACCACATCCGGTATCCAATACCTAAGAATCAGTGGTAGAAAGGAGAATATCTATCATATAGATACCTGAAGTCGACGCAGCCTTGCTGCTCTTCTTCTTCTTTTGCTCTTCCAAGAAAGCCTTGCAATTACGTTTCCAATGACCAATTTCTTGACAATGGAAACAGATTGCATCCTTTTGTGAATCAGTTTTGCCTCAGAAGCCTTGGCAACCTTTGCCTTGCTTATTTTGGGTTGATACTTTCTTACCCTTTCCTTTGGCACTAGCCTTCTTCCCATCATGAACCAAGAGCACGGGAGAACCTTTCTCCACATTTTCATCTCTGCAGTTTTGAGCATCCCATGCACTCAGAGAGATTCTTATCCATTCCATGCATGTTATAATTCATTACAAACTGATTATAACTTTTAGGCAATGAATTAAGAATGAGATCCGTGCTAGCTCCAATGGGATTGGATAGCCAAGTTTCTCAAGGTGCTCTACATAACCTTTCATTTTAAGAAAGTGAGGACTCACTTGTTGCCCTTCATTCATTTTAAAAGTAGTGAATGCAACAATGGTCTTGTACCTCTCTTGCCTAGCTTGCTCTTGAAACATAGTTCTCAACTCCACGCCTATCTCATAGGCTTCCAAATGTTCCAAACTTTGTTGGAGTTTTGAGCACATAGCAGCAAGCATGAGACAACTTACATCTCTAGAATCATTACGATGTTTCTTGTAATTGTCTCTTTC
>JAOWBW010000105.1:288620-725848 GCA_026119855.1 Campanula takesimana
AACTCCTGAAGCTAAACAAGGCAAAACTCCTACTTCACCAAACTACTCTCTCTGAGGATTAAACCGAACAAAGCCATGATGACCAGGTACTTGAACGTGCTAATGTCATTTGTCAACAACACACTGTGCTTAAAAAGGCATATAAATTAATGGCTGCGGAACTTGAATATTCCCAAAAAGAATGCAAGTCCCATAAGGAGGAGATTGAAAAACTCAAGCTCCAAATGTGTTGGATAGCTTCTGTTGTGGAAGAAAACCGCTACCTTAAGGACAGAACCGAGGTACTTAACACCCGAATCCATGATCTTACTGCACAAAGGGATGAACTTCAAAAAGTGACCGATGTGTGGACTAAGTCTGGTGTCACCATGGAACAAATCGTTAATTCACAAATTCTCTCTAAGGAGAAAAGTGGATTGGGATTTAAAACTGATGATGGGTGTAAGTGTCCTTGTCTCTGTGCTGAAGGTGGTGTGAAACCAACCGAACAAACCAAAGAAATTCCCAAGGTGAATCATGCTGGTAAAAAGGGCTCAACACAAGAAATTAAAAAGCAAAATTATCTCTATGAGTATCCTAAAAACCAGACTGGGAGAGATCCAAAGTGTAAAGAGAAATCCACAGCGGCTGAGGCAACCAAGGAAGTATTGAATGATGAAACCGCTCCTAGTCGGTTTAAGGAATATCCTGTTATATTTCCTAAAGCCGCACCTAAGAGAAAGGTTGAACTCAAGAAGGTTAACTTTGTTAAAGCCAAAACCGCTGACCCAGTAAAACGTGAGAAACCGAAGGTCAGTAAAGGGTTTGTAAAACCGCAACCACAACCTGGCTTAATTCATTGTTCTATTTGTGCCGACTTTGGTCATAGTGCTGGTCATTGTCTTTTAAGATTCACACCCAATGCCAAGGGACGTAAAAATCCTAAGGTCAAACAGGTGTGGGTCCCAAAAAGCTGCTAACCCTAGGACCCAAGGAATAAGGGGGACCAAAACCTTTCATGTTTATTTTTCAGATTTCATGTTTTATGGCTGGAACTGCTAAGAAGAAGAAGGATCTCTGGTATTTGGATAGTGGATGCTCACGACACATGACTGGAGATTCAGAACTACTCTGAAGTTTCATCCAAATGAAAGGTCCCCCAGTAGTGTTTGGTAACAACAAGAAAGAAGAAACAGTAGGATATGGAGCAATCAAACGAGGAAAGTGACTATTGAAAATGTGTCACTAGTAGAAGGACTCAAGCACAACCTTCTCTCCATATCTCAGTTTTGTGACAAAGGAATGAACTGCATCTTCACATCAACTAGTTGTTATATCAAAGATGCTTCCTCTGGAGTCACTCTACTGACTGGCAACAGAACAGGTGATGTTTATATAATTGATTTAAGCAATATTATTTCTATTGCTGACCTCTGTTTTGTAGCCAAAAATATAAGTGAAAGCAGCTGGTTATGGCATAAGCGGCTCAGCCACTTGAACTTCAAGTATCTAGCAAAAATGCACAGGGATGGTCTAGTAAAAGGACTACCCAAAGTGGCTGACCATCATGATGAAAAGTGTAAAGCATGCCAGCTTGGAAAGCAGCCCAAACAGTCATTTCCTAGTAAAACCGCGCCTTCAACGAACCGCTGTTTGCAACTGCTGCACATGGATTTATTTGGACCTGTCCCAACCGCCAGTATAGGAGGAAACCGCTATACACTTGTGGTGGTTGATGATTATTCAAGATATACATGGGTGGAAATGATGGCCTCTAAAGATGATACTTATGGCATCATAACCGCTCTTTTTAGATAGCTCCAAACTCAGAAATTGGATGACATTGTTGCCGTGCGTTCAGATAATGGAACCGAATTTACAAACAATGGTGTTGCCCAATATTGTGATGATCATGGAATTGATCATAATTTCTCTGCCGCTGGAGTTCCACAACAGAATGGAGTAGTGGAAAGAAAGAACAGAACTTTGATTGAAGCAGGAAAGACTATGATTGCAGAAGCCAAGCTTCTCAAGTACTTTTGGGCCGAAGCTGTCAATACCGCATGTTTCACCCAGAACCGCTCCCTCATCATCAAAGTTCACAACAAGACTCCTTATGAATTGTGGAGAGGCAGATCACCCAACATTGCCTTCTTCAAGATATTTGGATGCAAGTGCTACATCTTGTACAATGGCAAAGAGCATCGAGGCAAATTTGATGCTAAGGCCGATGAAGGTGTTTTTGTTGGTTATTCTAAACACTCCAAAGCTTTTCGTTGTTTCAATAAGACATCTTTAAAATTGTAGAGTAAGTCCATGTTACATTTGATGAACATGCTCTCCTTGAGCCACATATGGCTCCAAATGTTGCTAATGATTTTAGTGATTTTGAGACAGGCACTAGATATAGAGCAACTGACAACCATCCTACTGAAACCGCTACATCCAGTTCTTCAGCCACACCTACTCAAACCGCTGATGGTGTAATTGTTGAACCGCTGTCCTCTAATCCCATTCAAACTGTTGAACCAGTTCCAAATCTAACCTTTAATGAAGATTTCAATGATTATCAAGATGATCCTCCTCTGGAAAATCTTCAAGAAATTGTGGTTCAAGACAACCTCCCTCCTGAAATTAATGAGCATAGAGACCATCCAACTGCCAACGTTATTGGTCCTATCAGTACTGGTATCCAAACCAGAGGGAGTTTGATTCACAGAGATAATAACAGTTTGTTCTCAACTGCTCTGTTATCTCAGATGGAACCGAAGAAGGTAGATGAAGCTCTAAGTGATCCAAGTTGGGTAATTGCAATGCAAGAAGAGCTTAATCAGTTTGAAAGATGCAAAGTTTGGACTCTAGTTCCAAGGCCCAGAGATCACACTGTAATTGGAACAAAATGGGTATATAGAAACAAGATGGATGAAAGTGGTGCTATAACTAGAAACAAAGCTAGGTTGGTTGCTTATGGTTATAGGCAAGAAGAAGGGATTGATTATGATGAAACCTTTTCCCCTGTTGCCAGACTTGAAGCCATAAGATTGTTCCTGGCCTATGCATCCTTCAAGAAATTCAAGTTATATCAAATGGATGTGAAGAGTGTATTTCTGAATGGTGAACTACAAGAAGAAGTTTATGTAGCCCAACCGCCAGGATTTGAAGACAACAAACTTCCAAATCATGTCTTCAAACTCAAGAAAGCATTGTATGGACTCAAACAAGCTCCAAGAACATGGTATGACACTCTATCTAAATTTCTTATTGAACAAGGCTTCTCTCAAGGTAAAATGATACAACTCTATTTATAGCTAAACACAAAAGTCATTCATTATTAGTTCAAATATATGTTGATGATATTATTTTCGGTTCTACTAATGAAACTATGTGTGTTAAGTTTGAGAAGCTAATGAAGAGTAAATTTGAAATGAGTATGATGGGAGAGTTGACATTCTTTCTTGGACTCCAAGTCAAGCAATGCCATGATGGGATCTTTATCAACCAAGCCAAATACACTAAAGATTTGATAAAGAAGTTCGGGCTTGAAACCGCTAAACAGTTGATACCCCAATGCCTAAGGCCTGCAGTTTGGATCGAGATGAACATGGTAAGAAATTTGATCAAACTCTCTATCGAGGTATGATTGGCTCTCTACTTTACTTAACTGCTAGTAGGCCAGATATCATGTTTAGTGTTTGTGTTTGTGCTAGATTTCAAGCTGATCCTAGAGAATCTCATCTTATTGCTGTTAAACGTATTATTAGATATTTATGTGGATCTGTTAACCTTGGACTTTGGTACTCCAAAGAATCTTCATTTGATCTATTAGGTTATTCAGATGCTGACTTTGCAGCATGTAAAATAAGCAGAAAGAGCACAAGTGGTACTTGTCAGTTCCTTGGAACGCGGCTTGTGTCATGGTCCAGCAAGAAACAAGCGTCGGTTTCAGTCTCAACCGCTGAAGCTGAATATATAGCGGCTGGAAGCTGTTGCTCTCAAATCTCTGGATGAAACAACAGCTGGAGGACTACGGGATATTTGAACAAAACTGCCCTATCTACTTTGATAGCACTGCTGCAATATCCATCTCCAACAATCCAGTTCAGCACTAAAAAACCAAGCACATCGACATAAGATATTATTTCGTCAAAGACCATGTTGAAAAGAAAAACATTTTTCTAGCAAAGGTGGGAACAGATGATCAAATTGCTGACATCCTTACCAAACCACTTGAAAATTCCAGGTTCTATCATTTACGAGGAGAAATGGGTATGTTAGAACTAAATTAAGATATCATATCTATATATATTATTTCTAATATCTTTTGTTTAAGTGTTTGGCTATGCTTAGAAAAGTCATCTAGTGTGCGGTTCTGTCATCATTGAAACCGCATCAATAAATGGTTCGGTACAAGATACTCCATCAAACTGATGAGTCAAAATGAATGAAATCGGTTCTTTCAAAACCGACAAGAAAGCAAAGTCATTCGGTTTAAACATATAAACCGCCATCAGATTAGAGAGACATCAGTTTCATGAAAACCGCTGAAGACGTAAGGTAAGTCGGTTTGCTCAATCAAACTGCTCAGGTATGAAATTGCATTTTAGTCCCTACTTTATGTCATATCAATTATAAGGACCTTTTTGCAATTTTCTCTGCCGCATTAAATTCTATGTGACGTGGGACGCCAACTGTAGACAATCGTGTGCCGTTCTCGTCGTTCCATTACCCGAGGAACAGTTATTTGAGTATAAAAGACAGTGTTTATTTCTTTTTACCTTTTTACCTTCTTCATCATTTATCTCTCTCTTCTGCATCCTCTGCTTTCTACTTCCAAAACCTCTCTTACTCTTTTCGAAATCTTAATGGCACCTAAGGAATCATCCGACCCTTCTGCTCCATCTACATCTAAAACATCCAAAGGCGATATGGTATGATTTCTTGAACCATTCACTCTAGCATTTCATATTTTTCCGCCATTATTGTTCGAAAAAAAGCTTGTTCGTCTTCTCATTTTTTTTCTTGCTTTTTCTTTCAATTTTTGGTTGATTATGATTACATATGTTCATATATGCTGGGTTTGATGTTTCTTTCATGTCTTTTGTTCAATTTTTGAACAATTTTGATTTTTGGGTTTTCGGGTGTTCTTTCGTATATCTCTTGATACTATGTTCTGGGTTTGATACTCTGTTCTGGGTTTGTTATTTGAACTTGTTATTTTAGAACTTTGTTAGTATTTGCTCTTTTCCAGTATTTTGGTATTCTTCTTTCATGTTTTGATTAAGTTTTTATTTTGCATGTTTACCCCTGTTTTGCTTCAACCGCCTATTTCATTGTTAGGATTCCTTGTAGCAGTTTGAATGCTTGGTTTAGTCAAACTTCTTGCACCAAACTCTTACTAACTTTGATTATTTTTAGGATGAATCTAACTTTGTACCTGGATCTCAGATCATTAAAGCCGAATTTGAAGCTGATGCAGTTGGAAGAAAACTGCTTGCTCTACTGGAATCGTCAAAACTGCTGCCACTATTCCAATTAGATGAACCGAAGTTTGACAAAAGGCTTTGTGAAGAATTCTTTGACAATGGGATTGTCTGTGTGGTACCCCTTTTGAATGGCAAAGGTGTAGAAATCAGAGACTTAGAGTCTGGGGAAGTGAAGACTGAAAATGCCATCAAGTCCACTGTCAGGACAAAGGATGTAGTTCTATCTTCTTCAAAGGTTGTAATTCTTGCTGGGTTAGAAAATTCTGGAATTCTTTCCATCAAACCAGAGTTAGTCAGCCAAACTACTGAGGAGCTCTTGGGGGTCTCTGTCTTCAACACTAAGTCCACCCCTAAGAAGGAGTTTGGAGAAATAATGGTAATGTTGTGTGATTTGGTAGATACTGGAGTGATGTGCAAGAATGGCAATCACAACAATTTCACTTCTGAGCAGTACAACTACTGCGTGGCTATCTACAAAGGGAAGAAGCTGCACTGGCCAAGGATCATCATGCAAGAAATGATCAATGCCCTCAGCCGCCATACTTCTGTCAAAGCCGCAGGTAAAACAAAGATCAGAACTCACTGCAGACTCTTAACAAAGTTCCTTTATCAGGATTCTGTGATCTTTAAGGCCTCTGTGGCAAATGAAGCTGATGCTTTCAGAACCGGGTTTGGATGGCGGTTTGCACAAGCGGTATGGAATGCTGATCCTTTGACTGAAGAACAGAGAGGACCTTATCCTGAGGCTCGGCTCAATAAGTCAGGCAAACCTTATGCCGGTGCCATAGCAGATCAAGCCGCAGCTACACGAGCTAGAGAAACTGCTCAAACTGCCACCTTGAATAGGCTAGGAGTTAGCCTGGATGGAACTGAGGCTCCAGTTGAGAGGGAGTCTGCGGTTGAGGGGGAGCCTGCAATCCCTGCGGCTCAACCCAGGGAAACCGCAGCTCCAAGAAAGAAGAAAGCCAAAACTACTGACTCTTCCAAACCCTCATCCAATCTTCCTCCAAAACCATCATTACCAAAATCCTTCCTCATTCTCTCCAATCCCTCTTCTAAACCGCTTCCACCTTCATCTAAACCAATTCCCATCACAAAATCAACTCCTCCTACCTCATCTAAACCCCAGATAAAACCCCTTTCCCTAATCAAGCCAAATGTTGAAAAATCCTTGAATTTTGCACAAGATGTAAATCTCTTGAGAAAACTGAAAGCCTCCTCCTCTGAACCCAAACCTATCTCACCTCCAAAATCCCCTCTCAAACTGCCAACTATTCAATTCACTGAAGAACAGTTGCAGCTAATCTTTTCTACCCTTCCCAACCTCAAACCCTCCTCTCAAACCGAGCCTAAGCAGACCGAAGTGTCTGAGGCTGCGGTTCCAGTTGAACAAACCGAGGTATCTACAAGTGCGGTTCAGCCTGAGCAAACCGATGAGTTTAAGGCTGTAGTATTGCCTGCGCAGACTGATGTGTCTGAGGCAGTTCAAGATGAACCTGAGCAAGATGATGACAATCTTGAGGTTCAACCGCTGAAGAAGAAGAGAAGATTAGTAAAGAAATATGGCTTTGTGGAGCACTGGCAATCAAGGCCACCTGGTGCAGTGGACATCACTAAAGCTCATGACAAGAAGGATCACTCACCCATTGAAGGCCCATTTGCAAAGGAGTTGAAAGAAAGAGCTGAAATGAGAAAAGCCGGAATAGACCCCATGTTGGTTGAAACCGCTCCTCCTTCATTGAAACGAAAGCTAGCGTTTGACTCACCAGAGCACACTCCTTCACCTTATGGATCCCCTACACTGCCTTTTGCTCCATCAGTTCTTCCGTCGGCTCAACCGCAACTGATCAATATCTCTGCCCCTTCGGTTTTGCCTGAATTCACAGTTGCAGTTAGGACTCCCAAACCGCGTGATTTGAAAAGGAAGTATGCACAAGACATTGCGGCTT
The DNA here is from genome assembly GCA_026119855.1 of Campanula takesimana. Taxonomy (NCBI): domain Eukaryota; kingdom Viridiplantae; phylum Streptophyta; class Magnoliopsida; order Asterales; family Campanulaceae; genus Campanula; species Campanula takesimana. Next base: position 296,032 of record JAOWBW010000105.1, read on the forward strand.
ACCTAAAGAGGTTTAGAGCTACTACTTCCAAAGCCAACCGCCATGGAGCCATCATCAGAGCCGCCAACAAACATGAAGAGCAACGACTCAAGTCTGGTCGTCCAAATCCTTTCGCAATCTTTCCAGCCGATGAATCTCAGGCTGCTTTAGATCAACTCATTGCTTCAACTCTTGATCAAATTATTGAAGATCTAGCAGTTGAGTTCATCTTTTCTCTCTGCTCTCAATTTTTCTTTAGGATAAACTGCACTGTATTTCTTTATCTTTATAGATGGCAGTTCTCTCCTTATTCTTCCATTCCTCTCTCCAATACCCAACTTCTTTCCATTTACCCTTCTCTTCCCTACACTTCATTTTCTATCATTCCTTTCCCTTCCTCCCTTTTTGAAACTGATCCTATAAAGATTCAGTTTGTTCTGGATTCTTTTTCTACCCAATCTGCATTTCTTTCCTCTCTGCCCTTCCTTGTTGATGCCATTAAGAGGGAGAATGCTATTGACCCTCGAATTGGAAGAATGGAATTCAAGATTGAAACCCTTCTGGAGAACCAGCTCAAATTAGAACAGAAGCTTGAAACTCTGAATGAGCTGACTTCTCTCAGACTTGAAGTGGCCCAAGAAATGAATGAGGCTTTAGAGAAGAAGTTAGACCAACTAGCTGATCTAACGGTTTCATAAACTGACTACTTAGTTCAGCATGCCAACGATCTGAAGAAGCTTTCTGAAAGAATCTTAGAGAAGGTAAATGAACCGACCCATCTTCGCCTTAAGTCAGCTGAATATGTGTTTGAAACCGCCAGCCTAGTTGAGCCTTCTGATACTCAAACCGTAGACCAAGCCCCGCCAGGGTTCCTGATAGAACTGATTAGAATTATTTCTATCCTTTGTAATCAGTTTTTTGCCTTTCATTATTTTCCTTGTAATTTTGTAACTTCCAAAACATTTAAAGGATTATAATGAAAATGAATGCATTGCATCTTATTCCAAAAACCTTGTTTATTCAAACTACTTGTTTGTGGAACAATGCATTTTCAAAACCCATGCACTCTAATTCATCTTGAAAACATTTTTTAAGTATATGTGTTTTAAACATTCAGTTTAAACATGCATATCTGATTTTCATAATTACATCTCTTTATATGCATCTGAATGTATTTCTTATCTATCTGTTTTTCATTTCCTTTGTTTTTTTGATAGATTAGAAATCTATGGTATAGCATTGTGTGTGCATTTGACTTGGGACATGCAGTTTCAATACATACTCATTTGAGCATGTTCTTACCAAGTACAATGTTTGCTTTATCATAGTGTGGTAATGGCATCAATGAAATAGGGGGAGATTGTTAGGATTCATTGTTAGTACACCCACCTGATTTGATTGACCCATTCCACGTGTCTTTTTATGGACTTTAGGTTTACATGTAATGAAGTTTTACTTCAATTTTTAGACAAGTCCATTTCTAGATGTTTAGTAGTTAGGCTGAGTTATGATCGGTTTATCCTTAGCGGTTTAGTGTCCCTCAAACCGCCATCTTCAACCGCCAGCATGGTGCCTTAAGTCCTTCATCAAACCGCAATTCGTGTCTTTGATGAAACCGCATTTCAAGTTCATTCATGAAACCGCACATGCATCTGGTGGAACCGCCAACCAAGATATTGAAGAAGTTAATGCTGTCATTTACTCCTTGAAGACAAACATTCGCTTTTCAACCGTAAATGAATAACTGGTGACTTGTCCTTAAACTTCAAGTCATGGTTCAGTTATTCTTGGAATGTCGGTTTGTCTCGCTTTTTGAAAAGTTACCGTTGTACTTTTCCAACAACTAAAAGGACAATGTCAGGTAGTGATCCAACAACTTCCTACCACAAAGCAAAAGCAAAGGACGACAGTGACAGGTCAACCAATGGGATTGTGAGAGCGCATAAAACCGCCATACAATGACTCACCTCATTGTCCAACGGTCATTAATGCCTTCACTATAAATAGCCTTCATTTCTCAACATTGAAGGTTGCTGAGCTTTAAAGAGAATATCCCAAGTATTCAAGTTTGCTTTGAAGATTGAAAATCCAGATACTCATATCTTCATCATCTCCTTAGCAAACCCAGAGTTCTTCATCAAAGCTTCAAGCCTTCATACCATCACAACTCAGCCTTGCACAGAAAGTAATCACTTGCTCACCATCACTTAGATATTTTGAGCTCTTGATTTCTTTCCACACTACACACCCGGAGTATATTTTCTTATAGATTATATACCTCGAAAACACAGGTTGTTATAATAGCATTGTTAGGTTAGATTGTTTATTTAGAGTTTGGATTCGTTTGTAATCTTGTAAAAACTCCTCTAAATCAATACAAGTCTAGTAGCTATTAGAAAATCCTAGGCTAACCACCTAGGTAGAGGACATAGTTCTTTCAAGAACGAACCTCTTCAAATTGTGTGTCCTTGATCTTTATTTTCTGTCTTGTCATTTACATTTATGTTTATGAGCCTTATTTACTTTTATGTGAAATGACTTGATAAATGATTTGCATACTTTTGTGATACTTCAGTTGTGCCTTGTCAGTTGCATCAGTCCATTTTCAACCACTTAAACCGCCCTACTCTTTATAATTCAGTTTGGCCAAAACCTCAAAACTCCGCTGTGCATTTTATCTGAGCGGTTTTAGTGCTTTAATCCGCAATAGACCAAACTGATAAGTACTTGGTTGATTTTTAAGGGAATTTCGAAAAAGATTTTAAACCGCTATTCACCCCCCCCCCTCTAGCGGTTCTATACCCTTATTGCCCTTTGGGACCAACAGAAACCCTAGATCATCATAGGTCTAGAACAAGTATATAAACAAACCCTAGATCTAGTCATATAGTTATGCAAGTAAACTAGATCTAAAAATTATAAAGTAATAAGAATGTGTTACCAAGATCGGTGTAGAGGCTTTGAAGGTTAAATCTTCACCCCTTGAACCAAGTTTGGTTGGTGGTGGTGTTGGATCTCTTTGGTGATCAAAGAGAGATGAAAGAGGAGGGCTATATTTATATATAGGAATCGCAGCTGCTAGGGTTTTCCCGTATATGAAAGATGTGTTGAATGAGAATGAGGAGGGCTGTATTTATATATAAGAGAAAACTGGATCTGGGAGAAGTGGCCGTACGGCCAGGATAGAGCCGTATGGCTATCCATACGGCTCCCTTGCCGAGACTTATCCCTTAAGTTTCCCTCTAAGGTCCTTGGAGGGCCTTAGGGGAAATCCTAGAAAGGTCTCTGGATACTCCTAAACATCTAAAAAGTCCCTGGAAGGTTTTAAGAAGGATTTTGATGCTATTTTTTAGGTCGGGTACTAACAGTAACCCCTCGGCAACACTTCTTGCAAGGCATTCTAGGGTCGACGATTAAGTAAATAACCGTCCTGAAAAATGGAAGAAGGTAAAGAGTATAACTTTTACAAGAATTAACTCTAAGGGAGTCGCAATGAGTAAAATGACCAGATTGGTCGAGCGGATGAACCTTTGTCAGGCTACCTACGTATCCTAAGGGGAATCAACCCAGTCGTAGTTCGAGCTCTGTGGGGAAAAATAATGAGACATTGCATTCTCCTAGGGAGAATATCTTGTATGAAGGTGACCGTCTGCTTGGGGATGAGAGAGAAATGAGATATGACCTAGTTGATAGGGTGGCTGGACCTTTGTCAGACTACCTACGTATCCTTAGAGGAATCAAGCCAGTCATAGTTCGGCTTCTACTGGGGGAATAGAGAAATGAACGAAGTCATAAATGCTGTAATCATGTCTAGAGACACGAGTAATACATGTATTAAGAGGGTAGAAAATATGTCTGAGGACACTGACAATAGATGTTGAGCACCGTCAACACTTATGCCGAATGAATATGAGACACACGGTATATAAAGAAGATTAAATGATCGAAAAAAAAGAGAGAGGGATTCAAACATCTTACGGGGCGTGCGTATCAAGAAAGTGTCAAATGTGTCTGGGGACACTGACAAGAGATATTGAGCGCCATCAACAACTTATATCGAAAGAATATGGCATGTGTCCGAAGAGACTGACAACAGATGTTGGGCGCCGCCCACAACTTATATCGAAAGAATACGGAGTGTTTCCGAAGACACTGACAACAGATGTTGGGCGCTGCCAATAACTTATGTCGAAAGAATATGGAATGTGTCTGAAGACACTGACAACAGATGTTGGGCGCTGCCAACAACTTATGCTGAAAGAGTGTGTCCAAAGACACTGACAACAGATGTTGGGCGCTGCTAACAACTTATGTCAAACATGAGACACATAGTTTATGAAGAAAATCTTATTGGGTGCGTGAATCAAGAAAGTATGTAAAGCTCACGGGGTATAGAGATGCTAAAACCTCAGGATCGTGCAAGCTAAGAAAAAATTCAAAGACCTATGGGTTATAGAGATGCTAAGACCTCTGCATCACGGAATTCGGAGAGTGGTAACGTAGACGGTATATCAGAATGCTAAAGACTCAGGATCTTACGGGTTACGCAAGTACTCGAAAACCTATGGGTTATAGAGATGCTAAGACCTCTTCATCGTGGGATTCAGAAAGTGGTAACATGGACAGTATATCTGGATGAATGCATCTTGGGATTGTGCAAGTCACAGAGGGATAATGTGTTCGATTATATCGGGATGAATGCATCTCGGGATCGCTCAAGTTATATTTTAATATAGGATTTGTAATGGCTTCCTTAACCTGTAAATTAATTTAATTCGGTAAATCAACTTAATTTGGGACATATAGTGGCTTCTTAACCTGTAAATTAACTTAATTTGGGACATATAATGGCTCCTTAACCTGTATTTTAGTTTAGTTTAGGATTTATTGCAGTTCCTTAACTTGCATTTAGTTTAGCTTAGCATTTATAACAGTTCCTTAACCTGCATTTTGATTTAGCTTTGGTTTATCACTGGTGATAATTTAATTTGGTAATTTCTAGTGGTCTTCCGGACCAAAGGAATGGACTAAGGACAAGTCTTAGAGATAGCGGTGTTTGAAATATGTTTTTGTATAAGTGAATGAATGTAACACTTTAGCGTTTTAACATGATATGATCATTTGTTGTAACCCGAAGGAAAGCATGTGTGAGTGAGTGCTAGAGGATCGCAAATTTTAGGGATCAATAGCAAAGAGTGTGCAAAGTTTGGAGGTTGTATAATACCTATTGTTAGAGGAGTTTGAGTGTAAATTGCCTATAGTCTAGGGTTTAAGCATTTATTTCTTTGATGTTAGAGGCTTGAGTCTAAGTTTCCAAAAGTTTGGGATTTAAGTGAATTGATGTTAAATGTAGGGATTTGATTGTAATTTATTTTGAGTGGGGGATTTGATTGTTAGTTACCCAAAGTTTGGGGTTTGGATGTGAATAGTATTAAGTTGAGGAGCTTAATTGTGATTTACCCAAGATATGGGGCTTAAACGCAATTTATTTGAAAGGTAGGGGATGGATTGGCAATAACTTTTGATGGGAGCCGTACGGCTGGTGGGCGGGCAGATGGATCGCTCATATGACAGCTAGGGGTAGATTGGGACATTTTAGGGAATGCACGCTTATTTTAAATGGGAACGCCGTACGGAGACCTAGGGGGCGGACAGTTATGTTTTAAGCGTTCAGGGGTATTGTTGGAATTTCATATTTATTTTAATGGGATGCCGTACAATGTGATTCGAGGCGGTTGGACCTTCATCCTTTTTTGTGCTTAACAAACGGGTTTGAGGCGATTTTTGCAGAGACACACACCCACTTATACAGTCGACGGAGAAGAAGAGAAAAAGTGGGAGAAGGACCGCTGGCGACGGGATTGAAGGGGGAAGACTCCGACGAAATCAAAGGCAATAGTTTGGGCCCGTTTAAGCTCGTCAAATGGCACCTAAAGCTCCACCAAACAAAAGAAGAATGTTCCAGACCTCAAACTCAAGCATTTCAAGCAATCAGACTTGTACGCGCATCCGAGGCTTCTCTCTTGCTACTACACGGCTGGGGAAGTGGTAAGAATTCGACTTTGAGCACGTTTACGCGATTGATTTTGATTTTATTGAGTTTTGTTTGGATTTTGAAAGTTAGGGTTTAAACTCCTAATTTGGGGTTTTGTAAAATGTGTTGATTTTGACCCAAATTGATTGTGGATTGTTGAAATTGAGTCCATTTGTAGTATGTGTAATGCGTTGATTTTGTTGAAAAAACGCAAATTTTGTGCAAAGTTGCATTTTGTCTATTAATGTCGTAAATTTTGACTGATTTTAGTTTGGTTTGACTTAGTTTAAGTTGTTATTGTGTTGTATGACCTTTTTAGAGAATGGGTAGACAATGTATGTGAGTGTTTCGTTTAGAAAGCTTGTTTCGTGTGAAGTTTGATTTTTGTCCGTTAATATTGTAATCTCGGACAAGTTTTTACTGTTTTGGATTGATTTGTCCTGGGTAGGCTAGGGTTTTGATTGTGAGTCTATTAACATGCGATGTATATGTGTAAAAGTATTTGTTGGGAATTTTGTGGGATCTACTAGAACAATGTTGCAACATTCTATATTATGAAATAAATTGCTAGATTAATTGCATACTTGAGCTGTGTATACCTGTTTGTGATTGCAGATTGTGGTGCTACCTCTGAAGTCAAGGGGGTCATGAAACGTAGTGTACCAATTGTGGGAGAAGACTCCCGAGGTTGTTCATTGAAAGTACGGGCCACCGGTTTGGGGTTATTCTTTGAGTGCTTGTCCGGTCAGGGAGAGTTGACCAAGAGCACTGATCTGGTTATGGCGTTAAGGGAGCATTAGTGGGACACCACCCATACCTTCCATTTCAGTTGGGGGGTGGTTTACTGGTAACCCGGTGTGGAGTGATGATACTTTACTTGCCAAGGAGAGTGAGGGTAGACTCCAGAGCCTGATTGGTTTTGATTGTGCCGATATTAGGAGTGGGTACATTGTAAATTTGGGGGGCCTAAAGAGGCCGTATGAGGAGATACTGACTGATCTTGAGGCCGGCGGAGGTGACGCATAGATAGCGGCCTGAGTATTCTTTTGGTATGGCATTTCCTAGACCATTTTTGCTAACGTCAGTACCACAGCGATGATCCCCTTGCTGGGATTCCTAGCGGACTTTGATGTGGTGAGTAGGATAGCTTGGGGATCGGCGGGCTTAGCTGAGCTGTACCGTTCTTTGGATAGGAGCTGTAGGTCACAGTCGGCATCGGTTGACTGTTTGTACTTTGTGTTGGAGGTATCTTTCTTTATTTGTTTGTTGCTGATTTCAATCTTTTCATCTTACCGATTACTTCTGATTATATCTCATGACTTTTCCATACAGTGTTGGGCTTACGAGATTCTGGCTCTGAGTCGGTTCGGGATGACTAGTGCTCGATCCATTTATCTTGCCATGTATCGATGGGTGCTAGGTTACAGGAGCAGAGGAGATGCGACTTCTTGCTACTATACTTATGCTCAGCTGAAGTCTATTTTGGAAGGACCTCGGCCGAGAGGTGCTACCTTCTATCCATGGACTGAGCTAGACTTTGAGTTGCTTACTGTGGGAGCGATCGACAAGACGGGCCAGAGGAGGCTGTTGATAGGGTAAAGCGGTGATGCCCTTTATTTGGGTGAGAGGGTATGTGTTCAGTATACAGAAGACAGTGTTCATCGGGTTCTGGTAGATCCTCCACGGTTTATGACTGATCCGGCGTCTCTGCATGATCACGTTAGGCTGACGGCTAGCCTTGATGTCGAAAAATTTATTGTGGAGGGGGCTTGATATGATGGCTTTGCCTGGACGCATCTTGGAGGGCCTCGAGTTGTGATTGAGGAGAAGCTGAGAGAGATGGGGCAGAGACATGTCGAGCCAGTGGCACCGGGCCCAGCAGGTCCTTCTTTTGATCGGGTCTTTGGAGCTCCTTTATATGACTATACTGGTGACAGAGGTAACCCTCAGTGGGTACAGTATGAGGCAGGCGAGATAGCTCTGGAGTTCCAGATCCCAGTGGGTCACGTGAGTTTGCGTTTTCCTCTTTCTTTGCCTCTTCTATTCATCTCGTTTCTGCTTTTGGTTAGTCTCTTGTTTGGATCTATTTTTGATGAAATTGTATTGTCTTTTTCTTAGGTGACTAACCGGACATATGAGGCTATGGCGAGTCGTGAGTCGGGTCTGTGGGCCGTTTTCAGGAGACTTCACAGGAAGTTGGCGAAGGGCGTCCGCAAGTTGGCGGAGTGAGGTGTCTCTCCTCCTTCTAGTGACGATGATGGTGTTCCCACCGATAGGCATCCTCCTCTGCGGAAGTGGACTCGGGGTGATGCTAGTGTATCAGCTTCTTAGATCTGCAGTTGTTAGCATAGGACATACAGTAGAATAGTATATATTTATGGATGACTATATGGATACTTATGTCTTGTTTTATGCTTTATACTATATACATGTATTTAAGGAGTGTAGGGAATTCGAAACTGATTGGGAGGGAGGACTCGGCCGAGGTACACGTAGATGCCATGAATGTCATCTTGGAGACGCTTCTCGGTGTCCCTTAAGGCCTTATGCTTTTGTTTCCAAAAGTGAGTCGCTTGCTCATTGAGAGTGGTCTCAAAGTGGATCGCTTGTTCATTGAGAATGGTCTCGAAGTGGATTGCTTGTTCATTGAGAATGGTGTTGAAGTAACCTTCTTGCTCATTGAGAATAGTGTTAGGGTGGAAAGTTGTTTCCAGATCTTGGGTAGCATCTTCGGTTTCAACTTCAATGCTCTTTTTAGTCGACATGGTGCAGGATTCTGTAATGGTAGTGGAGGAATTAAGTATTTAAATTATAATTAGACTTATAATTAATGATAAGGCATCGTTATAAAATAATTTTTTTGTGCTCGATCTCCGTATTTCCAAAATGCGTTTTGAATGAAAAGACTGAAAGTTTGATCGGGCCGGAGTTGCCTACGTTCCCCTTACCATGAGGGAGAGGTCCCACACAATGATAGGCTTAGTTGAATTCAAGTAAGACAAAAGAAGGAAGTGAGAGAGTGACCGCAAGAGGTTAGTGACTTTTGAAAACCATAAGATTAAAAGATGACCGTAGAGGTCAAAAAGAAATGGAGATGACTCGGTCCTTGGTCAAGTATAGGTGAGGCAATCTAGGTAAGGTGGTATTGACTTAAGTGAGTCGGGTAAGGTTTGACATGAGTAGACCAAGAGGCGGGTCAACCAAGATCGGCTATTTTAACTTAGGTGAGTGTAGTTGAGTCAAGGTAATGGGTTGAACTAGATAGGTTAAGACGACAGGTTTGACCTAGATGGGTCAAGGTGACAGTTTGACCTAGATGGGTCAAGGTGACGGTGGTTGACCTAGATGGGTCAAGATGGTGGGTTGACCTAGATGGGTCATGGTGACGGGTTGACCTAGATAGGTCTAGCCAACAAGTTTAACCTAAACGAATCAAGGTAACGGGTTTGCCTAAGTAGGTGAAGGTGATGATTTGACCTTGATGGGTCAACTGTAAGTAGATTGACCTAAGCGGGTCAAAGATTGTCCTAAATGGGTCGAAGGTGAATATTTTGACCTAGGAGGGTCGAAGGTTGGCCCAGATAGGTCAAAGGTGAGTAAGTTGACCTATGAGATCAAAGATGGGTGAACTGTCCTAAAGGGGTCAAAGTTAGATGGTTTGACCTAAGTGAGTCAAGAGTAGGTCGGTTCACAAGGTTGGTCAAAGTTTGACCTAGGCGGGATGGCGTTGAGTAAGTTAACCTAGGAAGGTCAAAGGTCAACTAGGTTTGGTCCGAGGTGAACTGGGGGGTTCATGCAACATGATGAATGATGACAGTTAGGATGATTAAGATAAACGTTTTGACAAATGTTCTTAAACTTGATCAAGGTGCATGGTTTAGACACGAACAAGGTTCAACCTCAACCGCTCGCAAGCTTACACGGTGAGTCAGATAACCCGGGTGTCACGAAGAAAGAGGCGACAAGATCGCCAAAATCTATGCACTTGGCGGATTATCCGGAGTAGGGTGTGCAGTGTGACACGGACTAGTGGTAGTGTGCGATTTAAATACGATTTTTATGATGAAATGCAAATGCATGACAGAAGTATACTAGAATGATAAATCATAGTAATAGTATCTAAGCATGAGACTAACAAAACTAGAGCAGATCTGGAATATTCAAAGTATGCTAGGAAAACAAAACTGCAGGAAATCGAACAAATCCAGTTTTCCAGAAAACCGTAGCCGTACGGCTGAAAGATAGGAGGACGGATGCTAGGTAAGCATGCGGATCAGGCTTCAGGAACGTGAAAATTTGCAGAATTGTAGTTTTGAAGAAAAGGACATGCGCGGGGCAGTAAAAACACACACAAAATCATGAAGTAACGAAAGTTAGACCCTCTTAAGTTTGAAAAAAGGATTTTTTTTCAAAACAAGTCCGCAGCGGAGTCGCCACTGTGAATACGCGTGATTAAAATTGGGAGTCGCCACGCTGTTTTATTTGTAGTTATAACATTGAAAAAACTAATTATGAGAATAATTGGGTTCGGGGGTCAAATTACAATAAGAGAAGAATATTCATGTGATCACTCCTATTGCCCGAAGAATATTCATGATGTGTCTAAGTGAACTATTGGATACATTAGTTTTTTACCAAATATATCCAAGTTCTCACGGTTCTCACGATATTTAGGTTCTCACAGGAGCACGACCAATGCTCCCATATATGATGAGATTGTTATTGATAAATCTTAATTATCATTTGCCTAAGTAAAACTTTTTCTTTATAACTTTTACTTCTTGAAAAATTTGATAAAAATAACTTAGGATTATATTGGATGATAAATAGGAAATTCCAAAGTTAGTATAGATTTATAAAGTTTATTAAGTAAGAGCATTACTTTATTAATGAATTTTTGGGTCTTTCAAGTTGGTTACCTATACTTGTGAATACTTTGGATCATACTTGTGCATCCATCACAAAAACACTCATTTCTATTCTTTGAAAAGATTTACATTCATGTTATGCACTTTCCGAATCACAAGACCCTTCACTTAAACCACCTTTCCATTTCCACTTTCATGGCTAAATAAATAAATATAATCTTCTTGTAAATTGTCCACTCAAATATCTAAATGAATAAATCATTATAGAGTGGAACAATTTGAAACGAGAAACTCAATTGCCACGTTTAACTAATATAATCTCTAGCCTTTTTCCACTATCATCCTCCGCCCCCATCTTTGTGATTCAAGGTGCATACAAAATTATGAACATATTTGTTAAAGAACAAAAGTCATTGTTATAATGATGAATTCCAAGCATGAAAGATTTCTTCACAAACCACTCTAAAGAGTGAATTTATTTTCAATCCATACTTGTAACCCATAAATTCATTTGGCTATCTCCATATGCTTTTACTTGATAGAATTTATTCATGCTATATTAACATATAAATTTTCTATCTACTCTCCAATATCATCCTACATTCTTTTTCGCAAATTTCTTGGGATATAAAATTTAGAAAGGAAGCATTTTATGAAGGCAATACTTTACATAGCACTATTCTGGGGGTGCATTGATGACATTTCTTGTTTCTGTTATATTTGTCATTTACACTCTTCTTTACTTTATGTTTAGTTTATAACTTGCTTAGGGACAAGAAAGATTCAAGTATGGGGGAGTTGATAAATGACAATTTTATAGTCATTTATAGTATTTATTCTAGTCATTTTATCTTAATTTTAGCTACTTTTAGTCCTATTTTAGTTTGATTTATTTTATTACACATGATATAATGCACTTGGTAGTGTTCACTGTTTTAGACAGGGAATAGGTACATTTTTATGGCATTAGACATGATCTTTAGAACACTATGGAGCAAGAGATGGAAATAGTAGCACCTGGATAAAGAAAATTGAAGAAATGGTGCAGCACAGTGTTTGCACGACCGAGTCTTATGACTTGCACGGCCGTGCACTTGAAGAAATAAAAAGACGAACTTAAATAAGGAAGAAACGGCCACTCCACTTCCTTAACTCGCCCGAACACCTTGACTTCACGGCCGAGCGTGCCTGTGACAGCCACTATTCAGATTTCTCCCAAAATGTGCCTTTTCAAGAAGACACCCGGGAATGTGCACATCCCTTCCTCCAAGGCCTATATAAATGACTAGAATTAAGTAGTTTAGACACTCAAAAATTATTGTAAGATTACTATAGTGAATTCTTAGTTCAATATTATCATTTATACTCAGAATTTGTGAGAATCATTTGAGTGTTCTTAAGAGAAATATTCTGAGTTTGAAAGCACTAATACACCAAGTTTATTTTCAGTCATTTGTCTCCATTTCCATCATTGTGAATAAGTATTTCTTATCCCTTTATCAATTTTATATCTTATTCATATTTTATTATCATTATAGCACAAATGGCTTGTGAGTAATCCCCCATATTCTTGGGATTAAGAAACTCAACACACATATGTTCATCACTTTAATTTATGCTCTTCTTTTCTTCTCTTCATATTAAAACAATTTATTCATATCATAACTAAAACGCCTACGACCATGATGACGTCCATGATTCGTATGAACTCTAGTTATTCAAGAGAAGTACCTAGCGGAGAATCTTGACTAGCGGATCCATATGAAATAAACTGGGTTTCTATTAATCACGAGAGTAGATTAATGGCCCAGGGATGGTCCTTGAGTGGAAAGTACGTGGATTTCCATGAACATTAATGGGTTCTTACTAATTATGGGCCATCGAGAGATAGGGCATAATTAGTATGAGAATACAAATACTACTTGCTTGATGGTGAGAAGTAGTATAGACCTAATGTACCATCCTTGTTTTAAATGGAACTTTAATCTAAAAAGAGCAATGATTAATCGATGAATATATGTTGTTTGAGTCCCAATCCAAAGAATTCCTTAAACATAAGAGTTTTCAATCCAAGTTATTGTATTTACAATTTATTTTCTAGTTAAGTGACAAACCATTTTACCCCCAATCAATCCTTTTACTATATTTTTCTAATAAAGAAAATATTCTTAAAGTAACCCTGTCCTCGTGGGATCGACCCGTACTTGCACGTTACTATACTATCAATAACCCGTGCACTTGCGGTATTTTATAACTAAAGCCTTCGTTTAGGCCCAACATCGTCTTGCATTGGCACGGTCATGTCATGTATAGGAGTACGGCCGTACCTCTGAACCTGTGTTTAATGTGTACCTTGATCACACCCCCGCAAGATGGACGATCATTGGAGAATACCAATCTTGTGTTGGGGAATTGGGGGGATCACCGTATCAACTAGCCCATACTAGCAGTCATCAACATGGAGAAATAAATCAACACATGAAATAATAATAATATGAAAGAACAAGAACACCATGATTTGTTAACCCGATTCACCACCCCCACGTGGCTACATCCGGAGGCCCCAAGCCAGGATATCACTATAATAATATGTTGATTGTTACAGTTTACACATACACTTACACAGATCTAGTATGTATACTCCCCCATGAAAAACCCTCTCCTATATATTATTATATCTCCCCATGAACACACAAACAGTATGAATATGGCCGGGTTGTAGGATCGCCCCATGGCTTTCCTAGGCCTCCGGCATGGCTTTCCTAGGCCTCCGGCCCCCTCCTAAAAACTATTTTATACTCTTTTTTGATATCCTAACTCTCTCCTTTTTGGGTACAAATATTATGGTGGTAGTCATAATATATTTATAGGGATACAAAACCTACTCCTGATCAAAACCTAATTTACCCGCAGTCCTTAAGACAGAAGGAGTATAATACTTCTTCTCCAAGTATTATGACTTTTAGGAAACTGGATGAGATAAGGAAACCAATTCCCTATTACTTAACCTTGGACTCCACTCCACGCCAATTTCCTGCTGTCCGCCATACCAGGCGCTCACCTGCCCCACACCAGGCGCCCGCCTGAATTCTTTTCCAGGAAGCTGATTCTTTCTGCCAAGGTCAGGCACCCGCCTGCCCCTCACCAAGCACCCGCCTGCTCCATTTTCTCCTCGGTTTTGATCATCTCCTTGGTTTTGGCTCTAATCCCAACAATCTCCCACCTGGAGATATAAACCACCATTGTGACATACTTCATCAAACTCCCACCAGAGAATGATCCACCAAATATTTTTACCACCATGTTGAGCCTCCACGCTTCTCCACCATGAGCCTCCACGCCCAAGTAATAAGGCGAGTTGAAACCAAGCGACGATTCAACCTCTCCGTGTTAGATCCTCTTACCTCCCCAAATCAACTTCTACCTTGATTTATTTGCAAGACTAACTTCGCCTTCTCCCTCCTAGATCGACTCCCCTTGCAATGCTCCCCATGAAACTCGGACACACCTTTCTTCTTGCATTGTCTTCTTGTGGTCATTTCTCTCTCTCTGTTAGGGCCACTTGACTCCCACCGCGTTGCAACTTTTGAGTCACTCTCCCCCCTAACATACCGTTCATTGTGTCTCTTTGTTTTACACTAATAGGACGGTCTTCATGCCTCTTACTCCCACCCGGAACGAATTTGATGTTGTTGGTAGAGTACAACATCCTCCTTACCCCCATCCGTCGTTTGCGAGAAGTCCTCCTCTTCTCACGTGGTCTAACCAGCTTATACCACTCACCTTTGCATCGTCGGTTGCTTACGCAAGTGCCTGATGCAATCCTCATTTCTTTCATATTTTTTCTCCAACCTCCTTGACTGCCCCAAGATCCCTTGAACACCTCCAGATACATTTTGATCTCTGCATCTCCAAATTCTACCTCGAATTTCTGCAAATCTCATAAGAAACAAATGAAATTTTCAGACTTTCTGATCTTCCACACGATCGTTGACCTACTTGGCGCGTGTCTTGCTTCAACCATAAACCCTAGAAGCTCTCAGATCCATGCACATCTTTCACACGAAGAATCTGCACTGCACAAAATCTGCATGTGCACTCCACCAAGCCTACACGTGCATTGCACGAATTCTGCACGTGCGCTGCACGAAAATCTGTTGTCTCTTCTCTTCACTTTGGATATCTTCTAGATCTCAAACCAAAGCTCTGATACCAGTTATTGGGGAATTGAGGGGATCACCGCATCCACTAGACCATACTAGCAGTCATCAACATGGAAAAATAAATCAACACATGAAATAATAATATGAAAGAACAATAACACCATGATTTGTTAACCCGGTTAACCATCCCCATGTGGCTACATCCGGAGGTCCCAAGCCAGGATATCACTATAATAATATGTTGATTGTTACAGTTTATACATACACTCACACAGATCTAGTATGTATACTCTCCCATGAACAACCCTCTCCTACATATTATTATCTCTCCCCATGAACACACAAATAGTATGACTATGGCCTGGTTGTAGGATCGCCCCAATGGCTTTCCTAGGCCCCGGCCCCCTCCAAGACACTATTTTGTGCTCTCTTTTGATATCCTAACTCTCTCCTTTTTGGGTACAAATATTATGGTGGTAGTCACAATATATTTATAGGGATACAAAACCTAATCCTGATCAAAACCTAATTTACACGGAGTCCTTGAGATAGAAGGAGTATAATACTTTTTCTCCAAGTATTATGACTTTTAGGAAACTGAATGAGATAAGGAAACCAATTCCTTATTACTTAACCTTGGACTCCACTCCATGCCAATTTCCTGTTGTCCGCCATACCAAGTGCTCGCCTGCCCCACACCAGGCGCCCAGCTGAATTCTTTTCCAGGAAGCTGATTCTTTCTGCAAAGGTCAGGCGCCCGCCTGCCCCTCACCAATCACCCGCCTGCTCCATTTTCTCCTCGGTTTTGATCATCTCCTTGGTTTTGGCTCCAATCCCAACATCTTGGATGAAAGCAATAAGATAGATGCACAAGTGAGAGGTTTGGTAAGTGCATCAAATAGCTGATCATCACCCGAGACGCGGTGCACTTGAAGAGTACCTTATTGAAGTTGTCCCGAACAAAATGAAAAGCAAGAGTAGGATGCCTAATACAGGGGTGAAAATAGGATTTTGAGAAAATGTGTAGCACCCACATTATCACATTAAATGGTGGGAGTGGTAGTGAGTAGAACACGAAGCTCAAAAAGAAGATTCCGGATCAAAATAACTTCTGTAGAAACATCAACAACGACACAAAATTATGCTTCAGTGGAGGAACGGGCAAGAGCCCATTGTTTCTTGGAACACGCAATAGGATTATGCCCAAGATAAACAAAAAAACCAGTGGTGGTAACTGTAGATACCCTGGGGAACCACGGTTTTAGGCTAGAGCGCGTGAATTATCCTAGGATGTCTAACTTGTTTTTAGAGTCGCCACCTATGTTTTGAGGAACATAAGAAAAACCTATTGATTGTAGCCTAAGTTTGATTACGAAAACAGAGATTCTTTGTTTTGAGGTTCTGGGGTTAGATTACGAGATGGGAAGTACCGAAACACCCATCTCGCCCAACTAAAGTTGGTCTTGCTTGATCAAAATCTACATGAATGAAAATGTTCTTCTTCTTCTTCTTTAAGTCATGAAAAGGGGGGATTTAAAATAGGATTTGGAATGTAGGAGATAACTCCTTAACCAACCTCAATGAGATGAGGTGATCATTAGAGTCATGTCCCAAAATGATTTGGGTGATTGCACATTTGATTAAAGTAAAAGAGAGAGAGGAGATGAAGTAGAAAAGAAGGGAAAAGATGGACTTTTACCTACAATTGGGAGAACTTCAAATATTGCTTGATGAAATCCTTGGAGAACTTTTAGAAAGTGATTTTGGTATAGTTTTTGTAAATTCAATTTTCGGTCCTTGAAAATGGAGGTAAAGAGAGGTTTTTATAGGTGAAAGAGGGGTGGTTTTGGTGCCAAAACTCAGTCACCAAGAAATCCTTCCCAAGCAAAATCCTGTAAATTGAGCAAGGGAGGGAATCCTGGCCAGAAATCTGTAACTGACGCCCAGAGGCGCGCGCTTCCTGCTTTGGGGGCGGGAGGCGCGCGCGTCTGGCTCCTCCTGTCGGAGGCGCGCGACTCAGAGAAGGCAATTTTGACAGAATGGACTAGAAAGTCAGCCCTATCATTCAATTTAGTCCCTGGACTTAACGAAGTCAATCAGGAACTTAACGGAAGTGACAGAAACTAACGAGAAACACTTAGAGTGGGGAGAAACATAAAATCAAATGTGAAATCGGGGTGAGCGGTCCAAGGCGGGGTGTCTACAAAGCCCCTCGGCGACGTGGACTGCAAAGCAAAACGCGTCGACGAAAGTTAAAAACACCCGCCGAGGACATCACCAAGAAAAGGCAAAGACTCGATGAAAGAAGGAATTTGAAATTGCGAGAGATAGTGGTGCGCTCCCTGTGTGAGCGGCTTTTACTGGAGTGTTGTTTTGGAGCTCATAGGAGCTTGTCTCGATATGGACCAAGTTCATTGAGTTGGGGCTCATGGGAGCTTGTCTCGATATGGACCGAGTTGCCGGCTTGGAGCTCATGGGAGCTTGTCTCGATATGGACCGAGTTGTCGACTTAGAGCTCATGGGAGCTTGTCTCGATATAGACCGAGTTGCCGACTTGGAGCTCATGGGAGCTTGTCTCGATATGGACCGATTTGCCAACTTGGAGCTCATGGGAGCTTGTCTCGATATGGACCGAGTTGCCGACCTGGAGCTCATGGGAGCTTGTCTCGATATGGACCGAGTTGCCGACTTGGAGCCGCATCTGCTTACGTTGTTGACTTTGTGGGGTGTGGGCACGGTTGAATGTTTTGAATGAGGCCGTTAGTGAACCCTTGTTGACGAATCCGTTAGTGAATCCGTTTGATGAAATATTGCTTTGAAGTCTCGTGACATTTGGAGTCACGCTTGAATTTTTTGAATTGTGGGGTACGGGCACAGTTGACCGTGACCAGAAAAATGTTCCTGCTGGGGATGAAATGTTGTGATTGATTCTTGAGGGGGGTGTGGCACCCATGACAGAACTTAGGGAGTTTGGAATCCGTGGGGAAAACTTGATACGATGCATGGATTTTTGCATGGGAGACTGATCCTGCCTGATGATGGGAAGAGCGCACGTCCGGGCCTCATTGTGGGACGCGCGCACCTCAGATGAATATTTCGGGAGGCGCGCGCCTGGCGCATAAGTTCAGCATATTTAAACAGGCTGTTTGCTGTTTTCGGCCATTTTTCAAAAATTTGAAGAACCCTCCAAATTCCAAGCCCGATTTTCGTAGAGAAATCACCCCAAAACACTTTCTTGCTTCTCTAGGATCAATTCCGTCAAAGAAACGATGTCGGATCGTCAGCAATCACCTCCGTTTGAGATGCCACAGGGCGAGGAGCCCGAAAATGGGGTTGAAGCTATGGACCCGAGCTTGCTTACTTTTCGGCCTCATACCCATATTTCTCACTTCGTGACTTCGGGTTTGGTAAGAATGCCTCACCTTTCTTGTCGATTTCGGGTTTCATGAAGTTCTGTTTCCTTTACCCGAAATATTGCTGCAGCAGCTTTATTGATCATTCTTTGCATGTTGTTTATTGTTGCTGATTTGTTGTAAGGGACATGTTGGGATGTCCATTTTCACGTTCACACACACTTGCTTGTACATTGTTCTGCCGTTGAAATCTCTGTGTTGAGTTCATCCGTTTTCTAGCAGTCGTGCTGATGAAATTTTTGCTGTTCCTCTTTTTCCTTTCAGGAGTGGACCCGTTTGACAGAGATTCGCGGTGGGGCTCATAGGCCCATCTCTATATGGAAGAGGTTGCCCGAGAATGTTCGGGCCCGAGTCATAGGGACTCATTTTGGTCTTTTTGTCACTAGCCTCCCAGCTTTGAAGAATGACCCTGATGTGGTTCAGGCATTGAGGGAGAGATAGTGGGATACCACCCATACCTTTCATTTACCCATGGGCGAGGTGACTATGACGCCTAATGATTTCACCGCTTTGACGGGCTTGCCGTTCATGGGTGTGCCTGTCCCTTTTGGTTTGAGAGGGGCTGTTCGGACTCCGGACGAGTTACTGGCCTTGGTTGACTGCCGGTTCGAGGTTAAGAATTCTCGAGTGACATGGGGGAGAATCTGGGCTTATTTCAGCATCTTGATGGCTGAGGCTCGAGGTGTTACTGCTGATCGGGTTGATGCTGTGGCCCGTTGCTTCATTTGGTACTTGTTATCCCACACTCTGTTTGCCAACGGGGGATCTTCGGCCTCTTTGTCTTTGCTTGACCTGTTAGTGGACTTGGACCAGATCAGCCAGTATAACTGGGGCACAACGGGCTTGGCTGCTTGTTACCAAGGCATGGATTTGACCAGCCGCTCGACCACCAGCTCTGTTACGGGCTTCAGCTTGCTGTGGGAGGTATACCACTTACTGTCCCTTTTATATTCTCCTTGCCTTAGTCATAACTGCCTTTTCGTTGACTGTCATTAACTTTGTTTCTGCCTCTTGTCTACAGCTTTGGGCTTTTGCTATCCTGAATCTGAGGGATTTCAAGATTGCCAAGGAAGGCTAGCCCCAGTATCCGGATTGTGCACGGTGGGCGTATAAGGAGAGGAATGTAAAGACTGGCACGAACCCCATTAGTCTAACTTCGGCCCGACGGCACTTGGACACCCTGAGGCCTGAGTCTGTTGCCTTCTCTTTGTATCCGTGGAGATCAGTTCAGCACTGGTTTGAGCACACTCTTATTCTTACCCGTTCTCGGCTTTTGATAAGTTCGGTTGAGTGCATGGCTCTGTACTTAGGAGATAGAGTATTTTGGCAGCATGGTACCCAGGTGACAGACTTTTACACCCCTCCTCGTCCTGCAGTTCCAGACATTCCTCCTTTCTGCCCTCGTAACTGGAGGTCGCTCTCAGAGGCTGATCGTGCAGCATATATGGTAGGGGTTGATGCCGTCCCTTATATTCACTTGGATCAAGATTATGGCCTCTTCAGGGAGAACAACTTGATGCAGGGCTTTATGTTTGCTGATCCGAGGAGATCACAGGCTGCTCCTTCGACCTCCGCTCGGTTTTATACTACCGGTGCCGGGTATTGTTTTGATCCTCCTTTGCCTCCTCCTTATTACACTTATTCAAACTTCGGGGTCTTTGAGGAGCAGAGGGAGATTGTTCCTGAGGATATGTCACCGGAGAGAGAGCCTCCCGCTCAGGCTGCTGTGGTATGTTTTTCTGACCATCTTTGCATTTTCTCAGTTCCAGTCTTGTTTTTCTGTCCTTTGTATTGATGTAATTTCCTTTCCCCGTTCTTTGTTGCAACAGGTGCCCGTAGCTGCTTATAGGCACTTGGGTAGGCAGAACAAAGGGATGAGGCGGAGGCTCCGTCAGCTGGAGGAGAGGGTGCTGGAGCTGTGCAGGGATATTGCTGCCATGACTAGAGATGCTGCTGGTGCTGTCTCTGGTGCTGCAAGAGGAGCTGCCCGAGGTGCTCGGGGCATGGGTCGAGGCTGCAGGGATGCTGCACTGGACATTGATGAGGCTGTCTCTTCAGCGAGGCAGTCGCTGAGCAGGAGTCTGAGTCACGGAGGTAGCCATAGTAGGAGCCTGAGCCGAGAGGGTAGCCAGAGCCGGGGCGGCGCCAGTTCATCAGGGAGAGCTGCCAAGAGAACCCGTCCTGATGTTGTGATTGAGACCTCTGAGTCTGAGTCTGATGATGATGATGATGATGAGGATGATGATGACGATGAGGAGACCGAGAGCGGTAGCAGGGGGTGAGCACAGTGTTGGTGATGACGTGCCCGAGCTGTTGTGGCTGAGAGGATGAGGGATTGAAACACTTTTACTTTTGCCTGTAATAACATTTAACATGTATTTACAATCCTATTTTACTACTCATTTTTATGTTCTATTAACGACTCGATCTTAGATGTCGACTCTTTACAAACAAATGTGTGCCCAAAGGATGCTTGTTGTCGATGCTTGAACTCCTTTTTTGTTGCTGGGATTTGATTTTGCTGCAGGTTGGGTATGTTGAAGTGCTTGGGTTCTGTTCTGAACTGACAAGGATTGTTTCTGTCTGAACTGCTGTCAAAGGCGCGCGCGTCGGGCCTTGCTTGTGGGAGGCGCGCGCGTTGTGAAGCCCTGGTTGGAGGTGCGCGCTTCTGGCCTGCTGAATTACAGCCCCTTTCTTTTCTGATCAGAATGTTCCAACAGCTATAAATTTGAACCATTTTTTCGACCAGAATGGCCACACAGAATTCTTTTGCAAATACTTTCTCCTCCTAAACCACAAAATTCTTATCATAATGGCCCCAATGACTTTCTCCTTTGAAGTTAAGGTTTCCGTCCCCGAGGGTGAGAAGTCCGTTCCAATGGTGAACGCCGTTCCAGCTGTGGGGTCCGTTTCGATGGTGGAGAAGCGTCCGAGCGTTTTTTATCGTTTGGGAAGGCCCAATGACGATGTTGTTGACCCCGTGAGGCCGGTGGTTCATGTGCGGGACTATAGACCCCGTCATTTTCCCAAGAAGAAGAAAGGTAAGGGAAATTCCTCCTATATGTGGAAGCGTCCCATGGTTGTCCCCGCTAAGGCTCCGCTTGATAAGGGTAAAGGGAAAGCCGTTGATGAAGCTCCGTCCCGTCCTAGCGTTTTCTCCCGTCTTGGCGGTCCCAAGAATGTTCCGTCCCCATCCAAGAAGACTAAAGGAGATACCAAGAAGCAATGGTTCCCAAACCTAAGAAAGATTAGATTTTTCTTTGTACCCCAAGAGATTGCAATTAGACCACTTTGTTTTAGGATTTAATATTTTGAGGTCTTTTGTTGCTCAATAAATCCGTTGTAATGGTTTGAATAATTCATTGAATGAATAAAAATTGCATTTTGTTATTTGAAGTGAATTGGGTATTTTTGATATGTTTTAGACCGCACCCGAAGGTTGCCCACGTTCCTCCAGTTGGGAGGCTCAGGTCTTCGTAGTTCAAACAAACAAAGGCCATTTTTTTTTTTTTTTTTTTTTTTGTTGTGCACCCTGTTTTTTGCCTAGACCGCCCTTGCGGGTTTTCAATCTAGCGGGCTTCTTTTTTGCACATGCTCTAATTTTTGCCTAGGCCGCCCTTGTGGGTTTTCAACCTAGCGAGCGATTTTTTTTTTTTTTTTTTTTTTTTTTTATGGTCTTTGTTTATTAAGCGTAGAACCTCTTGAGCTTGTCGAGGTTGACCTCCTTTGGCAGCTGGTCACCATCTAAATCCACGAGCCGGACTGCACCACGCTTAGTATCTTTTTGACCACGTACGGACCGATCCATCGGGGTCCCCATTTCCCCAGTGGATTCATGGCATTAGGAGGATGTTGTCTTAAGACCAAATCTCCCACATTGATGTTTCGAGGCTTCACCTTTTGTTGAAAGCTCTTGCCATCCTTTGCTGATATGCCCTCGTGCGTTCGAGTGCTCTTAACCTTTTCTCGTCGAGTAAGGCTAGCTGTTCGTATCGACTTTGCATCCAGTTGACCTCGTTGACTTGATTCTCGAGGAGGACCCGTAGAGATGGGACTTCAAGTTCGATAGGGAGTACGGCTTCAGAACCATAGACCAATGCATAAGGAGTTTCTCCTGTTGTGGATCGTATTGATGTACGGTAGCTCCACAATGCTAATGGTAGCTTCTCGGGCCAATCCCTTCCTGTTGAGGCCATTTTCTTGACGATGGTCTCGATGGTCTTATTTGCTGCTTCGACTGCACCATTTGCTTGGGGCCGGTAAGGAGATGACTTGTGCTTGGTGATCTTGTATTCTACCAAAAGTGCATCCATTTCCTTCTCAAAGTGAGAGCCGTTGTCGGAAATGATTTCATGAGGCACGCCGTATCGGCACATGATATTAATCTTTACAAATTCGGCCACTTTCCTGGCGTTGAGGGTTCGATAGGCTTGTGCTTCGACCCACTTTGTGAAGTAGTCGACTACCACTAGGATGAATGACTGCCCATTGCTCCCGGCAGGATGAACTTTACCGATGATGTCTATCCCCCAACAAGAGAAAAGCCAAGGTGTGACCATGTTGTAAAGTTGTGAGGGCGGAGCATGTTGCAGATTAGCGTGGAATTGGCACTTGGCACACCTTTTGACTTTCTAGATACAGTCTCGTTCCATGGTGCTCCAATAGTAACCAATGCGAAGTATCTTCTTGACTAGCATAAACCCATTCATGTGGGGTCCACATTCTCCTTCGTGCACTTCACACATTATCTCTTGAGCTTCGGTCTCATTGGCGCATAGGAGATTGATCCCGTCGTGGTGCCTTTTATAGACTCGGTCCCCAATCAGTACGTACCGAGAGGCTAACCTTTGCAGAGCTGCTTGAGACTTCTTATTGATGTTCTCGGGATAAGTGCCGTCTTTGAGGAAGTTCATGATATCCGAATACCACGGAGAGTTTGTTTGAACCTCGTTGATCTCGATACTCATGCAATATGTCGGACTGTTCCTTCGAGCAATTTTGAAAGGCTTCACCATTTTCCCTTTGGGCATTTCAACTAATGAAGCTATAGTGGCCAGTGCATCGGCGAAGCGATTCTTATCCCTTGGCAGGTAGTTGAAAGTGATCTCTTGGAATTGTTCAACCAGTTCTTCAAGGTGCTGACCATATTGTTGGAGAGTCGGGTCTTGGGTTCGCCATTTACCCGATTGCTGATTGATCAGGAGTAAAGAGTCGCCGAACACTTCTAGTTCCGTGACATTTCTTTCGAGAGCTGCTTCGAGCCCTGCTATGCATGCTTCGTACTCGGCAATGTTGTTGGTAGCTTCGAATTCCAAGCATATGGCAATGGGAGTGTAGATGTCTTTTGGATCGACAAGCAATACCCCTATACCAAAACCGTGTTTATTGGCGGCGCCATCGAAAAAAAAGTTGCCACTTGTCTTCCTCGGTTCCAGTACAAATTAAATGCTCGTCGGGGAACTGTACATCTTCCCCCTTCACTTCGTCACACAGGAATTCGGCAAGCTGGTCACTGAACACTTTCCCCCTGACGGATTTTAGTGTGACGTAAGTGATATCATAGCCGGCGAGCATGAAGTACCATTTGGCTATTCTTGTTGACATGAAAGGCTTCTCGAAGATGTAGCGGAGCGGGTCTACCTTTGCTACTAGCTTGATCGGGAAAGCTTCCATATAGTGTTTGAGCTTTTGAGTTACCCAAACCAATGCTGCACATGACTTCTCTAAGACAGAGTAGTTCTTTTCGCCTACTTGGAATCGGCGACTGACAAAATAAATGGCGTTCTCCTTTGTGGACTCTCGTTGCTCTTGTGCTATCATAGCCCCTAGGGCTTCATCATTGACAGTGAGATAAAGCAACAGAAGTTTCTCCTTGTGCGGCGGAACTAGAACAGGAGGGCACGTCAAGTAATGCTTCACTTGATCGAAGGCTTCTTGGCACGCGTCGGTCCATTCTAGAGCCACATTCTTCTTGAGTAACTTGAAGATTGGCTCGCACATGGAAGTGAGTTGGTGCACAAACCGACTGATATATTGTAGTCTGCCCATGAAACCTTTAATCTCTTTCTGCGTCTTTGGAGGAGGCATGTCAATGATTGCCTTGATTTTGGAGGGGTCTACTTCGATTCCCCTTTCAGTGACCATATAACCAAGAACTTTGCCTCGGATAACCCCGAATGTGCACTTTGCAGGGTTGAGCCTCATCTTGTGTTGACGAAGCCTTTCGAAGAACTTACGGAGATCGATTAGGTGTTGACCATCGGTTCCTTTGGAGTGAATGATCATGTCGTCCACATAGACCTCGATTTCTTTGTGAATCATATCGTGGAACAAGTCTGTCACGGCTCTTTGGTAGTAAGCCCCAGCATTTCTTAACCCAAATGGCATGACTGTGTAGCAAAAGGTACCCCACGGTGTTGTGAAGGCTGTCTTATGTTGATCTTCCTCGGCCATGAGAATCTGATTGTACCCAGCGAACCCATCCACGAATGAGCGGACCTCGTAGGCAGCAGTGGAGTCGACTAGCATGTCGATATTAGGGAGTGGAAAATCATCCTTTGGGGAAGATTTGTTTAAATCCCGGAAGTCTACACAAACTCGAACCTTGCCGTTCGCCTTCCTGACTGTCACAATGTTGGCTAACCATGTCGGATACTCGATCACCTTGATGAAACCCACACTGAGGAGTTTCTCAATCTCTTCTTTGACCTGCAGAGACCATTCTGGCTTGATCTTTCTGAGCTTCTGCTTTACTGGCCTGGCATCTTCTCTGATCGGAATCCTGTGCTCCGCTACCTTTCTGTCTAAACCCGGCATGTCTTTGTATGACCATACGAACACATCCACGAACTCCCGTAGTAATGCAGTCAATCTGTCTCTGTCGTCCCCCTTGAAGAAGCTTCCAATCTTGGTTTCTTTTGGCTCTTCTTCGGTACCCAGATTAACAACGTGCAATTCTTCGTCAGTCTTTGGACCATTCTCGCCACGACTACGGACTTGTTGAGCAAGTTCATTTAAGTATGTTATGTTTTCGTGGTCTATTTCATCATAATTTGAATCGTTATTAACTTGTTCGTTAAATTCATTATTAGTTAATTCATCATTTATGATGTTTGCAATCTCAGGGTACTCAGAAATATCAAATTTTTCATTAGCAAAGAAAGGAAACACACGCTCGGCTATGGCCTCCAAATCCTCTTGGGTGAGGGTATTAGAGACACTCTCGGACTCGAAAGTAAGTGTGAGCTGCTCTTCCTTTGTTGCTGTGCGGGGTATGCAACCCATTTCTTGGACTAAGAATTCCTCGGATACCACGGGCCCTTTTGTTGAATACCAATTGTTGATCGGCTCAGAGCTTGGCGGGATCTCACTGATAGTCTCGTTCATGATGACGGTGTCATGGATGGCGTTGACTTGGCATTCATTCATTACGGCAAGCTCTTCGAACATGGAGGCTAAATCTGTCAGTTCTTCCTCCACGGTGATTTCTGTCTCGGATTCTATAGTCACCTTCCTTCCCCACCATTCACGGGGCGACATGGGAGTTGGTTCCCTTTCGGATATCTGGATCTCACAATCGGAGAAGATTTCGAGGCCGGGTTTTTGACACCTTTATTGTTAACCCACGGCTCGGGAAAGATCATGTATGGAACGTCTTCCCCTTGGCGGACAAAATAGCCATTCAACGTCTTGCGGTAAGGCCTTAGGTTAGGGACTTCATACCAACGGCCTTCTTTACGAGCTCGGGCCTTTTCGTTCTTGATTGCTTGCTCTTGTTTCAAGTCTTCTTTGGAAGGCTCGTACCCCAAACCGAAGGTGTTCTTGACAAATGGGACTTGCACGGGATATAGGATTCCTTGTTGATATTTCCCTAAGCCTAAACCAGGAAAGTAGTACATATCCTCATCATGCGGAGGACTTTGTGATTGCTGGGGGTCCATGATCCGTTTCCCCCTTCTTTGTCAATGGCGTTGATTGAGACGCCGGAGAGAGTGGAGTCTGGTAGACCATGCTGAACTTGGTGGACGGGCTCACCTTTTCTGTGGATAGTGATGTTTTCAGCCATTACGGTCACTATTTCATCACCATTTCGGATCTTGACACATTGGTGGAGAGTTGACGGTACGGCATTAGCATTGTGAATCCATGGTCGACCCAACAGTAAGTTGAACGAGGCCGGGATATCAAGCACTTGGAATGGAACGGACATGACCATGCTCCCAAACTCAATGTCTATTTCGATCATACCCATGACTGTACGGGCGGTGCTGTCATAGCCTCGGATTACTTGAGTAGAAGGCTTCAAATCAGAATCCTTAAGCCCCAGTATGCCCATGATTCTACCAGGCATGAGATTGAGTGCGGAACCACCGTCCACTAAGACTCTTGAGACGGGCCTCCCCCTTGCTCGTACCTTGAGGTAAATAGCTTCGTTGTGGTCGGAACCAAACGGTGGAAGGTCCATATCGGCAAAGGTGATGACGTTGCCAAAATGAATGTGACCAATCATTGCTGTGAGGTCCTCGGGAGTAGTATCGGGAGAAACTGATGTATCATCGAGATTGCGGATGACAAGATCTCGGTGTTTCTTTGAGGATGCAATGAGGTCCCAAATAGAGATGTTGGCTTGAGTTTTCTTGAGTTGGACAAGTAGAGGATCTTCGGGAGCGTTGTGAGCTTGCGGCTTTTGAGAAGAAGAGCTCGGTTCGGAAGTGGAAGGGTTGCTTGCTATGACTCGACCGGATCGAGTTAGCATGTTGACGTTCCCTCTTGCTTCTTTTTCCTATTCTCTAGTACTTCCCTCATTACTTCATCGTAAGTCACTACATAACAAGAATTGTCAAGTTTATTCATAACATTGGGGCCCCTATTCACAATTGGGATTGAATGGGTGGTCCCCTCGAGTTCTCTATCTCTATTACATTGACATGCTCGTCATTAGTCACTACAAATTCTTTCTTATCTATGAGATCTTGAATGACATTGCGGAGAATGAAGCATTCCTCGGTGGTGTGGCCACTATATTGGTGGTAGCCACAATATTTGTGGTGAGCATGATTGGAGTTGATCGTCTTGGGTTGGTACCCTTGCACGGGTGTGACTTGACCCTTTGCCTTGAGGACCTCGAACACTTCGGTTTGAGTCATGCCTTGGAGAGGCGTGTAGACACGGTCACTTCGGGACTTTTCCCTTGAGGTGGAGGAAACTTTTTGTAATTCCCCTTGTCAATAGTGACGGCGTTGACCGAGGCCTCTTTTGTGGAGTTGGAAGCGGCCTTGTAGCGGTAAGTAGGAGTGGTCTTCTTAATCTCCTTGAGCAAGTCATCCATTCGTACCCCCGCCTCATACATTTGGGAGAAGTCGGAGTAGCAAGCCCCACTTAGGTGAGTGCGGAGATCAATCTTGAGACACTTGAGAAAGATGTCCATTTGCTCTTTTGTGTTTGGCCTCTCAACAATTTCGAGAGTTTGTCATTCCATCTTCTTGTGAAGTCGATGAAAGACTCATTGTCTCGTTGAGTAGTGTTCTCTAGCTCTTTCCTTGTGGGCCGGTGAGTGGTGTTGCCTTGGTATTGGTTCTTGAGGGAAAGCATGGCGGAGTCCCAATCAAGACGGACAGTGAGCGGGAGAGTAGCATACCAATCTTTTGCCGCCCCCTCGAGAGTGAGAGGGAAGCATTGAGCCATCACCTTGGGGGAGACCTTGTTTGGAACCATTGCCCAAATATAAGTCTCAATGTGAGCCATAGGACAAGAGTTGCCCTTGAATTTGCTTATGTCGGGCATCTTGAACTTATCGGGAAGAGCGGCCATAGTACTCATTAGGATGATGATTGATAAAGGCTTGTGTCGGAGCCTTTCCCCATGTTGAGCCCATTGAATTTTTGGTCGATGTAGGCCATGATAGAATCCATCATTTTGGGCTCGTTGTTCTCGGAACTTGGTTCCCCCATTTTCTTGGTGCGGGTGTTGACATACGGACTTTTGAACAAACCCTCGGTCCACTCGGATTCATCATCATTGTTCTTGTTCTTTCCCTTGGCAAGGTTGGTGAGCTTTTCTTTCATTAGCTCCATTTCGGCCTCGTGGGCCTCCTTTTGGCTGTCGAGGTGGGATTGCCAAATGTCGTCTTTGCTTTGTGCCTCCTTGTTAAGGGTGGAGACTTGCTCTTGGAGGAGTTGGACCATAGTTGAGAGCTGTTCGAGAGACATGGTGTTGCTGCTGCCGGTCATGGTTGGTGTTGGAGCTGTTGGAGTGATCTCTTCACGGACTAACCGATTTGCTGAATCCCGGTAGACTTTGTAAGTACCAATTGAACCTATATTGCAGAAGAGGCCCTTGTCAGTCTTGAGTAACACTTGCGGTCCATGAAGAGGCTTAGAACACACAGTTGGGCACACGACTCGAACCACAAAGAAAAGACTCTTTTTTTTTTTTTTTTTATAAGTCGGAGGGAATGAATCCCTTTTGGGGTTTCTAAGAAAATAATGGAATCGTCACACTAGTATATAGACCATCTCGCGGTCCCATATACTCATCGGATTCCATCGCGCTTGTGAATCCTACATGTAACGGGATTAAACTAAATTAATGTAGTAAAGCATACATGCGGGGACGGATTTTTATTTTCGTCCAAAATAACCACTTTTGGGGACGGATTTTTTATTGCGTCCATTTCAACAAGTTGGCATGTATGATTTGAAGACATTAGTTTAGGGAAATCTCGGTACATGGAAACCGACTTGAGTCACGGGGTGTTAGACCCTAACTAGAATTTGTGTGGTTTGTGCTCGGCTTGAATATGAGGCTCAAAGGTCACCCCCGGCATGTAGTCTTGAACTACGCCACGGGCTGAGGTTTACCGCTTCGAAAGAGCCAAGGTCTGGTGGAGCTTGAAACTTTCTAGGACGGGCCTCGACGGGTTTGGGGTTGGACTTGTGCGACTCGATAGTGAGCAATTCATAGGAATATGTGCATGTAGTGTGAGGTCTAACAAGTGACAAAAATTTTTTTTTTATATTTTTTTTTTTTGAAAAGAAAGAAAAACACACAAAACACATAAGCACATAAAATTACAACTCCCGAATCACCCGTGTGACCGGTAAATAAAACACAAAATTAAAACAGTCCGAGGGTTCAATTCTGTTCTGATGCAGGCAACTGTGCCCACACCCCACTGTTCTGCTCAGTCACTGAAACCTGTTTCTGTTCTGGGAACCAACCCAGAAGCATGCGCCTCTGAGTGCTGATGTGGGACGCCCGCGCATGGCGCAATGCTTATGGGAGGCGCGCGCTTCTGGGAACACCTGTCAGAATGTCAGACTATGGACTCAGGGGATTGCCCTGGTCCCATGTTCATATTGTAACCCCTGCAGAAGTGATTAGTGCAAAATAACAGAAGAAGAATATGAAGAACATGAAGAAGTGGGCGATTCTGATTCTTGATATCGGATGCGCGCGCCTTAGGATTAAAAGGCCAGACGCGCGCGCCTCCCCCATCAGGAAACAGAATGCCCAGAAAAGATGTAGATTTTGATTAGAATGCAAGTTTAACCCTCAAAGTACTCCCCAGCGGAGTCGCCACTGTAGATACCCCGGGGAACCACGGCTTTAGGCTAGAGCGCGTGAATTATCCTAGGATGTCTAACTTGTTTTTAGAGTCGCCACCTATGTTTTGAGGAACATAAGAAAAACCTATTGATTGTAGCCTAAGTTTGATTACGAAAACAAAGATTCTTTGTTTTGAGGTTCGGGGGTTAGATTACGAGATGGGAAGTACCGAAACACCCATCTCGCCCAACTAAAGTTGGTCTTGCTTGATCAAAATCTACATGAATGAAAATGTTCTTCTTCTTCTTCTTTAAGTCATGAAAAGGGGGGATTTAAAATAGGATTTGGAATGTAGGAGATAACTCCTTAACCAACCTCAATGAGATGAGGTGATCATTAGAGTCATGTCCCAAAATGATTTGGGTGATTGCACATTTGATTAAAGTAAAAGAGAGAGAGGAGATGAAGTAGAAAAGAAGGGAAAAGATGGACTTTTACCTACAATTGGGAGAACTTCAAATATTGCTTGATGAAATCCTTGGAGAACTTTTCGAAAGTGATTTTGGTATAGTTTTTGTAAATTCAATTTTCGGTCCTTGAAAATGGAGGTAAAGAGAGGTTTTTATAGGCGAAAGAGGGGTGGTTTTGGTGCCAAAACTCAGTCACCAAGAAATCCTTCCCGGGCAAAATCCTGTAAATTGAGCAAGGGAGGGAATCCTGGCCAGAAATCTGTAACTGACGCCCAGAGGCGCGCGCTTCCTACTTTGGGGGCGGGAGGCGTGCGCGTCTGGCTCCTCCTGTCGGAGGCGCGCGACTCAGAGAAGGCAATTTTGACAGAATGGACTAGAAAGTCAGCCCTGTCATTCAATTTAGTCCCTGGACTTAACGAAGTCAGTCAGGAACTTAACGGAAGTGACAGAAACTAACGAGAAACACTTAGAGTGGGGAGAAACACAAAATCAAATGTGCAATCGGGGTGAGCGGTCCAAGGCGGGGTGTCTACAGTAACATAGTTATCCTTATCACCAGCCCAGTCAGCATCACAAAAGGCATGAAGATTGAAATGAGTTTCTCGATAGAGCTGAATGCCCATGGCGAAGGTTCCATAAAGGTAGCGTAGAAGACGCTTGTGACAAACTTAATGAGCAGCATTGGGGTGTTGTATGAACTAAGAAAATTTGTTAACTGAGAGGACAATGTCAGGACGGGTTATGGATAGATATTGTCGGATACCAATAATGGCTCAGTATTTAGTGGGATTGTGAACGGGTGAAGTGGTATCTTAGGTGATAGGTGGGTAGGTAACCATGGGAGTGGGAGAAGGTTTGGAGCTGATCATGTTATATTTAGTGAGAAGGTCATGGGTGTAATTGGTTTGTGTTGGAAGACTATTTAGGTTGGGGGTGACTTCAACTCTAAGGAAGTAAGATAATTGAACAATATCTTTAAGAGAAAAGCATGAGGAGATTTGGGTGACAAATTGAGAGGGAAATTTAGGAGAGGGTCCAGTGACAATGATAAAATCAATAAAGACAAGAAAGAATAGAGGTTTAGAGGATTTGGTGTAGATGAAAAGGGAGGGATCAGAAACGGAAACATGAAACCCATAAGATAGAAGATAAGACATAAGTTCAGTGCACCTATCCCGAGGAGCTTGTTTGAGTCCATAGATGGATTTATTGAGATGACACACTAGATATGAGTTTTTTTCATCAACAAATCAATGAGGTTAAGACATGAAGACAGTCTTTGTGAGATTACCTTGTAGGAAGGCATTGTTAACATCAAGTTGACGGAGGGACCACCCATAACTAAGAGCAAGGAAAGAAGAAGACACACGGTGATGGGTTAGACTATAGGACTAAAGGTGTCAGAGTAGTTGACATCTGGGCGTTGGTGAACCTTTGGCAACAAAGTGAGCTTTGTACATTGATTGGACTTATCGGGGTTGTATTTTATGCAAAAACCCACTTACAACCTATGATGTTTTAAGGAAATAAGAGACCAAGTATTGTTTCGGGAAAGAGCATTGTATTCTTCTTCCATGACAGCACGCCAGCGAGGAGAAGAGAAGGCTTATTTGGCATTGATGGGTATGGTAGTTAGTGAGGAGAGAATGATGAGATTTTCATATTTAGGAGTGGGTTATACAATGTTTTTGGAAAGGAAAGTAGTAATGGTACGGAAGGGAGGTGGAAGAGGCAGGGCTATAGTGGTTGGGGTAGTATATGGAGAGGATTGGGGGGTGGAGGAGTCAGAGGTAGCGGAGGTGGAGGCAGGGGAGAGGACAAGTTGGGTGTGTGAGGATAAGAGTCGATCAGATGTGTGTGGGGAGGGGAAAGACGAGTGTAGGAGTAAGGAGAGGTAGAGAGATAGCGCACCCCTGGGAAGGAGTTACAAACGCGGAGTATGTGGTTTTGTTGACAAGAGAGAGGTAGGGAAATTCAGTTTTAGTAAATTTGACATGGCGATAGGTGTAAACACAATTGGTGGTGGGATCAAGGAAATAGTAGGCACTTTGAGTTGAAGAGTAGCCAATAAAGATACAAGGGAGATAATGAGGGGTAAGTTTATGAGGCGTGTAGGGAGGTAGCCAAGGATAACATATGTGACCAAAGCTTTGGTACTTGGTGTAGTAAGGAGGGATTTTGAAGAGGTGAAGTTATGGGGAGTCATTTTGAAGAATGGCTATGGGTAGGCAGTTTATAAGATATGTGGTGGTGGTGAAGGCAAAGGTCTAAAAAACTGAGAGGGAGATGGGCATGAGTGAGTAGATAGAGATCGCTTTCAACAATGTGATGATAACGTCTCTCGGTATAATAATTGTGTTTGGGTGTATCAGGGGGAGAAGTGAGATGAGACATGCAGGTTGGGTGTAAGTTTGAGATATTACCCCACCATTGTTAAAGAAAAGTTGTATGGTGGAGTGGTGGAAGAATTTTTCAACAAGGGCTTTGAACCACGTGAAAGTGGAGAAGTTGTGAGACTTGTGTTTTTGTGGATAAAACCGGCTATATTTGGGGAAGTGATCTGTAAAGATGACATAGTATTTAATGTGATCAAAGGAGTAAACATATATCCAGACGTCATAACACATAAGTTCTAGTGGAGCAGAGAAAGTAAGAGAGAAAGTTGAGAAATGTAATTTAATTATGACTTTTATTAATGTCACAAGGATTATAATGAGAATAAGATCCTAATGGAATTTACAAAGAAACCTTCCTATCTAGAATTAAAATAACAGGTGGTGAAGGATGTCAAAGACGATGGACCCACAAATGTGTAGAAGAGGAGGTGCTGAGATGAACTTGATCTGAGGGTGGTTACCAAAGGTAGACTCTATGATCACTGGTTCCATGAAGAATAACTTGGTGTGTCGAAAGATCCTTACTAACAAAAGAGGAGGGTGAGAACTCAATAAAGGCGTTATTATCTTTGTAAAAGTGGGAGACATACATTATGTTACGAGAGATAATTGGAACATGATTAAAGTATAGTGTATTATGAGAGGAATGAAGAGTAAATGAAACTATGTTGGAGATGGGAAGAGTTGATCCATCACCAATAATGACATCTTCATTACCATTGTAGGGGTTGTGAATAACAACATTTGCAAAATCGTTGTTGATGTGGTGAGTGGCGCCCCTGTTATGGAGCCAAGGAGTGCGGGCATTGGTGGTAGTTTAAGCTTAGGGAGGGGGAGGATTGGTAGGTTAGAGGAGAGGGTGGCGTTGGCTGGTAGGACGAGGGAAGGTAACGGAAGGGTAATCACTTTTGAATTCACCACATTAAGAGATAACATGGCCAATGTTTCTATACTGTTGGGAATTTACATTGAATTAATAAGGGGAGTAGTTGGTGGTAGGGGTAAGGGTTTGATGATTGGTTGTTTTGGGAGGTAAGGTTGGAGCGTTTATTAGGGCAATAGTTGCTGTTAAGTCAGTAGTTGGCAATATGGGCAGTGGTTGGGAAAAGGGTGGAGGGTGTTTGAGATTTGTGGGTAAGCTCGTGACTAATGAGTTTTTCATGGAGAGCTTCAAAGGTTATGGTTAGATGATCACGAGCATGGACTGTCAATGACGGGTTTGTAAGTGTCATAACCCTTAAGGATTTTGGGGATTATGTCTGCAGGATGGCAAGTTTTTCGGTGGGAGTTTTAATGGCGGTCATATACTGATGCTTTGGGTAGTTTTGGTGATGGTGGCAAGATTGTCTCTAAGTGGAAGGATATGACCTCTGGAGGGGTTAGCATAGGTGGTGTGGATAACTTTCCAAGCTTCTTTGGAGGATGTAGTTTGAAGAACGAGAGGGGTAAAAGTTTCATCAAGGGTTCCAAGGAGGGCTCCTAGGAGCCATGGGTGAGGCGTGGGTTTGAGGTGGCTGATTAGGGGTGGGGGGCCGGATGGTGTAGGCGATGTTGGAGCTTTGGGTGGTGCCGAAAAAAAAATCTGGATCAAGAGAACTCTCCATGTAACAATATGTGCTTGAAGTGACAAATTTTAGTCACAAATTAGATCCCTGTTTATATAACTTCAAGGATGAATATTCTAGACTTCTATTTTAATTAAGAAAGCTAATTCTAATATGAATGTAATAAAAAATAATAAGGAAATAAAATACAACAAGAAAACCTAAATTCTATGTACATTAGGAAACTGAAAACCAGACCCGCGAGCATGCATGGCCTAGTATTGTACTGAACACGGTCGTGCTAGTCCCTTGTTCAGATCCTGGTGGACTTTATCCAGTGACACGGGCAAGTATGTTGAAGGAGCACAGTCGTGTTTGTTAGAACCCTAGTTTCTTAACTAAGTGTTTCGACAAATAATTAATAACTCATCATGGATTATCAAAGAAGTAAACTGGAAATCATCAATTCTTCACAGGTCCACTATCTTGACATATTGAGATAACTGACCTTCAAGATAGCAGACCTTAACACTCTTGCCAACTCACATCTCAGTCAAAGTCAAACCTGACTTAACACTGTTCACAAACTTTACTCCAGTCAAAGATTAATGACTGACATGTGCATTTCCATGATGTTCAAGACCGTTCGAACTCAAACAGATATATACTGAAGACCTATAAAAGGAGTTCTACAATGCTGAAGATAAACACCTCTGTCTTGGCCATTTTCATACAACTTGAATAAAGCTTTTAAGAAACTCAATTGTAAAAGCACACTTGATATTTATAAATCTGTGCTAAAATAGATAAGCAAACATAGATCTCACATAGCTACATAAGAGCCATCTTAGAGATTACCAAACCCTCACATTTGTGAAACCTTTTTTTTTCTTTCTTTTTGTGTGCTTTGCAACAAGTACAAAGCTTAGTTAGTGAGGCGAATTAGGCTGGAAAATTCAGAGGGAATTTTCTTGCAATTTATTGTAATTTCTTGACGAAGTATTATAGTGGATTGCTTCTTCACTGTTGAGGACAGTGAAGCGTGGATGTAGGAGAGTTGCAATACTTTGAACCATGTTACATCATTGTGTTTGTGTCTCATTTACTCACACTTATTCACACACTTGTCACTTTTGATTTACACAATTATTTTTTCTATTTATTTCATTATTATTCTGCTGCATAACTCAACATACACACACTGCACCTCAAGATAGTCGACCTACTCTGCCAAGATAGTCGACCTCTTGTGAACTAATCTTTTAGTTAAGTGCATAAGTAGAACAGGTCCTTTCAATTGGCACCAGAGCTGGTTTCTAAAAGACTTAAGTGTCTTCAAGCTTAACATCTTGTGAAGGATCCAGAAGCATTAACATCATGCCTCAACCCAGAAGAAACAATGAGAAAGACATTCCACATATTGATGACTGTGGATCTTTTGAAATATTCTCTTCCAAAATAAAGACTTACCTTGATTCAAACAGTGTTTGGAACTGGTTTGTTCTTCATGAAGAAGTCAGAATATCCACTCAACCTGACACAAATGGAGGAGATGAAAAATACAAAACCCCAGACCTTTGGACTGAAACTGAAAGACACTTAGTAACAGCTAATCAAAAAGTCAAAAACATTTTACAAAAAAGTGTTAATGACTCTTTGGCCCAAGAAATTGGGAAAGTCGAAAATGCTAAAGAAGCTTGGGATTTAATCAAAACCAAGTTTACTAAGCACACAAGTGTCAGAGCACAAAACCTATATAACCTATTAAGGCAACTTGACAATTTTAAGTTTTCTAATGGTGAAAGAGTTAGTGCTGCCAAAGACAGATTTGAAGATCTACTTAGACTAGTATCAGATCATGGCAATAAACTAGATCAGTAAGACCTATGTCTGAAAATATTCTCAAGACTCCCGCAAGAATATGAAAAAGTAGCACTACCCACAAGAGAAGGTATTGAATGGCCAACCATGACTGTTGAACAATACTTTGGAAAATTGGAAGCATATGAACTTGAAGGGACTGTCAAATTACCCACCATAGCATCATCTTTAGCCAATGCTCACACCATGGCTCTTGCTGCACAATAAGCCCCAAAAGCTTACTCACAACAGGACATTGATTCCCTAATCTGCAATGCTATTCAGAAAGTCAACCTGTCTCAAAAACCAGAAGTCAAACCCTTGACTCAAGAAGACATTCCTAGCCTAATAACCATAGCTGTTAAAAATGCTATGAAACATCAAAAAAGGATGTTTGACAAAAGAAACACAGCATCTACTTCTAACCAAGTCCAAACTGAGAAGAAAAATGTCACATGCTATAACTGTGAAAAGTTAGGTCACTACTCTCAAGAGTGTCCTGAACCAAAGAAATGAAGAAACTTTTCAACCTAGAAGAAGATATCATATTCTAAAGATACCATACACAGTTCTAGGTGTAATTGCTTCAACTGTGACAAAGCCAAACAAGTTAAAAAGAAGGAACAGGTCATGATAGCAGACCTGTCAAATTCAGTGATGATGAAAGTGACTCCTCAAACTCAGACTATGACATGGAAGCCATGATACGTCTCATGGCAAATGAAGAAGATGACTCATAAAGTTAAGAGTAACTTGAAGCTCTTGCAGCTGCAGAAGAACTAAAAGAGGTAAGTGACTTTAATTCCCTTGACCTTGAAGGTCTTAAAAATTTAGCTTGTACTTTGTTTATTCAGAGAAAGAAAGAAGAATCAAGCCTTATGGTCTTGATAACTGAAAATTTATAATTTTCTAAGGACCTAGACAGCCTTAAAACCAAAAATACCCTTCTTGAAACCCAAAACCTCTCTCTTCAAAACCAGAACAACAGCAATTAGATGAGATAGTAGACCTCCATGCTGATGTCTTCAATGAAAGAAACAATCACCTCCACATTAGCAGTCAACTCAAAGAACTCAACCTCAGAAAGAGGCACTAAATGATGAGAACCAATCATTCAAAACAAAAATTGAGTCTTAGAACAAATCAAGTTCAGCAATGTCACATTTCCTATACACTCAAAGGCATCCATTTGACAAAACTGGACTAGGTGCAAACAACCAAACTATGATTGAATACAAACTACCTGAGGGTGAAAGAAAACTCGAGAAAATGCTACTTGTCAAGATGGAAGACAAGACTATAAGAAAACCCATCTATACTGTCCAAACAAAACATGATGTATATAAGGCTCTAGGAAAAATGAAGGAGGTCAGCTATCATGATCAAGCATCCAGTAGCAATGTTCAAATGACCAACCCCATCAACAAAATTGTTACCCCAAGTCCTCCAAAACAATCTCAAACTTGGAAAAACAATCAATCTGGTCAGTACAACTATAGACAGCAGACCTATCAAAGTAACTCTAGAAGACAGCAGACCTATCAAGAATATCCAAGAAGATAGCAGACCTACCAAAGGAGAAACAAAGGAAGAAAAGGTCAAAACTACAGATCTTCAAGATTGCCTAAAGCCCATACCTCACCCAAGTCATATAATCCTCACCCTCATCACAACTACCATCATCAACAATTTAGAATGACACCCTATATGTACCAAATTCTATCTTACCTAAACTCCTTCAACCAAAAAACTTTTATCCTAAAGAACAATAACCATCCTAAGAGAATTGTGAAAGTTTGGGTCCCTAAGGTTGTCTAACCACCTGGACCCATAATTCAAAGGGGACCATGTTTATTTGTATTTACTTGTTTTGTAGGAATTTAATAAAGGAGTCTGGTACCTAGTTAGTGGCTACAGCAGGCACATGACCTTCAACAAGCAATGGCTGTATAACTTCATTCAAAAAGATGGCCCTAATGTTGTTTTTGGAGACAACTCTTAAGCCATAGTCAAAGGACATGGAGACTTGATCACAAAGAGCATTTTTCAATCAAATGTATTTTATGTGTAAGGTCTCAAGCACAACTTGATTAGCATCAGTTAGATCTGTGACAAAGGATTTCATGTTGTGTGCTCCCATAACTTGTGTGAAGTGAAGAATTCAAAAGATGAAATCATTCTTACTGGCTTCAGAAAATGAAATGTGTACTGCATATCCCTTGAAGCGACTCAATCCTCTAATGCCATGTGTCTACTATCTTATAATCAATCTGATTTAGCATGGCTCTGGAATAAGAGATTGGCTCACTTAAATCTCAAAGGTATAACCAAACTTGCATCCTCCAATCTTGTCAAAGGACTTCCAAATATATCCTTCAAAAAGGATAAACTGTGTAATGCTTGTCAATGTGGAAAGCAACAAATGACTTCTTTTAAAGCCAAAAATAGATTGGATACAAAAAGACCAATTGGACTTATTCATATAGATTTATTTGGACCAATCAGAACTAGAAGCCTTGGAGGAAAAAGATACTCACTTGTGATAGTTGATGACTTTACAAGATTCTCTTGGATTATTCTCTTAGAATCCAAGTCAGAAACCCTTGGTCAACTAGTCAAATTGATAAATCAAGTTCAACATCTCAAAAACATAAAAGTGGTCAGAATAAGGTCAGATCATGGTACTGAATTTAAAAATATTGATGTTGAAGAATTTTGCAATCAACAAGGAATAAGTCACAACTTCTCAGCCCCTAGAACTCCTCAACAAAATAAAGTTGCTGAGAGAAAGAACGGAACAATCTGTGAAGCTGCTAGGACCATGTTATCTGAAAACAACCTTCCTAAGTATTTTTTGGGAGAAGCTGTTACTACTGCAGTATATGTTCAGAACAAAACTTTGATAAACAAATATCACATGAAGACTCCCTATAAATTGTGTAATGAAAGAACTCCAACTATCTCTTACTTTCATGCCTTTGGAAGTAAATGTTACATTCACAATAATGGGAAGAACAATTTGGACAAATTTGAGTCTAAAAGTGATGAAGGAATTTTCCTTGGCTACTCTGCAACTAGAAAGGCATATAGAGTTTATAATAGAAGAAGAACGGTGGTTGAAGAGTTAATTCATGTGGATTTTGATAAATCTCCCAGTGCCTGGGATTTGAAAATTAATGAGTTTGATGAACTCTTGGAAATGTTGATTCTCTGCCTGAACCATCACCCATTACCTCTTAAAATTCCAAAAATGACTAACTCGATTATCTTCCTTACAATCTACCTAAAAGTTCTTCTGAATCCTTTCCTCCCTTCAGTAACCTTAAAATCAATGACAGTCAACCTTTACCACCAGTTGCTCAGCCTGAAACAACCCAAATTTACCCAATTCTTACTGATGATAGTAGACCTACCAATGATCGTA
Organism: Campanula takesimana; assembly: GCA_026119855.1. Taxonomy (NCBI): domain Eukaryota; kingdom Viridiplantae; phylum Streptophyta; class Magnoliopsida; order Asterales; family Campanulaceae; genus Campanula; species Campanula takesimana. The sequence continues at coordinate 335,730 of JAOWBW010000105.1, forward strand.
GACCTACTACTGATAATAGACCTATCACTGAGAACAGAACTGGGAACAATAGTGAACCAAGCTCATCCACTCAAGAACCATTAATTCCCAACCAAACAAGATCCATTCCTATCTCCAACATTTACATTGATCTCCCCATATCCAGAACTTCAAAAATAACCATCCAGAGTCATTAGTTATTGGTAATATTGTCAGTGGAGTCCAAACAAGGTCAAATATTGAAGCCTTGTATAGTGCTTTCATATCTCAGATGGAGCCAAAGAAGATCAATGAAGCTCTACTTGATGTAGATTGGATAGAAGCAATGGAGGAAGAGCTTGAACAGTTTTAAAGGAACAAAGTTTGGAAACTTGTCCCTAAACCTAAAAATCAAACTGTAATTGGAACTAGATGGGTGTTCAGAAATAAGATGAATGAAGATGGTAAAGTCATAAGGAACAAAGCAAGATTGGTAGCTCAAGGCTATAGAAAATAAGAAGGTATTGACTATGATGAAACCTATGCTCCAGTTGCTAGACTTGAAGCAATTAGGATGTTTCTTTCCTACTCTTCATCCAAGAATATGACTGTATATCAAATGGATGTTAAAAGTGCATTCCTGAATGTGATTATTCATGAAAAAGTATTTGTAGCATAGCCTCCTGGGTTTGAATCCCCAAAATTCCCAGATCATGTTTATAAGCCGGGTAAAGTATTATATGGACTCAAACAAGCCCCCAGAGGTTGGTATGAGACTTTGTCCAACTTTTTACTTGAAAAGGGATTTACAAAAGGACAAATTGATAAGACATTGTTCATTAAAAAGTCCAACCAAGATATGTTACTCATTCAAATTTATGTGGATGATATTATATTTGGTTCAACTAATGATGAACTATGCAAGGAATTTGGATCAACTATGTAAGAGAAATTTGAAATGAGCATGATAGGAGAGCTCACATTCTTTTTGGGTATGAAAGTCAAACAACTACCCAATGGAATTTTTATAAATCAAGGAAAATACACTAGAGATATGTTGAAGAAATTTGATATGCAGAATGTATCCACAGCCCAAACTCCTTTATCTACAACTGCAAAATTGCATGTAGATCCTGAAGGCCAGAGTGTGAATCAAACTTTGTACAGAAGTTATATTGGATCTCTTCTCTATGTTACTGCTTCAAGACCTGACATTATGTTCAGTGTTTGCTTATGTGTAAGGTTTCAAGCAGATCCTAAAGAATCACACTTAGCAGCAGTTAAAAGGATTCTAAGATATCTTAAAGGGACCCCTGATTATGGGATTTGGTACCCTAAAGAATCTCCTTTATCTCTTATTGGATATACTGATTCAGACTATGCTGGATGCAACTTGGATAGGAAATCCACCAGTGGTAGTTGTCAGTTTTTGGGCTCAAGAATTGTAAGTTGGTGCAGCAAAAAGCAAACATCAGTTGCTACATCAACTACAGAAGCAGAATATGTTGCTGCTGGACTATGTTGTTCACAAGTCCTTTATCTCAGAAATCAACTAGAAGATTTTGGAATTTATCAAAATACATTCCTATTTTCTGTGATAACACCAGTGCAGTATCCATGACTGAAAATCCAGTTCAGCACTCCAAAACAAAGCATATTGAAATAAGGCATCACTTCATAAGGGATCATATAGAAAAGGGTGATATATGTCTTTCTCATATATGCACTGAGAATCAACTAGCTGATATTCTCACAAAAGCTCTGGATGAACAAAGATTTGGTTATTTAAGAGCCAATATAGGGATGCTGAATATGCCAAAATAGATAAAAAGGGAAATTTCATTCATAAACTTAATGGAGTACAGTACATAAAAAGGGTGCTACAACAAAAAGTGCCATCAAAAAGTCACCTAACCCCTACAAACAAAAAAGGAGCTAAAAGATGAAAGTTTCTCCAGTTCCTTCCAAGATAGCCGACCTCTCCACAAGGTCCACTATCTTCCAAACAACAGACCTACTTTATTATTGGTCCGTTTACTCCAGCTACAAAGGAACACTCCACTGAAGTCTCTTCCTCCTCCTTCATTCCTCCATATGAGGTCCCAACAAATGGCTGACCAGACTCATCAGTTCTCTCTAACATGAGTCTATTATCCTATCTCCATGACTCAACACCACCGACAAATTGATTTGATGAAGGCCATACAGTTCTAGGCCACCAATTCCTTATTTCCTAAGGCTTAGGCAAACTATCTAGAGGTGATGAGAAGCTGAAAGTGCCAGAAGAATTATGGCTCTCACTGAAAACATAGGCCTCATCAGACTTAAAGCTTCCCTCCTTCTTCTCTCCTGCTCTGAAAGGGCAACAACAAGCAAAATACTTTCTTGAAAGTAGGTAAAATGAACTGTTCTTGGTATAAGGACTGCCATCATAATTATCCCCTTGTCCTTCTCCTCTCTCCCCCTTCTTACCTATAACAATATCTGCCTTCCTCTCTAACTGTAAGAGATCAAAAAAAGACCTATGAGGTCCTTTGTCCTCTTTAATGTCTGACATCTTGGCTTTTCCTTTGCCTGAGTCACACCTTCTCTCAACCTCCTCTCCTCTCTTCAGTTTCTTTCTTTCTTCCTTGATAAACTCATCCCTGACATGTAGCCACATCTCCTTCTTTATTTACATCTCCATCAACTCTACCTTCTTCATTGGATCATTTGGAAGAAGTTGGTCTACCTCCTGCTCATTAATCAATACCTCCTGAGTCTGGTATTCCCTAAATTCCCTTAAAAATTTCTCATCTACCTTATCCTCCTCCTTCTCTTTAAACTTCAAACTGTTGACAAGATCAGACATCTTTCTTGGGCTTAAATGGTTGGTAAGTCTACCCATTTTTTTGGAAAAGTGAAGGATCAAGGTCTACTATCTTACTATGAGCAATCTTTATCTAAATATTTGTTGCTGTGATGTATAATTCACCAACAATGGTTCTTATATAGAGAGATTTCACATCATTTAATTCATCTCAAAAATTTATGTGGTAGATACAATGATGATAGTAGACCTCAAAAGAAGCATTACAGTAAGGTTGATTTGATATGATAATTAATCTTGCCGCTTGACTATACTGAATTATAGTTTAATATTGGACTTAACCATGTCAATATTAAATGAAGGAATAAAGAATGTTTGCTTCTCCATAAGTTATGTCCTCTGCATAAGTATAAAAAGGAGTGAATTTACTATTTCAACAGTGACAATTTGATGAGTCACCTGCTTGCTCACGTCGCTTTTAAATTTATTGAAAAGGGCATGTCTTTTCAACTTATTTCAGTTGTCTCTTACCCCTTTATAAACCACCGTTCCATGTACACCAATCACTCCTCTTAAACCCTTCTTCTCCATTCAAACAAAAGTTACCATTACAACCTCTGTTTGTCCTTTTCAAACCCTAGAAAAATGAATTCCTCATCCGCTCATGGTTACCTCATTCAAAAATCATTCTACCATAATCCCGCAGGTGGATGGATTGGAGAGCTTCTTACAAATGCTAAATTGAAGACCTTCATGGAGGCCAACCACCCAATTCTTCCTCTGCTCTATTCCCACATCTACGATAATGGAGTTTTGACAGAGCAATACAACATTCAGTTTTCACTCCAAGGTACCTCCTACACGATATCCCCTAGTAATGTTGCTGCCACATATGGCACTGTTAATGAACCCAACATGATAACAAACATTTGGGATTCCAATATCAATTACTCATCACAAACTGCAAATATAGAGGGATGGCCTGCTTACCATACTGATAAACCTGTTTATAAAAAGTTCCTTTCTCCCCAATTTTCTACCCTAGCTGATGTTGTAATGAAAGGTCTATGTGGAAAGACCTCATCTTACCATGTCATGAGCCCTAGTGAGTGGAAACAATAGTTGTGTCTATTGCATACAGTTCAAACCACAAATTGGAGCTTTATATTGTTGTCTAATTTTAGACTTAGGTCTGGCCATCATCCCCTTAAAACCAAAACCAAATCCTCAACAAATCCAGGATTATAGGTTTATGAGTGGGATTTTGCTTCAATTTAGGAGAACAATAAGAGGTAGAGTACTGCCCCCTATGATAGGCAAGCTACCCATCACAAATATAAGGTATTTAGCATTCATACCTTCTCATACAAACAACAGGGTAGGGTACAGGAACCTATTGAAGATCAACCAGATCCTGATCAAATTGATGATAACTCACCTTCCTATGTCTCATCTCTATCTGGTAGTGACCTTGAAAGGGAAACCCTAGCTGAAATGGCCCAAAGGTTTAAGGGAAAGGGTAGGAGAAACAAAGGACCCAAGATAGTGGACCTGGATGATGATCCTACTGAGCATGAACCATTAGCCAAAATCATTCCACCCTTGCTTCTTAAAGCTCCACCGCCCTCCACTCCTGGTCCCAGCTCAATTCAAACTCCTTCTCCCTCATCTAAAATTGCCTTTATGTACAAAAGAACCAAAGCCAAACCTAAACACTCTCCCTTTCCAAAAAAATCCAAATCCCAACCCTTTAGAAAATCCAAGAGACTCCAAAAGGACAATGAACCTATTTATTTTGATGAGGTTCCCCAAGTCTTAGTAAGGCCTATGAGTAAGAAAAGGAAAGTAATCATCCCTGAAGAAGAATCACCCCCTCATCTCCCTCTGTTTCTCCTCCTGAACCCTTTGTTTTTTTATCCTGATCATCATAGTTCAGCTACTGAGACCCTCAGTTTAGGAGCTAAGGAAGCTAATGAAGCTCTCAAAACCTTAGCCCAATCTTAAATCAAAAAGGCTTCCTCACCCCCAGCTCACACTCCTATATCATCAGGTCCTTTATCTTCCTCATTATGCCAACTCCTGGTATTTTATCACAAATTGAGGATGTATCTGTTAAAACTGATAGGGGGAATGATATTCTTGATGAGAGTGAGGCCTTAGTTGAAAGACAAAGGGGGAATGACTTTGTTGAAATCATTCAGGAACAGACAGTAGACCCTGGTGAAACTAGGTCCATGATAGCTGACCTTGCCCAAACAATTCCAAGCTCACCAAAACCTACTCCTTCCACCCAATTAATCATTGAGAGGCCTATTCAAACTCCTCCCTCCCTTCCTATTTCATCTGGAAAGGGAAAAGAAATCTTAGTTGACGACAACCCATTTGATAAAGAAGCTTACTCTGCCCTATCTGATATGGGTAAAAATTGCCAAATTTCATGAACTTGAAGAAAAGTTTGGTTTTGAGGCCACTTGGAAAAGACTTGGTTTGGCCAAATCTCCCCCTGCTGGTCAATCTTCCTCCTTAACTCACTCTTATAGATTTTATAACCCTCACTTTCATACCAACTCCTCTTTTGATGTTATCACTCCTGGCCCATATAATCCCTCAACAGATCCCTTCTTTTTAACCAACTTGATCTATATGTACTATACACCTCCTCCATGGTTTATTTCTCATTCTATTGATTTCTCCATTCCTTTAATTCCCCATCTTGGTCTTTCATTTGACCATCTTGAGTTTCCCTAAGAAATCTTTAACTCAGCTATCTCTAGTCAATATTGGACCTACTCTAAAGCCCAACTAAAAATGACTGCTAGAGAGCTTGCTGGGAGAATCTTTTTTGTGCATAATGAGTGGAAAACTTTCAGACTTATCTTTAAACCAATTCTATATACATGAGACTAGCCTGGTTCCCTCAAGCCTTAATAGGGGCAAAATGGTTCATTGGGAAAAATTATTCTCCCAGTGGTTATCTCCCAATCTAAATAAAGGCCTACATATGCAATCTGGAGTTGTTCTGACAAAATACATTGATCTCATCAAGGTCATCTATTGGAAGCTAGTTTCTGAGAAAATCTTTGGTTTCCATGCTATCAAGAGACTGTTTGGAGGAATCTTTCCCAGCTCTACTATCTTCCCAAATGTACCATCAATGCAAGAGCCATTCCATTAGTACACTTGTCCTCTCATTCCTGATCCAATTGCTTCCACATATCCATCCACATTTCCTGTTGCCACTCATAAAGACATCAATGCAGTTGGGAATTATGTGAGAGCTCAAATGAAGGGACTGTAAGTACCCCAATCTGAGATTGACCAACTTAGAGGAACTCTTAGCACCATTCAGGGATAAACTGATAGGCTGGGACCTCACTAAGATAAACTTAAAATTCCAGGACTACTCTGGAATTAAAATAGGAAAAATCAAAAAGCTCGTCAGGCTGAGCCGTACGGATAGTTTGGGTGCTAGAGGAGCCAATCCGTACGGATGGTTTGGGCGCCCTCAGTCCCTATAAATGCAGGCCCTTACTGATCATTTTAGGGGGGGGGGAATTGTTTAGTGAGATGAAGCTCTGTAGGATTGAGAGCTGATCATAATCACAAACACATTTGAGTGAAAGAGAGAAAGAAAGATAGGCTTAGAACCAAATATTGGTGAGGCCTCCTTCTCCCCATCATCTCCTCATCTTTTATTCTATTTTATTTTCTTTATTTACTTAATGTCTTTACATTTTCTTGCAATGGTATAAATTGGAACCAAGCCTTGACTTGATTCATGGTGCCCTTCATGTTTTATGCATGAATGTGAGTTACAAACCAAGGATGATCAAGGCTTGTTATGATTAATGTACCTTTAATTTATGTCTATACATTTATGCAATTTATTTTTATGTCTTTACATTTATGCAAGTTAAATTTCATGTCTTTACTTTTTAAGTTGATTTATGGTGAAATGATCAAGTTTGGATGATAAAGTTTCAATATTTATCATTCAAACTTTGATCTAACTCCAATAATGTCCCTTTGGATGGTAAAGACTCAATCTTTATCCATCCAAAGGTTGATTTCTTACTTCCCCAAGGCTTTTCCTTGGATGAATCATCCATTTGGATGTTAAAGTTTCCATCTTTAACCATTCAAATGATGATTTTGGCTCAAATGCCATGTTCATCACCTTTCTTAATTTTCCCCAATTATTGCCTTGATCACACCCAAAACCTTTTGTTTTGGTGTTTAGTTAGTGATCAAAAGCATAGGGATGATTTAATTCAAACTTTGTGTGAGTAAATAAACTGGAAATATGTAAAACAGTTCAGTTTCAGCAGAATGCTCTGTTTCTGCCTGAAACTGGACTGATTTCTTGACAATCTGTAAAATCTCCGGGACTGCCACAACCAACTGTACAGATGGTTTGGACCAGCCGTAAGGATGGTTTGGCTAGTGGAATGTTTTTCTGTCTGAAGCCTATTATGTCAAAATCTTTGCAAAATAAACCCTTTCTTTTAACTTTCTAACTGATTTTGTTAAAAGTCAGTTTCTCCCATTTTCAAGAACACACACACACACACACTTGCAAAATTTTGTTAACAAACTTAGGGTGACTCGGTTTTTCAAGGCACTTTGGGTGAACTACCGGTTGAGTTCTTCCCAAAGCGTAACCTGACCTCCGAACTCATTTTCTCTAACGATTTTTCGTTAATTTTGGGTTTAAAGTTAAACTAACGTGGCGACTCCGTTAAACATTTGAAAATTCCGTGTTTGACATTCTCAAGGGAAACATCGCCATTTTCCCATGGGGATCCGTAGTGGCGACTCCGCTGGGGAATAAAGTGCTTGCAAACTTCTTTTTAGAAGCTTTGGGGGCACTTTTGTTTGAGTCAAACTCCGGTCTCCGTTTGTTGAATTTGTGCATGTTTTGTGTGGATTTTATGTTTCTGTTTTGATTTCTGGATGTGAGACTGTTCTGGAAATGCAATAAACTGGGGCTTGATGATCAGAAGTTGAAAATTGACAAAAAATAATGGAGCTACTGGTCTAGTCATACGGCTAGTTTGGCCGGGCCCACATAATGCTTCAAGCTAACAATTTTGTGCAGGGCAGAAGCATTCTGATGGTCCCCTTGCAGTCCTTCTTGTCCAGGTTCCGTTTGCAACCTCTACTTTTGCACTCTTGCCTTCATTTTCTTAGCCAAAAATGGATTTTCAAAGCTTGGTAATGCACAAACCTTTTGGACATAAAATTAGGTTTTCAAAGCCTCATTGTGCATTACCTCTTTCATAAAAAGTTTTGGTTTCTCAAATTCTCTTGTTGTGCACAACCTTTTTTGTACAAATGATTTTCAAAAGGGTTGTTGTTCTTGTTGTAAAATTTTGGTTTCAAAAACCTTTGGTTGTGCACAACCTTTCCATGTACAAAATTTTGATTCTCGCTTGTTCATAACTTTGCTTGATTACTTGTGTAAAATACTTGTTTGGATTATTTGTTCATATCTTGTATATATTGTTCTGTAGATACCCTAGGGGACCACGGCTTGGCTAGAGCTCGTGAATTACCTAGGATGTCTAATTGATTTTAAGAGTCGCCACCCACGTTTTAGAGGAACGCGAGAAAACCTAAGTAAATAGCCCTTTTTATTGATTACGAAACCAAAGATTCTTGAGATGAGGGGTTCGGGGGTTAGGTGACGGAGTGAGAAGTACTTAAACACCCACTCCGCCCTGCTTGCGCGGGTCTTGCTACTTTTGGTGTTCTTATATTTACGTGTCCTTCAATTGATAAAATATGCTAACAACTAAAAAGTAAAGATAAGGGGAGAATGAAAGCTAAATGATTTTATTGATTGAATGTCTAATGGTTACATGTTGAATATATGCTAAACCATTACATTAAGAGATGAAGTGGAATTAAATTAATGTTGGAATGTTGGGATGTAACCTTGGCCAAACTTTAATAGTGAAGTGGCCTTTTGGTTGTATCCCTTTTTATGGAGATTGCATACTAGTAGGACACAAATACAATAAGAGAATAGAAAAGTTGTACCTTTAGAAAAGGGACTTTGAACTTGGACTTAAAAATTGTGTTGTACTAGGAAAATTATTGTAGAACAATTTGTGTAGAGTCTTGTCACGAAGAACTCTTGTAGGGAAAATTTGTGTATAGAATTGTGTATAGTGTGTGTGTAAGAAAAGTTTCAAGTCTAAGAAGAAGGTCCAAGAGAGGAAAAAGAGAGATGAAAAGAGATCAAAAAGAGATGAAAAAGAGGCCCAAAAAGAGATGAAAAAGAGACCCAAAAAGAGATGAAAAAGAGCCCCAAAAAAGAGATGAAAAAGAGACCCCCTTCCAATGGTGGATTGGAGGGGTTTTTATAGTTGAAATGGGATGTTTTGGTGCCAAGACGGAGTCACAAAGATCAGTTTCCCGAGCAAAATCATATAAAATGAGCAAGTGAGAGATTCTTGGACAGAAATCAGTAACTGACACGCCCAGACGCGCGCGCATCCCGTATAGTCGGCGGGAGGCGCGCGCTTCTGGCCCCAAAGGGCGGAGGCGCGCGACTTTGAAATGGCGATTTTGACAGAAAGGACTAGAAAGTTAACTCTGTTGTGCAGTTTAGTCCAAAATTGACGGAATCAGTCAGGAACTTAACCGAACTAGCAGAAATTAACAAAAACAAGTAAAGGAAAAATACTATGTATGCAATCGGGGTGAGAGGTCCAAGGCGGGGTGTCTACAGAGCCCCTCGGCGACGTGGATTGCGAAGTAAAACGCGTCGACGAAAGAAAGACAACCGCTGTAGATACCCCGGGGGACCACGGCTTGGCTAGAGCGCGTGAATTATCCTAGGATGTCTACTTGATTTTAGAGTCGCCACCCACGTTTTAGAGGAACGCGAGAAAACCTAAGAAAGATAGCCTTTTTGTACGAAAACCAGAGATTCGGAAAGAGAAGGGTTCGGGGGTTAGGTGACGGAGTGGGAAGTACTTAAACACCCACTCTGCCCCGCTTACGCGAGTCTTGCTACTTTTGGTGTTCTAATGCTAATGTCCTTCAATTTATTGATATAAAAAATGTGCTAACAATTGAGATGAGAAGAAAAGGGGAAATAAAAAGAATGGTTTTATTAATTAATTTATGCTAAGAGATTACATGTTGAATATGCTAAACAATTACATAAGAAAGGAAATAGAATTTAATTAGTTGTTTGAAATGTTGGAATGTAACCTTGACCAAACTTCAATAGTGAAGTGGCCTTTTGGTTGTATTCCTTTTTATGGAGATTGCATACATTGACTAGACATGAATAAAATAAGAAGAAGAAAAAGGGAAGTTGTACCTTAAGAAGAAGGACTTTAAACCTTGACTTGGAGATGGTGTTGTTGTAGGAAAATTGTTGTAGAACAATTTGTGTAGAGTCTTGTCACGAAGAACTCTTGTAGGGAGAATTTGTGTATATCTTGTGTAAAGAGAAAGTGTTCAAGGTCAAGGTCTAAAAATGAGGTCCAAGGTCCTGTGTATAGTTTTTGTAGAGAAGATGAAGTTGGTCCCTTTCTAAGGTAGAAGAAGATGGCTTTTATAGGTAAAAAGAGGAGGGAAGACTTGGAGGGAAATTGGTCAATCCATGTGAGATGGAGTTGACCAATCACAAATAAGATAAATAAAAATAATAAATAAATAATAAAGAGAAAATCAAATATTAATAAAAAGAAATATTTTTGTTTTAATGAAAGGGCTAGAATAATGGGATTGGGAGGTTACAAAACTAGGGGGGATGAATGTGGATGTAAAAAAATGGTTTTTGTGATCAAGAAAAGATGTTTGTAAATAAGAAAAGGGAGAGAAATAAGGTGCAATCCGTTACTGCCAAAGTGAGAAGCGCGCGGGTCCCGATTTAGGGGCGAGACGCGCGCGCGGCCCGTTAACAGTTTCGGAGGCGCCCGCGGGTAAAAATGACAGAATGACAAAAAGACTCTAAAAGTTAACTCTGTTATACAGTTTAGTCCAAAACTAACGGAATCAGTTAGGAACTTAACGGAAGTAACAGAAATTAACAAAAACAAGTTAAATAAAAATACTATGTATGCAATCGGGGTGAGAGGTCCAAGGCGGGGTGTCTACAGAGCCCCTCGGCGACGTGGATTGCAAAGCAAAACGCGTCCCCTTCTGGATCACTCTCAGCGTCGTCGAGAGACGGCTCTGATACCAATTGAAAGTTTTGGTAGCTAGGATATCAGATAAAATAAACAACAGAGACGCAGTGTAAGCTCTGATGTGGTTACACCAGAGTCCACACAAACAGAATTTGCAGCGGAATAAATAATAAACACGAGTTATTTACACATCTACAGCAATATGCTGTAGACAACAAAAATATCTCTTTATTTAAACGTTATGAACGAATACAAAGAAAGAAATCAAGAGAAGCTATCAAATATGAAAACACTAAATACTAAAACACTAAAACACTTGTCTAAGACTTAATGATACTCTGAGAAGACGATCCTACGCTGAACAAAGCAGCAAAGATGAAAAGGAATCGTTTCTTGAAGAATCAAGTCCATCTTAGAACAAGTACAAAACACGATGTAGACTGCGATATCAGCAACTACGAAAATATTAACAAATGACAACACTCTTCAACTTTGTATGGCTCTCTTAATATTCTGAGTGCATAAATAATCTGGAGCTCTCCTCCTCCTTTTATAGATGTGTAGGAGTCCTTCAAGATATGGCAATGATTGTCCTACAAGAAAAAGATAAACACTAAAGAAGGAAGAGATATGTTAGGGTTAGTATACTAAAATAAATCCCTAAAGAATAGGAAAGTAAAATATATCTATATCAATTAAATATTTACAATTAATTAATAAATGTAAAAATCATATACAAAATAGGAATCATTTTCCACCAAGAAAGACGAAATCCTAAACACGTTAGGAATCCTTTTTACACTCGGTAACGCACACTTACAGACTTGCTACATTTTCAAACAGCCCTGTTTAATTCTTTGATTCATTTCTCACCGCCAGAAAATTAGCAAGAGGACACATCTATAGTTGTTTGGAGCTTTAAAAAGGACAACACATCAGTTTTTGATTATTTTTCCCTTTTTTTTTCCTTCGCAAAATCTTGCGAAAAAAGCAAAAACGTGTTTTAAAAAAAATGTGGTGACATTTTTGTAAATAATCGAACTTCTGAAAGGGTTCTGGATATCAATATAAAGGCTTCTGGCTATCACTTTCAAAGGTTCTGGCTATCACTTTCAAAGATTTTGCTATCAATCTCATATCCAGAAGGCTTTATATTGATATCCAGGACCCATCTGACTATCACTTTCAAAGGTTTTGGCTATCAATCTCATAACCATAAAGCCTTCTGGATATGAGATTGATTGCCAGAACCTTTGAAAGTGATAGCCAGAAGGGTCCTGGATATCAGTATAAAGCCTTTTGGATATCAATATAAAGTCTTCTGGAGGTTTTGAAAAACACGTTTTTCCTAACCATTAAAAAAAACGCGTTTTACAGGAGACCAACCTTTTTCCTTGCATTTTTGGGCTTTTGGTGAAAGACAAGTATACAGTTGTTAGGAATTTTGAAATTAATTAGTTAGGTTGACTATTGGTGTTCGTAATTGATATACGAAAATGATCATCCAATTTCGTGTGTCATTCTAATATAAAATTATTTCCATAAACACGTCATCTAAAATATCCGTTCTTATTTACTCTCTCTTCTACAAGACCGTCTTTTAGCGTGAGTCACTCAGCGCCTTCAATTTTGAAAGGCCAATCTTTTATTGTTTTCCTATACTAGTAATTATATTTGAGTTTTTTGTATACATAATTTTAAAGCCTAAATAATAATTTTAAACAAGACTCATAAAAAATATTTTAAGACCAGCCATGTCTCGCTATTTCTCACTCCTTTTTTTTTTTTTTTGTGTGTGTGTGTGTGGTTGTTGTGGGCATCGTAGCCTCAATTTGTCCTATTACTCTTATTCCAAGGAGTCCAAAATTGTAATAAATATACTCCCTCCCTCCCTCCCATATTAAATTTCTTACTTTTCTTTTTGGTTTATCATAAACTAAGGTTTTTAGTTGCTTTATTACTTAAAATGAAAAATGGGACCCACTTGTCATTCTCACAACAAATACTCTTCATCTACTTTCTCTCTCCTACTTTCCTCTACTTTACTTTTCATACTCACAACATTTACTTTTTCTTAATCTCCGTGTAAAGTCACACTAAGAACCTTAGACCTCCGTCCCATATTAATGTTCTTAGTTTGACTTTACACGGAGATTAAGAAAAAGTAAATGTTGTGAGTATGAAAAGTAAAATAGGAAAGAGAAAGTGTGTAGGAGTTTTTGTTGTGAGAATGACAAGTGGGACCTACCTTCTATTTTAGGTAAAAAAGTAAAGTAAGAACCTTAAATTGGGACAGACTAAAAAGGAAAGTAAGAACCTTAAAGCGGGGCAGAGGGAGTACAATTTTTCTTCTTTTTAATTTTTTATATATTTTTTCCTTTTTTTTTGGGTGGTGGTTGGGGGGTGGGTTTTGTTAGAGACAATTATCTCACGTCGGGAATTAAAAAGTTATGCTTTGGCTATATAATGATCCTGGGCCACTCCTCCCATTGCCAATTAGTTTTGGGATGAAACCTCAGACTTTACCAGGTTTGGGGTAACAAGTGAAGCTTTTGATACCACACTCAGTATATGCGGGTGAAAAAGATCAAAGCAACACAAGGTGTAACCACCAAACTCTTGTCGTATCAACATGAGTATGGTGGTTAGAACTTTTTTAAAAATAACGTCTAAAACCATCCTCACGTCTTTTTTTTATATTGGACTGGACATACCTTAGCAATATTTCACATTTAAGCGACATTTTCTTTTAATAAATACTCTTTCCGTCTCAAAATAGATGTCGTTTCAACCACTTCACACATATTAAGAAATACAATTAATGTATGTGAAAAAGTCTTATATACCCCTAAAGTAATTCAATTACCTAGGCAATTAAATAACTGTTTAAGAGATAGTCCACTATCAATAATAAGGGTAGAGTTGGTATACAACAACAAAATAGCCTTGAAAATAGTAAAACGACATGTATTTTGAGACAAAAAATAACTCTCAAAACGACATTTATTTTGAGACGGAGGGAGTAACGAAAACAAAATTGGAGGCGATACAAACCCTCGAATATCAAATGTGTATAAATATGCTATTCAACGAATTGCATTCCATAACTTAATATCTGCATAGGATACTACCATCAAGAGTTATATCTGCATACAATACTTCTGCTTGCTGAAGCCTTTGCACAGTCAAACAATAAAGATGGGTAAACCCTCTCTCTCTCTCTCTCTCCCCCCTTCTAGAGCTGCACCATAGTCTGCAAATAGTAATATTTCTGATATGCTTGACAGGAGTTGTAAGATTTCTCCGAAGTGCTCCACCAGCTCACTTCAAGATCAGACTAGAATCTTTTTGCTTGTTTTCTGCTGGACCCATCGACAAGTACGAATCTGAGTCCTTTGAAGCAGGAGGCTATAAATGGTTAAAATCTTACTATCCTTCTTAATTCTATCATCGATAACTGTTGTTATACACGGGCGAATTTAATTTTTGTTTTTAGAAACTTATGTTTTCCGTTTTCTTTTTTTCTTTTTTTTTGATCTTTAGGAAGTTATCAATTTATCCCAATGGTATAAACCAGGGAGGCGATGGTCACATATCAATGTATTTGAGCATAGCGGACAAACAAAATCTTCCAGTTGGTTGGCAAGTTAATGCCAACTTCAAGATGTTTGTGTATAATCACAAAGAGGATAAATACATGACTATCCAAGGTAATTTCTGCCTCCAGGAATCATAAATAATCTATACTGTACTATAAACGTACTTTCTTGAAAAATAATAATGAACTCGGGAAATATTTATTTTTATTTTTTTGAAAGAAATCATTTAGGAATAACGTATTGTGTTGTAAAAGTTTCAAAAGGTCATTCATTTTGGGAAAAAAAAAAAATGGTCATTCAAAGTCTTTGAACACAATGTAGAAGCAAGGAAATGACTGCATATGTTATGGATTTTTCTTTTGTTAGTGAATATGAAATTCTTACATCTATAATCAAAATGATTATATCATGTAGATAATGATAAGGTATGGCGCTTCCATGATATCAAAAGCGAGTGGGGGTACGATCAGCTGCTTCCCATAGCCCGTCTTTATGAACCATCGGCTGGATACCTATTTGATGACAGTTGTATATTTGGAGTTGAAATATTTGTACTCAAGAATACTGGCATGGGAGAATCTCTTTCTATCATGCAGAAGCCTAATCACGAAATTTTCAAATGGAAAATTGAGGGTTTTCTTGCATTGGGCGACAAGGAAGTTTTGTCTGACGAGTTCCTAATTGGCGAAGACACCTGGTACATACATACATGCTACTATCTCAAAAATAATAAAAAAAATAATAAAAAAAAAAAATTTTGATCTTAACATTATTAACTTTCGTTATTTTCTTCTTTTCTGACAAGTGCAGGCGGCTTAGTCTTTACCCTAAAGGTGATTCAAGCCAAGGAGGGAAAAACATTTCCTTCTATTTAACTTTAGCTGATGGAGCAAAATTTCAACCAGGAAGGAAATTGTTTATTGACTATAGTCTGCGTGTAAAGAACCAAATCGAGGGTGACGACTGTGTAAAGGAAGGTAAAGAAAATATTATACTCGGTATATCATACTGTATCACAATATTCGTATATGAACTATATATACACTTTAAGTTAATTGTCTCTACTTATTCATTAATTATTTAAATGATAAGAGAAACTTGACTTATTCCTTTTTGCAGGGAAATCTTGGTTCTCTGCCTCGGCTCCTTCCAACGGTTTTAAGAATTTTATGCCACGATTGCAACTCAATAACGTGGCGACTGTATACGTGAAGAATGACATTTTGATGGTTGAAGGACATTTTGTGCTGATGTCTGTTGTTACAAACTTATCTTGAAATCCATTACACAATGAAATGATAATGTGGAAGAATTAATGGTGATGCTTCAGAGTTGTTAAACTTTTCTTTTAATGTCATGTCTCAAATAAAAGGGTGCAATATGTATCTGGTTTATCGTTTATGTTTTTCATTTCTTTACATTTCAGGAAGCTTTTGTATGCAATTTTCTTTATTATGTATGAACAAATAAAACATTATATATTCATGTGTAATGTGTAAAGTCATTTTTCAATGTCATCTTCAATTGGTTGAAACTCTTGGTTGCAAAATTACAAAAGGAAGATACTTGGCATCAAGATATCGAGAAATCATTTTTAATTGGTGTTAATTGTAATTTGGGACTGAAATCAAAGAAGATGAACATTTGCAGAGAGAGAGAGAGAGAGAGAGAGAGAGAGAGAGAGAGAGAGAGAGAGAGAAAAAGTTTGTTTCTCAAGAATGAATTAGATAATTTTATTCATCAATGAGCTATGTTTGGTTTATATACAATGATGTACAAAAACTTGTAAACACTTCTCTCAGAGAAACACTAACTAACTATGAACGAACACGTGACAACTCATCCTACCTAACAGTGGCGTATCCAGGATTTAGATTTAGGGTGTGCAACAATTAACTAAATACATGACAATTTGCAATCACTTTTCTAGGCAATAGCAATTGAATTACGTACATTATTTAATTGCTTTGGGAATTGAATTAGAAGGAAAAATGAGAAAGAGAAGTCATAAGACTTACCTCCTTGGTAGCAGATAACTCTGTTTCTATATCATCAAATCTTCCCCATAACAATCTATCCCAACCTCACCACATCTACCACTCACCAATCTAATAAGCATTCCACAGAGCATACCTAAACAGTGCACATTCTAATCACTTTGCATTCAAAAAATTAGAAATATATACCAAATTAAATAAGTGTCAAATTAATTAGAAAGGCTAATACCATGTACGAATGGAAGAAACCAAAATGTATATTACCAATCATAATAAAAAGGGGAAACTGAATTACCAATCTTAAGAAACCGAAAGGGGGTATTTTTTTCATTCATATTATCTATGCGAATATGAATTGACATGTAATCAAACAACTGAAACGGGTTTTAGTTCTAATCATACAACTGGATTACACTTAGAATGAAAAGCCAAAAAGTATATTACCCATCTTAAGAAACCTTAAGAAACCGAAAGGGGGCTTTGTCTAATCAAATTCGCAGATTCAAAAGAATAACAATAACCCTTAGAAACTGAAATGGGTTTAAAAAATTCGAATCTAGCACCCTTTCAAGAAGGGTTCACAAGCATTATAACAAAAAAAATTAGAAAATAATCACCAATTAGATTTAAAAAATTGAAAAGGGGTTTCCAATTCTAAAACGATAGATTTGTTAACTGTTGGGGATATAGAACTTCTGGGATTAGAGATTGGAGTAAAGGAAGAAAGGGTAACGAGAAGACATACCAATTCCAGGACGGTAGAGGTGAGGCGCTGCGGTGACAATGTCTTCGTGCGGCAGCTACTTCGTTTTTTTTTTTTTTTTTTTTTTCAAGTTTGAAATTCGTTCTTGTTTCTTACCTGGAAGAAAAGGCTTTGAAGGGATCAATGTAGTATGACAGAAAACGGAGTCGGATTGATTGCAGAGACTAAGTGTTTGATAACAAGGGAATATATAACACTTTGCATCCCTCTGCTTTCAAAAATAAGACTTTACACCCCTATAGTATTTTTTTTTTTTTTTTATAAATACTCAGTTAAAATTTTGGAAAAAGTCAGGGTGTGCACCTGCACTTCCTGGCACTATACTGGATCCGCCCCTATACCTAACTGTACAACTAATCGCCATCTATTATTTACACTTGACTCCCTTGATGTTATTTGAATTGTCACACTAACTAACAAGGAGACTAAGTGTTTGCTAATTCTCTATACTTTGCCCTGTGACCGTTTGCAAGCACTGATCCCTAATGGTACAGAGAACAGAAGTGCGCGAACGATGATTTGCAACGTTGCATTTCCAGGACAACAAAAGAAGACCCTAACATCACACAATAACAAGTGATGGACCTGGTGTTGGAAAAATGTGTATTTTGTGAAGGAAATATGATTTATTTCCATGATAAGTATTTTGTCAAATGACAAAATTAATTGTGGGTTTGTGTTTAGCTCCATGAGAACATTGAGATAATGTATTTATGTATCCGAGTTTTTGTTTGGATGAATAAGACTTGGCTTGAAGTTGGGAAAATGATTCATCCCATTTGAACTAGAATGTCAAGTGACAATTTCATCTCATTTGAACTAGAATGTCAAATGACTAGCCTTATCTCCAAAATTAATTGTTGAGTGTCACTCTCAATTTGGACTCGATTTGAATTGGTCTTGCAATGAAGAAGAAGATGGATGACAGGAGGGTTGGGCGGCCGCACAGATGTCTATGGGCAACCGTACAATCAGCCTTGTTAAAAGGCCAGATTTGTTTCAGTTTGTTTGGGCGACCGCACAAGGGTTTTTTTGGGCGGCCGCATAAGGGTGTCGGGACTGGGTTTCCGAATTCAAATAGGAAACAGATTTTGGACGGATTTTGGACTCCTATTCTTCTAGGGTTGGGTTTATATCTTGTGTATAAATATAAACAAGCCTCTAGACCTATTCTTGTGACTTTGAATAGATCCTTGAGAGAGATTGATAGAAAAGCTAGGTTATTCACTATTGTGAGAGATTGTGAGTTTGTGTAAAAGGTTTTCACCTTGATTTTCCTTGTACTTTTCTTTATTATAGTGAATTGATTCTCCGTCGCCCGTGGATGTAGCCAAGTTGGTGAACCACATAAAATCTCTTGTGTTCATCTATTTTTCAATTTTGTTCCGTTCTTGCTATTTTGTTATTTTGTGCTTTCATCTCTATCAATCAAGCAATTGTGTTTGGGCCTTAAAATCCTTACAATTGGTATCTAAAGCTCCGGTTTGTGGATCTTGTATTGCTTATTGGTAACGATGGCAGGGAAGCACGAAATTGAGAAATTCGACCGCAAGGTCAATTTCGGTTTGTGGCAAGTGAAGATACGAGCAATCTTGGTTGGTAAAAATTGTGTCAAGGCTTTGCTTGGGAAGGCAAGGAAACCGGCAAGCTTGGCGGATGAACAATTTGATGATATGGATGAGAAACCTTTATCTCTTTTATACTTGAGTCTCAAAGATGAGGTATTGAGGGAGGTTGTGAGAGAAAAGACTGCTGCTGGGCTCTGGATTAGGCTTGACCAACTGTCCATGACGAAGAGTATTAGGAATCGGTTGCTACTGATGAAGAAACTCGAAGAATATAAACTCAAATCAGGTGAGTCTTTGGAAAGACATCTTGATGAGTTTGATGGTTTGGTCATGGACTTGAAGAATGTCGATGTTGTGATTGATGATGAGAAATTGGCGGTCAAATTGCCATGTTCTCTACCTCCGGAATATATGCACATTAGAGAGACATTGTTGTATGGTAAGGAGGAGATCTCGTTGGAAGATATCAAGAACGCTCTACTACAACGGGAAGTCATTCAGACGCACTCGACCTCAACAAGTGCTGAATCTCAAGGTGATGGGTTAGTAGCTAGAAGCGGCAGAAAGTCAAGGAAGGGTTAATCCGGTTCATGTGAATGTCATAAGAATGTGATATGTCATGGTTGCAAGGAGAAGGGACACATTAGAAGGTTTTGTCCAAACCAATAGGATATAACAGCGAAGGCAAAGGGTGAAGCTGGAGTAGTGTTTGAAAACACTAGTGATGACAGTGACTGTGATGTACTTACTGCTTGTGATTCGGGTACCGAAATTCGTGATTGTTGGATTTTTGATTCGGGTTGTTCTTATCATATTAGTCCCAACCGGTCATGTTTTGTTCATATAAGTCTGCCGGTGGAGTAGTCTTGTTGGGGAATAATACTGCATGGAAGGTTGTTGGTATTGGGGCTATTAAGGTTAAGATGTTTGATAGAGTAGTGCGGAAATTACAGAATGGCAGGTATATTCCTGAACTGAAGATTTCTCTAGGCACTTTGGATAGCCTTGGGTATATTTTATCCATTGCGAATGGCGAGCTATCGGCTATTAAAGGTGACTTGGTGGTATTGAAGGGAAAGGAGGTGGGGACATTGTACAAGCTTTTTGGGTCTACGGTTATTGGTGATGTGTCTATTGCAACGGGGTCAATGATTGAGGCGGAGGTTACTCAATCATGGGACATGACATTGGGTCACATTGGCTTGAATGGAATGACAGAAAAGTCTTGGTATTTGTTGTCACAAGCATTATTAGGTACAAAATTTTGTGTGGATGTGATTAGGATGACTGCTCACTTGGCTAATCGTACTCTAAATTCTGGCATTGGGATGAAGGATCTGTTGGAGATGTGGTCAGGCTCTCTAGGAGAATACTCAAGATTGTATATTTGTGGGTGTCCCGTGTATGCTTGTGTGAACAACAAATTGGAACCAAGGGCCAAAGGATGTTCCTTTGTGGGCGATACTACTGGAGTGAAAGGATTCCTGTCATGGGATCCGGTGGCATCTAAGTTCCTGACATGTAGAGATGTTACTCTACATCTCCGTGAAAAAGGCTGTCCTGCAGGACAGATATATAAACAGGTGGAGTTAGTCGGAGATGATAAAAAGGCGGTGGAACTTGACTTAGATGTTAATGATGTGTCTGATAAAGCGGCTCCAATTGATGCTCCATTTCAAGAGGAGGAGACCAACAAGCAGGTGGAGACTACCATTGTTTTTGGTAAAGTTCGATATAGTTTGGATGAGATGGGGGCTTATGCATTATCCGCTACGAAAACAGTAAGTATGCATAAATTATTTCTTTCAATGAAGATATATCATGTGATAAATCTGCTATGTGGTCGGTCGTTGTGAAAGAAGAGATGGTATCTCTTATTGAAAGTCAGACATGAGAATTTGTTAGATCACCACCAAAGGAGGTGTTAGTCAGCTACAAGTGGATCTACAAGTTCAAAGATGGTACTCCAAGGTTTGGGGTAGACTACAATGATATTATTTCACTGGTTATTAAACACATATCTATTCACAACTTGTTGAGCATTGTGGCGGTGAGAGATCTAGAGTTTGAGGTGGAGATCTACATACGATGGCCTGAAGGGTTTGTTGTCGAGGGTAAGGATCATGTTTGCCTGTTAGAGAGGTCCTTGTATGATTTGGAGCAGTCAACTCGACAGTGTTATAAAAGGTTCGACACTTTTATTGTTACCCATGGTTATGCTAGGAGTGGATATGATTTCTGTGTTTACTTGATGGTTGTTAGTGATGGTGTTAGCAAATCAGACCCAAGAGATAAATAATAATGAACACAAATCAACACAGAATTTACGTGGTTCACCAATCTCTATTGGCTACCTCCTCGGGCAAAGGGAAACATATATTATTATGGCGGAGAAACAACTACAAGAAGATGATCACACTAATCTATGTTTGCATGAACTTTAATCACAAAGTTTCTAACTATGCAAATCCCTAGATCTAGAATTATTGATCTCTCTTTTCTGAGTAATTGAGGCAGAAGGGAGTATAAATGTACGTAAGTATATTATACGTGTCCTTTCCTAATAATCCCAATTCCACTAGGATGCTTATTCCTTGTTGCCTAATTTCAAAGACAACAGGAGTATTGTTCATGCCAAACAACACAAGAGAAATCCCTTAGGCCCACACTGTCCTTGGCATGACAACAAGCACCAGCCCACTCAACGTCCGCACCTGCTTGGCTACTGTTTTTATGGCTAAAGCTTTACGCTGCCGCCACATCTCATACTCACTCCGTCTCAGGAATTACAACTTGTTAATTTAATCCATTAAATTAGACGACCCCAATTTCAAAGGCATTAAACTTAACAATCTCCACCTTGACTTTGAATCTCCCCTAATAATTCAGATGCACGAGCTTCCGACATAGACTCCACCTTGAGCCACATCCCTCGTACAAGATTTTTCAACCTTTGCCTCAGTCTGTATTTCGTCAAAGACACTAGACTTGTCCTCCGGACAACCAAATTTTTCGCGCGCCATGTATCTCCACGACACTCTGAATTTACCTCACCAGGCAAACAACCTTGTCCTCTGGACAATCATATTTTCTGCATGCAATGTATCCTACAGACACTCTGAATCACCCCAACGGGAGACTAACAGTCATTCAGACGTGGCCCATCCAGTCGACATTGGATCTTGCCAACCATGATTGATAAAACTGGTATGTGTTGATCTTCTAGCCATGGCTTTCCCAGTTCACTCCGGCCTAGAGTAAAACGATGCTCCACCTGCTCGTCAATACCTTCACCAATCTCAGAACCTTGGAGGATGAACAAGGAATCTTTTCTTCCGCCCTTCAGATACATATCTGAACCTTTGTAGACATCCAGAACTCCACCTTCACCTTTAAAACTGCATCCCTTCTTGTCCAACCGACTAAGTGATACCAGATTCTTTGCTACTTGTGGAACGTGTCTCACCTTGTTCAATGTGAGATATTTATCACCAGAAGTTCTCACCCTTATAGAGCCCAGTGCCAACTACTTTGCAGATAGATCCATTAGCCATATAAATACGGTCTCCATACTTCTTCTCGTACGTTGTAAACTTCTCCTTGCGCGAACACATGCGATAAAAAAACTCCCGAATCTAGAACCCATGCAACTTCCTTGCACGCTTCTTCTTCGATAACCAAGGCATAATCACCATCCTCATTCAGATTGTCACTGCTCGCCATTGCTTCAGCCGACTCAGAACTCTTCAGACGCGGAGTCAGATGTACAACTCTGAAATCTAACCAGATTATTGCCTCGGGCAACACAGATTTTGTATCTACTTCTAGATCACTAGAATAGACTACAACGGATGTTAGATCTTCATATTATACCAGACAGCTAACTTCTGATCACAGAACCCTAGCTTCAAATATCCATCTTCAGATGTAGATACCAGACATCAAAAAGTTCTAGATGCGTTCTTGGATCACCAACGAACACCAGACGAACTTTCAGATTCAGATCTACCAGATTTGCTATTTTTAGCACAGATGAGCAATCACTGACTGCTCTCAGATGTGTCCAACCTAGACACCCATATTTCTACATGGACACTATACGCGGACTGCACGAAAAAAACTGCACGCGATTTGCACCAAAACTGCACGCGAACTGCACGTTTTCTGCACGTGATCTGCACTTTTTTCTGCCCGCGATCTGCAAGCCCAATGCATAATCTTCCATCAGATAATAAACAGGTTCTTCCTGTCAGACTTTTTAATTTCTTGTCCATCCAAGAATCCATCTCTTTCTACCACAGCGGAATGCCCTGATCTTTCTTGACTAACCAGGAACCAAAACTCTGGTGCCACCAAAGCTCTGATACCATTTGTTAGTAAATCAGACCCAAGAGATAAATAATAATGAACACAAATCAACACATAATTTACGTGGTTCACCAATCTCTATTGGCTAACTCCTCGAGCAAAGGGAAACAGATATTATTATGGCGGAGAAACAATTACAAGAAGATGATCATACTGATCTATGTTTGCATGAACTTTGATAAAAAAGTTCCTAGCTATGCAAATCCCTAGATCTAGAATTATTGATCTCTCTTTTCTGAGTAATTGAACTTCTGAATTAAATTAGGACAGAAGGGA
Source organism: Campanula takesimana (assembly GCA_026119855.1). Taxonomy (NCBI): domain Eukaryota; kingdom Viridiplantae; phylum Streptophyta; class Magnoliopsida; order Asterales; family Campanulaceae; genus Campanula; species Campanula takesimana. The sequence continues at coordinate 359,218 of JAOWBW010000105.1, forward strand.
GTATAAATATACGTAAGTATATTATACGTGTCCTTTCCTAATAATCCTAATTCCACTAGGATGCTTATTCCTTGTTGCCTAATTTAAAAGACAACATGAGTATTGTTCATGCCAAACAACACAAGAGAAATCCCTTAGGCCCACACTGTCCTTGGCGTGACAACAAGCACCAGCCCACTCAACCTCCGCACCTGCTTGGCTACTATTTTTATGGCTACAGCTTTACGCTAATGCCACATCTCATACTCACTCCGTCTCAGGAATTACAACTTGTTAATTTAATCCATTAAATTAGATGACCCCAATTTCAAAGGCATTAAACTTAACAATCTCCACCTTGACTTTGAATCTCCCCTAATAATTCAGATGCACGAGCTTCCGACATAGACTCCACCTTGAGCCACACCACTCGTACTAGATTTTTCAACCTTTGCCTCAGTCTGTCTTTCGTCAAAGACACTAGATTTGTCCTCCGGACAACCAAATTTTTCGCACGCCATGCATCTTCAAGACACTCAGAATTTACCTTACCAGGCAAAAAACCTTGTCCTCGGGACAATCAGATTTTCTGCATGCAATGTATCCTACGGACACTCTGAATCACCCCAACGGGAGACTAACAGTCATTCAGATATGGCCCATCCAGTCGACATTGGATCTTGCCAACCATGACTGATAAAACTGGTATGTGTTGATCTTCTAGCCGTCTCTTGCCCAGTTCACTCCGGCCTAAAGTAAAACGATGCTCCACCTGCTCGTCAACAGCCTCACCAATATCAGAACCTTGGAGGATGAACAAGGAATCTTTTCTTCCGACCTTCAGATACATATCTGAACCTTTGTAGACATCAAGAACTCCACCTTCACCTTTGAAACTGTATCCCTTCTTGTCCAACCGACTAAGTGATACCAGATTCTTTGCTATTTGTGGAACGTGTCTCACCTATTTCAATGTGAGATATTTATCACCAGAAGTTCTCACCTTTACAGAACCCAGTGCCAACTACTTTGTAGATAGATCCATTAGCCATATAAATACGGTCTCCATCCTTTTGCTCGTACATTGTAAACTGCTCCTTGCGCGAACACATGCGATAAAAAAAAACTCCTGAATCTAGAACCCATGCAACTTCCTTGCACGCTTCTTCTTCGGTCACCAGGGCATAATCACCATCCTCATTCAGATTGTCACTGCTCGCCATTACTGCAGCTGACTCAGAACTCTTCAGACGCGGTGTCAGATGTACAACTCTGAAATCAAACCAGATTATTGCCTCGGGCAGCACAAATTTTATATCTACTTCTAGATCACTAGAATAGACTACAACGGATGTTAGATCTTCAGATCATACCAGACATCTAACTTCTGATCAAAGAACTCTAGCTTCAAATATCCGTCTTCAGATGTAGATACCAGACATCAAAAAGTTCTAGATGCGTTGTTGGATCACCAACGACTACCAGACGAACTTTCAGATTCAGATCTACCAGATTTGCTATTTCTAGCACAGATGAGCAATCACTGACTGCTCTCAGATGTGTCCAACCTAGACACCCATATTGCTGCATGGACACTGCACACGTACTACAAGAAAAAAAAATGCACGCGATGTGCACCAAAACTGCACGCGAACTGCACGTTTTCTGCACGCGATCTGCACTTTTTTTTGCCCGCGATCTGCACGCCCAATGCATAACCTTCCCTCAGAAAATAAACCTGTTCTTCCCGTTAGAATTGTTGATTTTCTTGTCCATCCAGGAATCCATCTCTTTCTACCGCAGCGGAATGCCCTGATCTTTCTTGACTAACCAGGAAGCAAAACTCTGGTGCCACCAAAGCTCTGATACCATTTGTTAGTAAGTCAGACCCAAGAGATAAATAATAATGAACACAAATCAACACAGAATTTACGTGGTTCACCAATCTCTATTGGCTAACTCCTCGAGCAAAGGGAAACAGATATTATTATGGCGGAGAAATAATTACAAGAAGATGATTATACTGATCTATGTTTGCATGAACTTTGATCACAAAGTTCCTAGCTATGCAAATCCCTAGATCTAGAATTATTGATCTCTCTTTTCTGAGTAATTGAACTTCTGAATTAAATTAGGATAGAAGGGAGTATAAATATACGTAAGTATATTATACGTGTCCTTTCCTAATAATCCTAATTCCACTAGGATGCTTATTCCTTGTTGCCTAATTTAAAAGACAACATGAGTATTGTTCATGCCAAACAACACAAGAGAAATCCCTTAGGCCCACACTGTCCTTGGCGTGACAACAAGTACCAGCCCACTCAACGTTCGCACCTGCTTGGCTACAATTTTTATGGCTAAAGCTTTACGCTGCCGCCTCATCTCATACTCACTCCGTCTCAGGAATTACAACTTGTTAATTTAATCCATTAAATTAGATGACCCCAATTTCAAAGGCATTAAACTTAAAAATCTTCACCTTGACTTTGAATCTCCCCAAATAATTCAGATGCACGAGCTTCTGACATAGACTCCACCTTGAGCCATACCACTAGTACTAGATTTTTCAACCTTTGCCTCAGTCTGTCTTTCGTCAAAGACACTAGATTTGTCCTCCGGACAACCAAATTTTTCGTGCGCCATGCATCTTCAAGACACTCAGAATTTACCTCACCAGGCAAACAACCTTGTCCTCAGAACAATCAGATTTTCTGCATGCAATGTATCCTACGGACACTCTGAATCACCCCAACGGGAGACTAACAGTCATTCAGATATGGCCCATCCAGTCGACATTGGATCTTTCCAACCATGACTGATAAAACTGGTATATGTTGATCTTCTAGCCGTGGCTTGCCCAGTTCACTCCGGCCTAAAGTAAAACGATGCTCCACCTGCTCGTCAACACCCTCACCAATCTCAGAACCTTGGAGGATGAACAAGGAATCTTTTCTTCCGCCCTTCAGATACACATCTGAACCTTTGTAGACATCCAGAACTCCACCTTCACCTTTGAAACTGTATCCCTTCTTGTCCAACCGACTAAGTGATACCAGATTCTTTGCTATTTGTGGAACGTGTCTCACCTTGTTCAATGTGAGATATTTATCACCAGAAGTTCACACCTTTACAGAACCCAGTGCCAACTACTTTACAGATAGATCCATTAGCCATATAAATACGGTCTCCATCCTTTTGCTCGTACATTGTAAACTGCTCCTTGCACGAACACATGCGATAAAAAAAACCTCCTGAATCTAGAACCCATGAAACTTCCTTGCACGCTTCTTCTTCGGTCACCAGGGCATAATCACCATCCTCATTCAGATTGTCACTACTCGCCATTGCTGCAGCCGACTCAGAACTCTTCAGACGCGGAGTCAGATGTACAACTCTGAAATCAAACCAGATTATTGCTTCGGGCAACACAAATTTTGTATCTACTTCTAGATCACTAGAATAGACTACAACGGATGTTAGATCTTCAGATTATACCAGACAGCTAACTTCTGATCAAAGAACCCTAGCTTCAAATATCCGTCTTCAAATGTAGATACCAGACATCGAAAAGTTCTAGATGCGTTGTTGGATCACCAACAAATACCAGACGAACTTTCAGATTCAGATCTACCAGATTTGCTATTTCTAGCACAGATGAGCAATCACTGACTGCTCTCAGATGTGTCCAACCTAGACACCCATATTTCTGCATGGACACTCCACGCGTACTCCATGAAAAAAAACTGCACGCGATGTGCACCAAAACTACACGCGAACTGTACGTTTTGTGCACGCGATCTGCACTTTTTTTTGCCCGTGATCTGCACGCCCAATGCATAATATTCCCTTAGATAATAAACCTGTTCTTCCCGTCAGAATTGTTGATTTTCTTGTCCATCCCGGAATCCATCTCTTTCTACCGCAGCGGAATGCCCTGATCTTTCTTGACTAACCACGAACCAAAACTCTGGTGCCACCAAAGCTCTGATACCATTTATTAGTAAATCAGACCCAAGAGATAAATAATAATGAACAGAAATCAACACAGAATTTACGTGGTTCACCAATCTCTATTGGCTAACTCCTCGGGCAAAGGGAAATAGATATTATTATGGCGGAGAAATAATTACAAGAAGATGATCACACTGATCTATGTTTGCATGAACTTTGATCACAAAGTTCCTAGCTATGCAAATCCCTAGATCTAGAATTATTGATCTCTATTTTCTGGGTAATTGAACTTCTGAATTAAATTAGGACAGAAGGGAGTATAAATATACGTAAGTATATTATACGTGTCCTTTCCTAATAATCCTAATTCCACTAGGATGCTTATTCCTTGTTGCCTAATTTCAAAGACAACAGGAGTATTATTCATGCCAAACAACACAAGAGAAATCCTATAGGCCCACACTGTCCTTGGCGTGACAACAAGCACCAGCCCACTCAACTTCCGCCGCTGCTTGGCTACTATTTTTATGGTTAAATCTTTACGCTGCCGCCACATCTCATACTCACTCCGTTTCAGGAATTATAACTTGTTAATTTAATCCATTAAATTAGACGACTCCAATTTCAAAGGCATTAAACTTAACAATCTCCACCTTGACTTTGAATCTCCCCTAATAATTCAGATGCACGAGCTTCCGACATAGACTCCACCTTGAGCCACATCACTCTTACCAGATTTTTCAACCTTTGCCTCAGTCTGTCTTTCGTCAAAGACACTAGATTTGTCCTCCGGACAAACAAATTTTTCGCGCGCCATGCATCTTCAAGACACTCAGAATTTACCTCACCAGGGAAACAATCTTGTCCTCGGGACAATCAGATTTTCTGCATGCAATGTATCCTACAGACACTCTGAATCACCCCAACGGGAGACTAACAATCATTCAGATGTGGCCCATCCAATCGACATTGGATCTTGCCAACCATGACTGATAAAACTGGAATGTGTTGATCTTCTAGCCGTGGCTTGCCCAGTTCACTCCGGTCTTGAGTAAAACAATGCTCCACCTGCTCGTCAACACCCTCACCAATCTCAGAACCTTGGAGGATGAACAAGGAATCTTTTCTTCCGCCCTTCAGATACACATATGAACCTTTGTAGACATCCAGAACTCCACCTTCACCTTTGAAACTGTATCCCTTCTTGTCCAACCGACTAAGTGATACCAGATTCTTTTCTACTTGTGGAACGTGTCTCACCTTGTTAAATGTGAGATATTTATCACCAGAAGTTCTCACCTTTACAGATCCCAGTGCCAACTACTTTGCAGATAGATCCATTAGCCATATAAATACGGTCTCCATCCATTTGCTCGTACGTTGTAAATTTCTCCTTGCGCGAACACATGCGATAAAAAAAAACTCCCGAATCTAGAATTGTTAGGTTAAAATCCGCAAGTGCACGGTTTGATATAGTATAGATAAGTGCAAGTACGGGTCGATCCCACGGAGACAAGGTTATTTTATAAAATGATTGCTTTTATGTAAAAAATAATAAATAGAAAATGATTGGGGGGAAAATATGTTTGTCACTTTACTTAGAAATAAATTGTAATGCTTTAGCTTTAAATAGAAAACTCTTATTCTGATTGAATTCCCGGGATTGGGACTCGAACAATCACACGTTCATCTTTTAATCATGCTCTCTTAGAATTAAAGATTTCATTTTAAACAAGGGTGGTACGCTATGTTGTGTCAACTTCTCATATCCAAGGCTTAAAACACATGTATTTTAATACTAACACGGCCTTTCTCTCTATGGTTCTGTTCATTAGTAAAAACCCATTAAGTTCTTTTATAAAATATCCACGTACTTCCACTCAAGGACACCCCTAGGCCATTAATCTACTCTCGTGATTAATGAAACCCAGTCAATTCATATGGTTCCGTTAATCGAGATTCACCGCTAGGTCCTTCTCTCGATTAACTGAGATTCATACAAAAAATGGAGCTCATCATGGTTGTAGGCGTTTTGGTGCAATATGAATAGATTGTTTAAGATGAAGAGTAGAAGAGAGAGCATAAAATTAAAGTGATAAACTTGTGAAGTTGAGTTTCCAACCCCAAGGAAAAAGAGGGATTACTCACAAGCCATTTGTATAAATTAAGAATAAGGAATAGAAATAAAAATAAGGGAAGAAATACTTATTCTTGATGATTGAAATGAAGAAAATTGACTCAAGAGAACCTCAGAATATTATTGCTCTTTAAACTCAAAAATTTGCTCAAGAATTATTTTATAACTTTCACAAATTTTGAGAATAATTGATGTTTGGAGTACATATTTTTGCTATAGTAAGGTTACAATGATTTCTAGATTTCAATCTGGTCTATATAATGTCTATATATAGTGCTAGAGGCTAAAGTTGCATCATTTCCCGGATTGGTGCTTTATCCGAAAGGGCTCCTCTGAACAGACATTCTGCCACGGTCGTGCTTTGAAAGTGGCACGGCCGTGCTGTTTGGATTGGCACGGTCGTGCTTTGAATGTGGCGCGGCCGTGCCGAAATTTGATTCAGGCGTTTTTTTTCGACATGGTTGGCGCGGGAGTGCTGATTTTGGGACACGGTCGTGTCAACTGAAAAATTCTGATTTTCTCCTTTTTCCCAATTTGCTCAATTCTTTAACTCCTTTTGTTCCATTCCACCATTTGACCCATATTTTAGCCCAAAAAGGTCCCTGCCAACCTGTTCTATCCATAAAACAACACAAAACACCAACAAGCATAAAATTCGCGAAAACATAGATAAAAAATAAATGAATTTCACTAAAATCTAACTAAACTAAGATGAAAATATAGCATTATAAAACCCTAAATGACTATAAAATAGCTATTTATCAACTCCCCCACACTTGAATCTTGCTTGTCCTCGAGCAAGTTTAAACATTTTGAATAAAAGAGAGGAGTGAAATGACAATAATAAGATAAAGATAAGAAAGTTCATCAATGCTTCCTCAGAATATTGTTATATAAAGTATTGCCTTTATAGAATTCTTTCCTTCTAAATTTTATGTCCCAAGAAATTTGTGAAAAAGAATGTAGGATGATATTGAAAAGTAAATAGAAAAGTTTGAATGTTAATATAACATGAATAAATTCCATTGAATAAGAGCATATTGAGATAACTAAATGAATTTGTGGGTCATAAGTAAGGATTGAAAGATAAATTCACTCTTTATGGTGCTTTGTGAAGAAAATTTTCATGCTTGGAAATACATTTCATTAACTATGATTTTTATTCTTTAGCAAAGATATACATATGATGCTATGCACTTTTGAATCACAAAAGATGGGAAGGGCGGAGGATGGTAGTGGAAAAAGGCTTTATTGATTATATTATTTTAACGTGGCAATTGAGTTTCTTGATTTAAATTGTCACACTCTATAATAATTTGTTCATTTAGATATTCGAGTGGACAATTTACAAGAAGATTATATTTGTTTATTTAGCCTTCAAAGTGGAAATGGAAAGATGGATTAAAGCGAAAGCTTTTGTGATTCGGGAAGAGCATAACAAGAATGTAAACCTTTGGAAAAGAGTAAAAATGAAAGTTTTTGATATGCAAATACAAGAATGTTTTAAAGTTTTTCACAAGTATATTGTAACCAAACTTAAATGCCCACAAGTTCATTAAATAAAGTAATGCTTCTATTCAATAAAATTTAAAAGTCTATATTAATTTTGAAAGTTTCCTATTTAATATCCAATACAATCCTAAGTTATTTTTATCAAATTTTTCAAGAAGTAAAAGTTAGAAAGAAAAGATTTTACTTAGGCAAATGATAGTTAATGATAACATTCTCATCATAAATGGGAGCATTGATTGATTTTTTTTATTTTTTTTTTCAAGAAAATTTGGGAACATTGCCCATACAATTTTTTTAATGCATAAAATAAAAAGAAGAAACTTACTAAAAGATAAATAAAACTATCATGCAATCTAGAAAATCGGATAAAATATAAATATACTCCCCCCCCCCACACTTAAACGAAACATTGTCCCTAATGTTTTCAAGAAAATAAAAAAATTGACAAGAGAGTAAATGGGTACAGGGAATAAGTACTTACTCAAATGGTGGTGGTGGTGGTGGAAAATTCTCCCAATATGCTATCCCGTAGTCGTAAATCTGATCAACTCTTCCTTGGACATGATCCATACGTCTCTCTATGTTCCCTTGGAAGAGGTTAAAATTTTGGGATAGTTGGTTGACGGTTTGGAACATTTGGTTATTTTGAAGGGCCATTTGATCAAATCTTTGGAAAAAATTCGGTGGCATGGGTGGATATTGGTGGAACGGTTCTTGCTCTTCATTCTCATCGTCATCCCCTATGGTTTTGGGAAAAATCAAAGAGTCGGGGTTGTTGGGTTGGACAAGGGGTATGTTGGGGTTAGGCAAAATGGTGTAAGGTGTGTCATCCGGCCCAAGCAACCAAATATATTGCCCTCTAACATCATTACTCCGAATCATTTTCATTTTTAGAAGGGCCTCTAAGTTGAGCTTAGTGGACTCGAAAACGGCCTTTAAACCTTTGGGGATTTCTAAACCCATTCCACTAGCAAGAATCGTTATCAAACCCCAAAAATGAATCTCCCCCCCCCCCTTCAATCCTCACTTTGAAAACCTTGTAAGTGACGCACAAACCAAAATGCCAAATTGAAATTGTTTCCTCTATGAACAAACACCCATAATAAGTACAACTCTCGAATATTTATTGTCCCTTTTTCCTTCCTTCCAAAGATGGTACAAGAATACAGCCGATGGATTACCCTAAGGACGGGGTGAATTATGGAAGAGGCCTTGGCAGTCCTAGGGTTGTAATAAGGTGACCCAGTTAATTGGTTCCAAAACATCCCATCATTATACCCACAAGCAAAGCTGTTGTCAAAACGCAAATGTAACAGCCATCCAAATATCTCATTGACTCGGGTGTAAGATAGGGTGTGGTTATGATTGAATAAACGGAAGTCAATGTAAGACTCGGGTACTTCTTGGCCCTCTTCGGAAAGCACAAGCTCTGTTCTAGTTCTAAAAGATGACAAAAACTCTAGGGTTAAGCTCTCGTATGTTTTGGCATTGAGGGATAAGAAACCGACACAGGCTTGATACTCGTGCAAAAACTTAATGTTATCAAAAACTCCCAATCTTTGGAGGGTTGGTTCGTCAGGGAATTGGGTTGCTTTTACCCGACTAAAAAGTAAATTCTGGAGAATTTTATCCTACTGGTCACTTGTACATTCTATACCCAAGTTATTGATGGGTTGTTCTATGATAGGGTTGGCTTCTTGCCTAATTCTCTTGGATGGGTTTTTGGCAATTCCTTTTTCTTTATCTTTTCTACCAGGCATGGTTAAACAATAATAGTCTAAAATCCAAACACAATAATCAGAGCAAGAAAACCCAGCAGATTCTAGAGAGAGAAAACCAAGAAATTTGTTACCCGGATGAAGAAATTGATTTTAGAGAATTGAACTTCTCTTTTTTTTTTTTCCTTCCAGCAGCCTTGAGAATGCCCAATAACCGATATTCTGCTCTTCAAGTTGGCCCAATTTTAGATTTTGTGAATTGGGGGTGAACTAGGGTTTCGGGATTTTTCTGAAATTGGGTTGATTTTGGTTAAATTGACGGTGCTTGAGAGAAGAATGGAGGTTAGGGAGGTGCTATGGCTGGATTCAATGGAGATTTTGGTGAGGGAGGCGGGTAATGGAGTGAGGGTTTTAGAGTGAGAGCAAGTTGAGAAGATGAAGAATATTTTGGGTAAAAGTTGAAAGGGCCCCTCCTTTGACGGAAGGGTTGTGTCTGATTGACTGCCTAGCACGGTCATGCTTGTAAACTGGCATGGCCGTGTCGAAATTCCAAACCAAAACTTGTCCTTCGCACTAATAGGCATGGTCGTGCTGGTTTTTGACACACGGTCATGCTAATATTCGTCCTCTGTTTATACTTCTCGAACCAGTATGCAAGATCGTGCTGAATTTCAAGCACGGTCGTGCTGTTCCCCTGTTTGTTTGTTTTTTTTTTTTTTTAAGGGAACCTGCAAAATAAATATTAGAAAAACAAAATAACAATAATAGTAGAAATTCATAAAATATAATTAAATAAAACATAAATTAATCCATCGGTTACCATCCGGATGATGCTTGTTTAACTTCATTAGCTCGACGCCTTTCTAATCTACCCGGTACGAGATATAATGTCTCCAAAAGAGATAGTTGATACTACCCTGACAGGGTCACCAACCATTAATGTTTGAGCCTTTGTCCGTTGACTTTAAGTTCTCCCTTTGATTCATTCCAAATCACGATGGCTCCGTACGGATAAACATTTCTGACTTTGTAGGGTCCCGACCATCTTGTAGAACCATGTCCCCTTATTTGAATTCCTTCCTTACTATATGAGAATCGTGCCATTTCTTTGTTTTCTCCTTATAGAGTTTGGCACTCTCATATGCATCGTACCGGAGTTCTTCAAGCTCTTGCAATTGTAACCGTCTCTTTTCACCAGCGTTGATCAAATCATAATTCAGGGCCTTAATTGCCCAAAACGCCTTATGCTCAAGCTCTACGGGTAAATGACACGGCTTTCCATACACCAAACGGAAAGGTGTGGTTCCGATAGGTGTTTTGAAAGCGGTGCGATAAACCCATAAAGCGTCATTCAATTTGCTTGACCAATCCTTCCTCGAGCTTCTGACCGTCTTTTCTAAGATCCATTTTAATTCTCGGTTCGAAATTTCTACTTGACCGCTAGTTTGAGGGTGATATCCGGTGCCCGTTTTGTGATGGACACCATATTTCTTTAATAGACCCTCAAATTGGCGGTGTGAGAAGTGAGAACCGCCGTCGCTAATCACCACTTTTGGAACCCCAAACCTCGGAAAGATGATGTTTTTGAAGAGCTTCATAACGACCTTTGAGTCGTTTGTTGGAGATGCTATGGCTTCTACCCACTTAGACACATAATCCACCGCTACTAATATATACTTGTTGTTGTAGGACGATGGAAATGGCCCCATGAAATCTATGCCCCATACATCAAAGATCTCGACCTCTAAAATGTGATTAAGAGGCATTTCATTTCTTCTTGAAATGTTACCGGTACGTTGGAAACGATCACAAGAAGTTACGAAATTTCGAGAATCTTTATATAGTGTGGGCCAATAGAAACCTGATTGAAGAATCTTGGCGGCGGTTTTGGATGTGCTTGCATGTCCGCCGTAAGGAGAGGAATGACAATGATGAAGAATGTCATTCACCTCCTCATTAGGCACACACCGCCTAACGATTCCGTCTGCGCATTGTTTGAAGAGTAACGGATCTTCCCAAAAATCGTTTTTGACTTCCGGAAAGAATTTCTTCCTTTGTTGATAACTCATTTCTGGAGGAATAATTTTACAAGCCAAATAATTAACAATGTCTGCAAACCAAGGGGTATCGACATTGTTAATGGCTAATAAACATTCATCCGGGAATGAATCATCAATTGGAATTTCTGCATCGGAATCAATAATATTCTTAGGGAGACGGGACAAATGGTCTGCTACTAAATTTTCCGTCCCCTTCTTGTCACGGATCTCCAAGTCAAACTCTTGGAGAAGAAGGATCCACCTTATTAGTCTTGGTTTGGCATCCTTCTTAGCCAATAAGAACCTTATCGCTACATGATCCGTGTATACAATGACCTTTGAACCAACCAAATAAGACCGGAATTTGTCTATTGCAAATACCACAGCTAACAGTTACTTTTTTGTGGTGGCATAATTCACTTGTGCATCATCTAATGTTCGACTAGCATAATATATGGCATGCACTTTCTTGTCTTTTCTCTGCCCCAAAACTGCTCCTACCGCATAGTCACTTGCATCGCACATTATTTCGAAAGGGAGGTCCCAATCGGGTGGTTGGACTATAGGAGCGGACACCAAACCTTCCTTTAACCTGTTGAAAGCTTCAAGACATGCACTATCGAACAAAAATGGAGCATCTTTTAAGACTAGATTAGTTAAAGGTTTTGAAATTTTCAAAAAATCTTTTATAAAACGTTGGTAGAAACCGGTGTGCCCTAGAAAGCTTCTCACACCCTTAACGTTGGTGGGTGGGGGTAATTTTTCTATAAATTCAACCTTTGCCTTATCTACTTCAATTCCTTTCTCGGACACCATATGTCCAAGAACAATCCCTTTATTGACCATAAAATGGCATTTTTCCCAATTTAAAACAAGGTTTACCTCTTCACATCTTTGTAAAACCTTAGATAAATTTTTTAAACATTCATCGAAAGAGGAGCCATAAACTGAAAAATCGTCCATAAAAACTTCCATTATATTTTCTATAAAATCTGAAAATATAGCCATCATGCAACGTTGAAAGGTGGCGGGAGCATTACAAAGTCCAAATGGCATTCTCCTATAAGCGAAGGTACCATAAGGACAAGTAAAAGTTGTTTTTTCTTGGTCATCCGGATGTATGGGTATTTGAAAAAATCCGGAGTAACCATCTAAGTAACAAAAATAAGAATGCTTTGCCAACCTTTCAAGCATTTGGTCGATGAAAGGTAAAGGAAAATGATCTTTTCGGGTGGCTTTGTTTAATTTTCTGTAATCTATGCACATACGCCATCCCGTGACGGTCCTAGTAGGGATTAATTCATCCTTATCATTTTTTATGACCGTCATTCCTCCCTTCTTAGGGACAACTTCTACGGGACTTACCCACTTACTATCCGAGATCGGATAAATAATGCCCGCATCAAGTAACTTAAGGACTTCTTTTTTTACCACCTCTTTCATGTTAGGATTCAATCTTCTTTGGTGCTCTATGGAGGGTTTATGATCCTCCTCTAAATCAATCTTGTGCATGCAAATTTTAGGGTGAATCCCTTTTAAATCATCAATTGTATACCCAATACCTTTTTGATGCGATCTAAGCTCTCTTAATAATTTTTCAGTTTCTAGAGGACTTAGACTTGCATTAATGATTACTGGGTAAGTAGAATTAGATCCAAGGAATTCATACCTTAGATTTGGTGGGAGAGGCTTTAATTCAACTTGAGGTGCCTTACTTACCTCAAAAGCCTCTTTGTCGGATGGCTCCGTTTTAGCCTCTAACTCTTCGTACCTGATGTTCCCTTTCTTCACTACATGGTTAGCATTGAGATACATACAATATTCCGAAACATCAATATCATCATCTAAGAAGTTTTCATCTACAAGACATCTTTCAAGAGGGTCCTTAGAATGAGGTTGTTCAAATTCCTTGCTTAAAGATTCTAGCATGTTAATACTGGAGCAAGGGTTCTCAAGATTTGGATTTTTCATCAATTTTGTCAAATTAAATTCTACCTTCTCATTTCCTACATTTAATGAAAGGTTACCATTTTTTACATCAATGATTGCCCCAGCGGTGGCAAGAAATGGCCTACCTAAGATAATAGGAATGTGATGGTCCTCCTCCATCTCAAGAACTACAAAATCAACCGGGATGATTAACTTCCCGATTCTACAAGGGACATCTTCCATAATCCCTATTGGATACTTGATTGAACGATCCGCTAATTGTAATGATATGGTGGTGGGTTTGAGTTCCCCAACACCTATTTTCTTACTAACCGAAAGCGGAATGAGGCTCACACTAGCCCCAAGATCAAGCATAGAATTTTCTACATCAAATTTCCCTATGTTGCAAGGAATAGAAAAAGTGTCGGGATCATTTAATTTGGGAGGTAATTTTATTTGTAAAACAGCACTCACCTCTTCCGTTAATGCAACCGTCTCATATTCCTCTAGTTTCCTTTTATTAGAAAGAATGTCTTTTAAGAACTTAGCATAAGATGGCATTTGTTGCAAAGCATCCGTAAAGGGGATATTGATGTAAATAGATTTCAAAACTTCTAAAAATTTTGCGAATTGCTTATCAAGTTTAGCTTTTACCAACCTTTGGGGGTAAGGTATTGGCGGATCAAAATTTCTAGAAATTTTAGGGGATTCCGTCCCCTTTTCTACCACTTCATTAGTCTCAATCAACGGTGGGGTTGGACTAATATTCTCCTCACTAGGTTTGATATTTTCCTTAGGAGGGGGATCTACTAATTCTTTTCCGCTCCTAAGCACAACAGCTTTAGCATGCTCATCGGGCCTTTGCGGTTGACCGGGAAGATTCCCTTGTGGTCTATGCGAAGCGCTGGCCTGTTGAGATTGTTGGTTCTCAAGCATCTTATTATGCGCGGCTAAGTTATCAAACCTAGCATTTAATTGCTTGAAACATTCCCTAAACTCATTATTGATCTTTTCTTGACTATTTTTACTTTCAACAACAAAGTCCATCAAAAGATCCAATTTAGATTTTGGGGGAGGGAAAGTATTGTTATTATTAAAATTCTTTTGTGCGAATCCCGGTGCTTGTGTAGAAGGTTATGGGTTTAAAATGTTGTTGCTTCTGTAGGAAAAGTTGGGGTGATTTTTCCATTCAGGGTTGTATGTGTTTGAATACATACCCCCTCTTTGTCTATTAGAGGCAACAAAATTGGCTTGCTCACTAGAAGTAGTGTCAAGCAATAATTCAGAACTTTCATAGTTATGTGATTTTGACCCACATAACTCACAAAAAACGTTAATACTAGCCATGGGATTTACATTCAAATTTTCAATTTTTTTAAGAAGCGTATCGACTTTAGATGAGAGAAGAGCATCTACGTTATACTTACCTGGAGTCCCTTGCGTTTTCTCTCTCTCATTTGACCATTGGTAGTGGTTTAGTGCAATGTTCTTGATCAGGTCATATGCTTCATCCACTCCTTTGTTCATCAATGCTCCTCCTGCGGCGGCATCGATGGTCTCTCTTGTTTTGAATGTGAGACCGTTGTAAAAGGTGTGAACGATTAACCAATTCTCTAGTCCGTGGTGTGGGCACATCCTTAGGAGTTCCTTGTACCTTTCCCAAGCATCATAGAGTGACTCATTACCGTTTTGACTAAAGTTGGTGATCTTAGTCCGGATTTGAGCGGTCTTGGATGGTGGGAAGAATCGCCCAAGGAAAGCCTCCTGAACTTGATCCCATGTTGTTAAAGAGTTGTGAGGGACCGTGTTCAGCCATTGTTTTTCCTTATCCCTCAAAGAGAAGGGGAAAAGGCGCATCCGTATCACTTCAGGTGTGACACCTAGGATTCGGGTCGTGTCACAAAACTCCAAGAAGGATTGGATGTGAAGGTGGGGATCTTCAAGTGCCAAGCCCCCAAACTGATTGTTCATTACCATATATAGAAGTTGAGGCTTTATTTCAAAGTGGGCTGTGTCGGCATTTGGGATAACAATCGGTGTCCTAGTCCCTGGGGTGCTCGGGTTAACAAATTCCCGAAGGGTTCTAGGTGGAGGTGTAGCGGGTTCTCCTTCTCCGTTTTGTGCCATTTCTTCTTCTAGGAATTCTCTAAATCTTCTTAACCTTTCGTGAAAGGTCCTTTCTGGTTCCGGATCAAACTCTTGGAGTAAAGTCTGAGTTCTTTTCATAAACTCTGAGAATACTTAAAGAAATTTTTCGAAGGCAAGAAATTCTTCGAAGGGGATGTTTAATAAAAAGAAAGTATAAAATATAAAAACAGAAAATACAAAAGCAAAAAAATAAACCGTTGTCCCCGGCAGCGGCTCCAAAAACTTGTTAGGTTAAAATCTGCAAGTGCACGGTTTGATATAGTATAGATAAATGCAAGTACGGGTCGATCCCACGGAGACAAGGTTATTTTATAAAATGATTGTTTTTATGTAAAAAATAATAAATAGAAAATGATTGGGGGGAAAATATGTTTGTCACTTTACTTAGAAATAAATTGTAATGCTTTAGCTTTAAATAGAAAACTCTTATTCTGATTGAATTCCCGGGATTGGGACTCGAACAATCACACGTTCATCTTTTAATCATGCTCTCTTAGAATTAAAGATTTCATTTTAAACAAGGGTGGTACGCTATGTTGTGTCAACTTCTCATATCCAAGGCTTAAAACACATGTATTTTAATTCTAACACGGCCTTTCTCTCGATGGTTCCGTTCATTAGTAAAAACCCATTAAGTTCTTTTATAAAATATCCACGTACTTCCACTCAAGGAGCACCTCTAGGTCATTAATCTACTCTCGTGATTAATGAAACCCAGTCAATTCATATGGTTCCGTTAATCGAGATTCACCGCTAGGTCCTTCTCTCGATTAACTGAGATTCATACAAAACATGGAGCTCATCATGGTTGTAGGCATTTTGGTAAAATATGAATAGATTGTTTAAGGTGAAGAGTAGAAGAGAGAGCATAAAATTAAAGTGATAAACTTGTGAAGTTGAGTTTCCAACCCCAAGGAAAAAGAGGGATTACTCACAAGCCATTTGTATAAATTAAGAATAAGGAATAGAAATAAAAATAAGGGAAGAAATACTTATTCTTGATGATTGAAATGAAGAAAATTGACTCAAGAGAACCTCAGAATATTATTGCTTTTTAAACTCAGAAATTTGCTCAAGAATTGTTTTATAACTTTCACAAATTCTGAGAATAATTGATGTTTGGAGTACAGATTTTTGCTATAGTAAGGTTACAATGATTTCTAGATTTCAATCTGGTCTATATAATGTCTATATATAGTGCTAGAGGCTAAAGTTGCATCATTTCCCGGATTGGTGCTTTATCCGAAAGGGCTCCTCTGAACAGACATTCTGGCACGGTCGTGCTTTGAAAGTGGCATGGCCGTGCTGTTTGGATTGGCACGGTCGTGCTTTGAATGTGGCGCGGCCGTGCCAAAATTTGATTTAGGCGTTTTTTTTCAACATGGTTGGCGCGGGCGTGCTGATTTTGGGACACGGTCGTGCCAACTGAAAAATTTTGATTTTCTCCTTTTTCCCAATTTGCTCAATTCTTTAACTCCTTTTGTCCCATTCCACCATTTGACCCATATTTTAGCCCTAAAAGGTCCCTGCAAACCTGTTCTATTCATAAAACAACACAAAACACCAACAAGCATAAAATCCGCGAAAACATAGATAAAAAATAAATGAATTTAATTAAAATCTAACTAAACTAAGATGAAAATATAGCATTATAGAACCCTAAATGACTATAAAATAGCCATTTATCAAGAACCCATGCAACTTCCTTGCACGCTTCTTCTTCGGTCACTAGGGCATAATCACCATCCTCATTCAGATTGTCACTGCTCGCCATTGTTGCAGCCGACTCAGAACTCTTCAGACGCGGATGTACAACTCTTAAATCTAACCAGATTATTGCCTCGGGCAACACAGATTTTGTATCTACTTCTAGATCACTAGAATAGACTACAACAGATGTTAGATCTTCAGATTATACCAGACAGCTAACTTCTGATCAAAGAACCCTAGCTTCAAATCTCCGTCTTCAGATGTAGATACCAGATATCGAAAAGTTCTAGATTCGTTTTTGGATCACCAACGAATACCAGACGAACTTTCAGATTCAGATCTACCAGATTTGCTATTTCTAGCACAGATGAGCAATCACTGACTGCTCTCGGATATTTCCAACCTAGACACCCATATTTTTGCATGGACACTGCACACGGACTGCACGAAAAAAACTGCACGCGATCTGCACCAAAACTGCACGCGAACTGCATGTTTTCTGCACGCGATCTGCACTTTTTTCTGCCCGCGATCTGCACGCCCAATGCATAATCTTCCCTCAGATAATAAACATGTTCTTCCCGTCAAACTTGTTGATTTTCTTGTCCATCCCGGAATCCATCTCTTTCTACTGCAACGGAACGCCCTGATCTTTCTTGACTAACCACGAACCAAAACTCTGGTGCCACCAACGCTCTGATACCATTTGTTAGTAAATAAAACCAAAGAGATAAATAATAATGAACACAAATCAACACAGAATTTACGTGGTTCACCAATCTCTATTAGCTAACTCCTCGGGCGAAGGGAAACAGATATTATTATGGCGGAGAAACAATTACAAGAAGATGATCTCACTAATCTATGTTTGCATGAACTTTGATCACAAAGTTCTAGCTATGCAAATCCTTAGATCTAGAATTATTGATCTCTCTTTTCTGAGTAATTGAACTTCTGAATTAAATTAGGATAGAAGGGAGTATAAATATACGTAAGTATATTATACGTGTCCTTTCCTAATAATCCTAATTCCACTAGGATGCTTATTCCTTGTTGCCTAATTTCAAAGACAAAAGGAGTATTGTTCATGCCAAACAACACAAGAGAAATCCCTTAGGCCTACACTGTCCTTGGCATGACAACAAGCACCAGCCCACTCAACGCCCGCACCTGCTTGGCTGCTATTTTTATGGCTAAAGCTTTACGCTGCCGCCATATCTCATACTCACTCCGTCTCAGGAATTACAATTTAATCCATTAAATTAGACGACCCCAATTTCAAAGGCATTAAACTTAACAATCTCCACCTTGACTTTGAATCTCCCCTAATAATTCAGATGCACGAGCTTCCGAAATAGACTCCACCTTGGCCACATCACTCGTACCAGATTTTTCAGCCTTTGCCTCAGTCTGTCTTTCGTCAAAGACACTAGATTTGTCCTCCCGACAACCAATTTTTTCGCGCGCAATGCATCTTCAAGACACTCAGAATTTACCTCACCAGGCAAACAACCTTGTCCTTTGGACAATCAGATTTTCTGCATGCAATGTATCCTACGGACACTCTGAATCACCCCAACAGGAGACTAACAATCATTCAGATGTGGCCCATCCAGTTGACATTGGATCTTGCCAACCATGACTGATAAAACTGGTATGTGTTGAACTTCTAACCGTGGTTTGCCCAGTTCACTCCGGCCTAGAGTAAAACAATGCTCCACATGCTCGTCAACACCCTCACCAATCTCAGAACCTTGGAAGATGAACAAGGAATCATTTCTTTCGCCCTTCAGATACACATCTGAACCTTTGTAGACATCCAGAACTCCACCTTCACCTTTGAAACTGTATCCCTTCTTGTCCAACCGACTAAGTGATACCAGATTCTTTGCTACTTGTGGAACTTGTCTCACCTTGTTCAATGTGAGATATTTATCACCAGAAGTTCTTACCCTTAGAGATCCCAGTGCCAACTACTTTGCAGATAGATCCATTAGCCATATAAACACGGTCTCCATCCTTTTGCTCGTACGTTGTAAACTGCTCCTTGCGCGAACACATGCGATAAAAAAAACTCCCAAATCTAGAACCCATGCAACTTCCTTGCACGCTTCTTCTTCGGTCACCAGGGCATAATCACCATCCTCATTCAGATTGTCACTGCTCGCCATTGCTGCAGCCGACTCAGAACTCTTCAGACGCAGAGTCAGATGTACAACTCTGAAATCTAACCAGATTATTGCCTTGGGCAACACAGATTTTGTATCTACTTCTAGATCACTAGAATAGACTACAACGGATGTTAGATCTTCAAATTATACCAGACAGCTAAATTCTGATCAAAGAACCCTAGCTTCAAATATCTGTCTTCAGATGTAGATACCAAACATCGAAAAGTTCTAGATGCGTTATTGGATCACCAACGAATACCAGACGAACTTTCAGATTCAGATCTACCAGATTTGCTATTTCTAGCATAGATGAGCAATCACTGACTGCTCTCAGATGTGTCCAACCTAGACACCCATATTTCTGCACGCGGACTGCACGAAAAAAAACTGCACGCGATCTGCACCAAAACTGCACGCGAACTGCACGTTTTCTGCACGCGATCTGCACTTTTTTCTGCCCGCGATCTGCACGCCCACTGCATAATCTTCCATCAAATAATAAACCTGTTCTTCCCGTCAGACTTGTTGATTTTCTTGTCCATCCCAGAATCCATCTCTTTCTACCGCAGCGGAATGCCCTGATCTTTCTTGACTAACCACGAACCAAAACTCTGGTGCCACCAAATCTCTGATAAGATTTGTTAGTAAATCAGACCCAAGAGATAAATAATAATGAACACAAATCAATACAGAATTTACGTGGTTCACCAATCTCTATTGGCTACCTCCTCGGGCAAAGGGAAACAGATATTATTATGGCGGAGAAACAATTAAAAGAAGATGATCACACTAATCTATGTTTTCATGAACTTTGATCACAAATTTCCTAGCTATGCAAATCCCTAGATCTAGAATTATTGATCTCTCTTTTCTGAGTAATTGAACTTCTGAATTAAATTAGGACAGAAGGGAGTATAAATATACGTAAGTATATTATACGTGTCCTTTCCTAATAATCTTAATTCCACTAGGATGCTTATTCCTTGTTGCCTAATTTCAAAGATAACAGGAGTATTGTTCATGCCAAACAACACAAGAGAAATCCCTTAGGCCCACACTGTCCTTGGTGTGACAACTAGCACCAGCCCACTCAACATCCGCACCTGCTTGGCTACTGTTTTTATGGCTAAAGCTTCCCGTTGCCGCCACATCTCATACTCACTCCATCTCAGGAATTACAACTTTTTAATTTAATCCATTAAATTAGACGACCCCAATTTCAAAGGCATTAAACTTAACAGATGGCACATTGAGTTATCTTGTTTATGTCGATGGCATTCTTGTGGCTCCAATAGATATCAATGATGCTTACCAGGTGAAATGGTTATCTTCTTTAGATAGTCCCAAGTCTAAAATGATATGTCACTTGTTTCGTATTGAAATGTTGTTGGGTGTGTTAAGTATGGTATGCGATACTTGAATGGTACACCGAGTTTGAGCATTGAGGATGGAAAGAACAGTGATGGTTATGTTGGGACTGATAATTCAGATTGGGGCGGTAATCTTGTTGACAGAAAATCAACATGGGAGTATGTATTTTGTCTTGTTGGTTCCGCGGTTATTTGAAAATCTTGATTGTTGGATGTCATGGAGTTGTCTACTATCGTGACTGAAAATATGGCTATAACGAAGGTTGTCATGTTGACAAAGTTGATTGCTAAGTTCAAGAAGTTCTTGGACTAGGTGTTATTAGTCATTGAGGCCTTTAGGGACGGGGCGATGGAGATAGAGATGTTCTTTTGGTGCATAGCTTTTCAGGAATTGATTGTCAAGGTGGAGAATTGATGATTGTGACTCTCAATTTGGACTCGATTTGAATTTGTCTTGCAACGAAGAAGAAGATGGATGACAGGAGGGTTGGGCGGCCGCACAGATGTCTATAGGCGACCACACAATCAGCCTTGTTAAAAGGCCAGATTTGTTTTAGTTTGTTTGGGTGACCGAATAAGGGTTTTTTGGGCGGCCGCACAAGGGTGTCGGGACTGGGTTTCCGAATTCAAATAGGAAACAGATTTTGGACGGGTTTTGGACTCCTATTCTTCTAGAGTTGGTTTTATATATTGTGTAAAAATATAAATAAGCCTCCAGACCTATTCTTGTGAATTAAATAGATCCTAGAGAGAGATTGATAGAAAAGCTAGGTTATTCACTATTGTGAGAGATTGTGAGATTGTGTGAAAGGTTTTCACCTTGATTCTCTTTGTACTCTTCTTGATTATAGTGAATTCATCTCCATCGCCCGTGGATGTAGCCAAGTTGGTGAACCACGTAAAATCTCTTGTATCCATCTATTTTCCAATTTTGTTCCGTTCTTGCTATTTTGTTATTTTGTGCTTTCATCTCTATCAATCAAGCAATTTTGTTTGGGCCTTAAAATCCTTACTATTGGTATCTAGAGGTACGGTTTGTGGATCTTGTATTGCTTATTGGTAACGATGGCAGATAGCATAAAATTGAGAAATTCGACCGCAAGGTCAATTTCGGTTTATGGAAAGTGAAGATACGAGCAATCTAGGTTGGTGAAAATTATGTCAAGGCTTTGCTTGGGAAGGCAAGGAAACTGGAAAGCTTGACGGATGAATAATTTGATGATATGGACGATAAACCTTTATCTCTCTTACACTTGAGTCTCAAAGATGAGGTATTGAGGGATGTTGTGAGCGAAAAGACTGCTGCTGGGCTCTGGATTAGGCTTGAACAACTGTACATAACGAAGAGTATTAGTAATCGGTTGCTAATGGAGAAGAAACTCGAAGAATGTAAACTAAAATCAGGTGAGTCTTTGGAAAGACATCTTGATGAGTTTGATGGTTTGGTCATGGACTTGAAGAATGTCGATGTTGTGATTGATGATGAGAAATTGGCAGTCAAATTTCTATGTTCTCTACCTCTGGAATATATGCACTTTAGAGAGACAGTGTTGTATGGCAAAGAGGAGATCTCTTTGGAAGAGATCAAGAACGCTCTACTACAACGGTAAGTCATTGAGACGCACTTGACCTCAACAAGTGCTGAATCTCAAGGTGATGGGTTAGTAGCTAGAAGCGGCAGAAAGTCAACGAATGGTCATTCTGGTTCAAGTGAATGGCATAAGAATGTGATATGTCATGTTTGCAAGGAGAAAGGACACATTAGAAGGTTTTGTCCAAACCAACAGGATACAACCGTGAAGATAAAGGGTGAAGCTAAATTAGTATTTAAAAACACTAGTGATGACAGTGACTGTGATGCACTTACTGCTTGTGATTCGGGTATCAAAATTCGTGATAGTTGGATTTTGGATTTGGGTTATTCTTATCATATTAGTCCCAACCGGGCATGGTTTTGTTCGTATAAGTCTGCCGGTGGAGTAGTCTTGTTGGGGAATAATATTGCATGCAAGGTTGTTGGTATTGGGGCTATTAAGGTTAAGATGTTTGATGGAGTAGTGCGGAAATTACAGAATGTCAGGTATGTTTTCTGAACTGAAGAAGAACTTGATTTCTCTAGGCACTTTGGATAGCCTTGGGTATAGTTTCTCCATTGCAAATGGCGAGCTATCGGCTATTAAGGGTGACTTGGTGGTATTGAAGGGAAAGAAGGTGGGGACATTGTACAAGCTTCTTGGGTCTACGGTTGTTGGTGATGTGTCTATTGCAAGGGGGTCAACGATTGAGGCGGAGGTTACTCAATCATGGGACATGACATTGGGTCACATTGGCCTGAATGGAATGACAGAAAAGTCTTGGTATTTGTTGTCACAAGCATTGTTAGGTACAGAATTTTGTGTGGATGCGATTAGGATGACTGCTCACTTGGCTAATCGTACTCTAAATTATGGCATTGGGATGTGTAAGGATCCCCGCCCCTGCGCGCGAACGGGTGCGGAAAACTGAACACGGTTATCACTCGCTCAAAAAAACATAACAGAGTCGCCACATTTGTTAATTATTTAACCCAAGAAATGGAAAGGTTAGAGATTCTATTAGTTTGGAGGTCAGGTTACGCCTTGGGAAGAGTTTTACATCACCCAAGTCGCCTCGGATAAGACCGAGTCTCCCTAACGTTAGTTAACAAACGTGTATGTGTGTGTGTGTGTATTTCAAAAATGGGAGAAACTGACATTTAATAAAACCGGTTAATTATTTAACAGAAAGGGGTTATTTTGCAAACAGTTTAACAGAAAATGGGCAAAACTGGAAAAACACCATTTTGGCCAAAGCAACCGTAAGGCTAGTTTAAACCAGCCGAAAGGCTGGTTTGGCCGTCTCGAGGTTTTTTACAGATTCATCAGAAAACTGTCCAGTTTCAGGCAGAAACAGAGTATCCTGCTGAAACTGGACTGAAATGCTAATTTTTAGTTTGTGATTAACAACAAAACTTTGAAAAGATCATTCCTATGCACTTTGATCATCAAAAGAACCCCCAAAAACAAAGATTTAGGTGTGATCAAAGGCAATCATTGGAGAAATTAAGAAAAAGTTGATGAACATGGCTTTTGAACCAAAATGACCATTTGATGGCTAAAGATGGAAACTTTATCATCAAGATGGCATTTTTACACATTATTAACCTTCTAGGGACAAAATTATTGCATAAAGATTCAATCTTTATGACCCAAAATTGGATTTCAAGGCTAAATCAAGAGGGGAAGTGATAAACACCAAGGTTTTATCATCCCACATGATTATCATGGCCAAATCAAAACAAAATTAACATAAAGATTTGAGCTTTCACCACAAGAGTGGATCCTTAAGCCAAAGGCAACCTTGGGGCAACATTATTTGTCATAAAGATTTGATCGTTATGACCCCAAAGGGGATTTTTAAGCTAGGCCAATGTTTGGATGATAAAGATTGAAACTTTATCATCCAAATGACCATCCTTGCTACCAATGAACAACATAATCAACCAAAGCATGTGCCTTTTTCATTAAAATAGATCATTAATTTGTTATAAGTAAGAAATTCAACAAACCATGATCATCCTTAGGTTAGAACCACTTTCACACAAAGTGTGAAGGGCACCTTGAATCATCCATGGTTTGGACCATAATGTATAATAATAATATATATATATATATAGTGCTTGAAGGACAATACTTGCAATAAGATTAAGATTATAGTGCTTGAAGGACAAGACTTGCAATGAAATTAAGTTGCTTGAATGGACAAGACTTGCAAGAAATTAAGTTATTTGAATGGACAAGACTTGCTAGAATTAAGAGATGAACAACAATAATATGAACAAACAAAAGAGATAAGATGAAGAGAATGATGGGGGAGAAGGTGGCTTCACCTATGTTTAGTTATGCCAATCTTCCTTTCTCTTTCACCCTCAAAACACTCTCTGGAGCAATTTTAGCAGGGTAACACTAACAATAATCGTTTCTCCCCCCTGGAATGATCAGCAAGGGGTTCAATTTATAGGGGTTGTGACCTCCCAAAGTAGCCATACGGCTCATGTTGGCGACCTTCTGGATTTTTTAATCTTTTAATTCCAGAATAGTCCCTGTGTCCATATTTTGTTTTAGTGAGGTCTTGGCCTATCAGTTTATCCCTGAATGGTGCCTAGAATTCCTCTAAGTTGGTCAAATTCAGATTGGGGTACTTACAGGATGAAGGCTCTGTTGGAGATGTGGTCAGGCTCTCTAGGAGAATACTCAAGATTGTATATTTGTGGGTGTCCTGTGTATGCTTGTGTGAACAACAAATTGGAACCAAGGGCCAAAGGATGTTCCTTTGTGGGCGATACTACTGGAGTGAAAGGATTCCGGTCATGGGATCCGGTGGCATCTATGTTCCTGACATATAGAGATGTTACTCTACTTCTCCATGAAAAAGGCTGTCCTGCAGGACAGATATATAAACAGATGGAGTTAGTCGGAGATGATAAAAAGGCGGTGGAACTTGACTTAGATGTTAATGATGTGTCTGATAAAGCGACTCCAATTGATGCTCTAGTTCAAGAGGAGGAGACCAACAAGTAGGAGGAGACTACCATTGTTTTTGGTAGAGTTCGATATGGTTTGGAGAAGATGTGGGCTTATGCATTGTCTGCTGCGAAAACAGTAAGTATGAATAAATTAATTTCTTTCAATGAAGATATATCATGTGATAAATCTGCTATGTGGTCAGTCGTTGTGATATAAGAGATGGTATCTCTTATTGAAAGTCAGACATGGGAATTTGTTAGATCACCACCAAAGGAGGTGTTAGTCAGCTACAAGTGGATCTACAAGTTCAAAGATGGTACTCCAAGGTTTGGGGTAGACTACAATGATATTATTTCACTAGTTGTTAAACACATATCTATTCACAACTTGTTGAGCATTGTGGCGATGAGAAATCTAGAGTTTGAGGTAGAGATCTACATGCGCCGGCCTGAAGGGTTTGTTGTCGAGGGTAAGGATCATGTTTGCCTGTTAGAGAGGTCCTTGTATGATTTGGAGCAGTCAACTAGATAGTGTTATAAAAGGTTCGACACTTTTATTGTTACCCATGGTTATGCTAAGAGTCGATATGATTGCTGTGTTTACTTGATGGTTTATAGTGATGGCACATTGAGTTATCTTGTTTATGTCGATGGCATTCTTGTGGCTGCAATAGATATCAATGATGCTTACCTGGTGAAATGGTTATCTTCTTTAGATAGTCCTAAGTCTAAAGATGATATGTCACTTGTTCCGTATTCAAATGTTGTTGGGTGTGTTAAGTATTCTATGTGATACTTGAATGGTACACTGGGTTTGAGCATTGAGAATGGCAAGAACAGTGATGGTTATGTTGGGAATGATAATTCAGATTGGGGCGGTAATCTTGTTGACGGAAAATCTATATTGGAGTATGTATTTTGTCTTGTTGGTTCCGCGGTTATTTGGAAATCTGGATTGCTGGATGTCACGGAGTTGTCTACTATTGAGACTGAAAATATGGCTATAACGAAGGTTGTCATGTTGACAAAGTTGATTGCTATGTTCAAGAAGTTCTTGGACATAGTTGGTGTTATTAGTCATTGAGGCCCTTAGGGGCGGGGCGACGGAGATAGAGATGTTCTTTTGGTGCTTGGCTTTTCAGGAATTGATCATCAAGGTGGAGAATTGTTGAGTGTGACTCTCAATTTGGACTTGATTTGAATTGGTCTTGCAACGAAGAAGAAGATGGATGACAGGAGGGTTGGGCAGCCACACAGATGTCTATGGGAGACCGTACAATTAGCCTTGTTAAAAGGCCAGATTTGTTTCAGTTTGTTTGGGCGACCGCACAAGGGTTTTTTGGACGGCCGCATAAGGGTGTCGGGACTGGATTTCCGAATTCAAATAGGAAACAGATTTTGGACGGATTTTGGACTCCTATTCTTCTAGGGTTGGGTTTATATCTTGTGTATAAATATAAACAAGCCTCCAGATCTATTCTTGTGACTTTGAATAGATCCTTGAGAGAGATTGATAGAAAAGCTAGGTTATTCACTATTGTAAGAGATTGTGAGATTGTGTGAAAGGTTTTCACCTTGACTCTCCTTGTACTCTTCTTGATTATAGTAAATTGATTCTCCGTCGCCCGTGGATGTAACCAAGTTGGTGAACCACGTAAAATCTCTTGTGTTCATCTGTTTTTCAATTTTGTTCCGTTCTTGCTATTTTGTTATTTTGTCCTTTCATATCTATCAATTAATCATTTTGGGACTAAGGCTTTGTTTTTGTTGTTGTTGTATCTCTATCAATCGAGCAATTGTGTTTGGGCCTTAAAATCCTTACATTAATAAAGGACATATGGATTGAGTTTATCCTTTGATTAATTTGGGAAATTGAATGGTTCTTGGTTGGATTATAAAAGGAGCAACAACCATTTGTGATGGGAAACACAAGTAACACAACAGATACACAGAAAGTGTTCCAACAATATCCACATCCATCCTTTTGTGCGAATTATCCTGGGAGACTAGCGTCCATAAACAACCTCTAGCACCATTGGTGAGGGGATGAATAAGTCTTAAGGACAGTGTGTTTAACACACGGCTCGGCACAAAGAAGCTATTATCGTTTTCGGTTTGCTATTCTCAATTTTTGTTTTAATTTAATTATCAGTTTTAATTCTATTTAGTATTTTATTCTGTAATTTTGTTTCTTTCCTGTAATTTCTTCCTACACCTGGGAGTTGTAGGACATGAACCCCGGTCTGCATCGCTGTATGCAGTTAAGTTACAAGTTTATGAAGAGGAAAACAACAAGCCTTGACCTAGAAAGCCTTTAAGGTACTTAACCAATTTCATAGGAATATCTTGATGATGAGGCCTTCTAGGATAAGACTTGAATTGACTAAGGATATGAACTGAGTAAGAGATATCAGGTCTTATAATAGTTAAATAGATGAGCCTGCATATAAGTCTTCTGTACACCCCTGCATTCTCAGAGAGATTTCCCTTATCTGCAACCAAAGAGTGTTGTTCGTCCATAAGTATTTTAGAAGGTTTGCAGCCGTGTAACCCTGTGTCTTTGAGGATATCCGAGGTATATTTCCTTTGATAAAGACATATACATGTGTATGACCTTGCAATCACCAAGCAAGGAAAATATCTCAAAGAGCCTAAGTCTTTGATCTTGAATTAAGACTGAAGAAAGGTTTTAACTCTTGAGATTGTAGAAGAACAGTTCCCAGTGATTACTAAATAATTAACATAGACCAACAAGGCAGTAAAAGTTGATCCTTGAGATAAAGTGAACATTTAATGATCATTTTGAGATACAGCAAAGCCAAATTGAAGAGGAGCATGAGACAACTTTTAATACCCTTGGAGCTTGTTTGAGTCCATACGAGGACTTGTTAAGTTTGAACACAACTTGAAAAGAACTGGTAGTAGTGAATTGAGTATGAAGAACATATCCTGGAGGAACGTTCGTATACACTTCTTCATTAAAATGTTTAAGTTTGGTCAATACTCTCCTCTCTTCGTCTCAAAATAAATGTTTAAAAAAAAAAAAAAGAATGAAGACTAATCGATAATAAAAGAAAATTTTAAAATATTATAAACATATATTTTGGCGCAGAGGAAGATACTATTTTCGCACACATGAATATGAACAAAAATCTTAGTCTAAATGAAATAAAACATACTTTTTTTTTTTTTTAAGAAAAGGGCAATGCCCCCTAAAATTTATTGAAATGAAATAAAAGGTACAAAAAAGTGATGGGGGAAACCATCACAAAAAAATAAAAAATTAAGATAAATAAAAAGGCTAAACTAAAAAGAAGGAAAAAGATCAAATAAAATGCCTTGTCGGCTTCCAAGACCTTTTCGGCTTGTTATTCTTCGAGCCAGATTTTCCTCGTTTTCCTTTGACTCTTTGAAAGCCGTCTTCATCATCATAGTAATCCTCCAAATTTCCCCTACCTACCATTGGAGTCGAAGGATCAACAGGAACTCCTCCAACCATACCTCCATAAAGTCAAGCGTCGTCAAATGCCGAAGGAGATGTATCAGAGAGACCGCCTTCCGGTTCAGAATCACATTTTTCCCTAATGGTAAGAGCTTCTTTTAGATTTTTTGGATTGATATATTCGGGATTAAAATATTTGGGATTTGGAGTACGAGCTGAAAGAGGACGAAGGTTGGGAGCAGAAGAAGCTTGATTTTCTCTAAAAGCAGCCACTTTCGCCATGACAATTGCTTCAATATCTTCGTTTGAAGGGGATTCTCTATGATGATCCAAATTACCTAACCCCTCACCATGTGCAATTGGTTTGCAACCTTATACATTTTCAGTTGCAAGACTAATGTCAGAAATATCAATATTTTCTATCAGAGGCTTTAAAGCCGGTATAAAGGGAACGATAGCTAAAGCTCCACCAGTCTAAGGAGTTCCAATCTCCACAACACTCTCCACATTCATAGCCTCCTCAACATTGCTAGGCTTTGAGGCCTGGTTTGAAACTCCATTGTTACCATCAGCATTTGTCTTCTTCCATGTTGGGTTCACTGTCTTGCACTTCCCTGTATCATTCACCATAGCTTGCACCTGTTTTTCAACACTAGCGATAACTTCTATAATTGGGTCCTTAGCCATCTTCCCTTCACTGTCAGTTTTACCATTGGCTTGAACATGCTTACCCTTTACAAATTTGCAATTGGACAATGCATGCCTGAGCTTATAGCAGTGTTTGCAATAAAGGGGGATATTATCGAAATCTAAGTAATTATAAAACCCGCCTCATCACCACACTCCAAAAACACCCGTGATGGTAATTTCTTCAATAAGTCTATCTGTATCAAGACCTTTGCCACACTTGGTCTAGACAATGTTGATGTGGCATGATCAATGGCTAATGGCTCTCCAAAAATCTTGGCAATGGAAAAAAGGCACATTTTATTAAAAAGATGAATCGGTAATCCGGGGAGGCTGACCCAAACAGGAAACAAAGATGAATCCTGATCCGGACGCCAATTAGGAGTCCACCTTGCAACACGCATGGGGAATCGACCAACAAACCAAAGGTCTTTCGCCCATAATCTATTGAAATCCCCCTCATGTGTAAGGTGAATCAACATGTGTTTAGAATCAATGTGACCTAGAGTGAAATCTGCTTTAAGACCAAACTTCAAGAAACATTGACGAGCTTCATCCATGGGAGGCCGGCCTTTAGCAAATTTTCCAACCAAAGTATATGTGGATTGTTTTGCGAGAGTAGAAATTACCGCTTTTGGGATCCTGAGTGCTGGTTCTCCGTGATGAGAAGAAGCCGGAAAATGAAATAAAACATACATAAAACAAAAAACATTAAATCATTCATAACAACCAAAAGAGAGAAATAACATACAACATGTGTTCCTATATAGAGTAAAGATTAATCACTAAAACGTCCATTACAACCAAAACCAAATAAACTATCCATTAAAACCAAAACTAAAACCAAAAGAGGAATGTAACTGGTAACTCATATTCCTGGATTTACTAAAAGGTTACAATTAGTTTTTGACTAAGCCAACAGAAAAGCTAAATAATGTACCATTAGTTGATATCTCAATGGTAACATCTTTTGGCCCTGTAGTAGTTTTCATTGGTCTTGAAGCAACTGCAACAAGTCTTGCACCATAAACACTTATTGGTGAATTCACAAGCAATGCACGTCTAACTCCCTGAAATCCAATAAACAAACAAATCATTATATTCCATCATAATTAAGAGCATTTACATAAATGAAAGAAAATATTATCTCTGTCCCGAAATAAATATCCATAAAACTTCTATATTTACTTTTGACCAAGAGAAAAATTGATTTCTTTTTTTAACATTGATTTTTAAACGGAGGAAGTAGTACTTACACACATATAGGTTGCTCCAGTGTTTTCATTAACATATGTTCCGAAACCCCTGGGGACTTGATTTTTTTGTAACCAAAGTTAACTATCCTTGGTCTTTTCATTCTTGGACATTTTCTATGGAACCTTGCCCTTGTATTTCCACTTCTAGTTGTACTAACCAACAGGAACTATTGCATTTGCACTAACACTTGCAATCGAACTTGCACTAGCACTAGCACTTGCATTTACAGTAGCATTAGTTGTAGCATTAGCAGCAACATTTTCAACTACATTTTTGTTCTCAGATGAAAGTTCACTTGGAATTTCAGTTGCATTAGCACTAAAATTAGTATTCTAAATTTCATTTGCACTTGGATTCACATTTGGTTAATGTTGTTTTCTGTGCTTCTTCCTTCTAAAATTGAGAGCTTCATCATTGTCAAGTCCAAGATTCTAACAAGTTTTGATATTGTGATCTTCTCCATTGCAATTTGTTCACTTCATATATGTCTACCTTTTCAGGTCACTTCATTTCTTTTCACTTTTTGAACTTCAACAGCCTTTTCTTTATTTTTCACACCAGCCATGTAACTCAGTGTCTTGGGCCTTCCATGTTTTTTTTTTCAATTAGGAGGTAAAACCTTCTCATATGCATGCTTCTTCCATAAATCTTGACCATTGATAGGATTCAATCAATATACGTAACGCTTCAATGTAGTTTCAATTGTGAACCAAGGATTTTCATAACTATCTGGATCATCTCCAATGAAATATATGACACATATAGCATGGCAACATGGAACCCTTGACATTTTCCAAGGCCTGCAACATTTGCCAAAGCCTGCAACTTGCAACTGCACATCTTGTTCTCCATATCAACTGTAAACCCTTGAGACCCCTTGCTAACGTCAAACTTGTTGTGCCCGTTGTGAGTTGTGAACTAATCCATATATTCATCTTTATTAGCCTCAAATTTCATCCTAATTCTTGGACCAATTTTATTCTCAACTGCCAAAAATAATTTTCTCTTTTCTCCATGTCTTCTCATCAATGCAACCCTAATATCTTTCAACATTTATACAACTGCTTTGTGCTAGCCTTGATGATGTAAAAGATAAATATTTGTGCATGTTATTCTCTACACTGTCACAACATGTTGCCACTGAGAATTAACCCCACCAGTTTTCATAATTCCTGGAAATAAGATATATATATATATATATATATATATATATATATATATATATATATATATATATATAAGCTCCATGGTTTTTCCCTTGATTTCCTTGAAAGACTTACTACACTGCTCCATCGTACCACCTTAAACAACATTCCAAAAAAGTTTCTTAGTTATGCTCCACTAAATCTCTTTCTAAAGTTGGCATAGACATGCCTTACATAGTTTCTTGTCTTAGCTTGAGGGATAACTATTGAAATGATTTTAATAGGCCCCGCTCAAAATATAAATATATACAAAATATAGTACATAAAAGAAAATATAGTAAATTTAATAATAATGTAATATTTTCAAGACGTTTTTACCTTTTGTTTATCTGTATAATTGTGAAACCATCCCTTCAGCTTATACTATATCTTTCCTTAAAAGTCCACAAAGCCATGTATAGTTGTCTTCAATTTCAACTCTAACTACACCCAAGCAATAGGGAACATGTTATTGTTCCCATCCCTACCAATTGCACACAAAAGTTGACCCTTAAAATATCTTGTTAAGAAACTGATAAGTGTGTTTCTACACATCCAAGTGAGGTACATTCGGACCTACACTTTGGCCAATCCTTGAGTATTTTAGTCTTTTAATGGTGTTTGAGGGCAAAAAGATAAAAAGTGAAAGATTTACAGACTTACAGAGTAGAAAAGGGCTTTAGAGGCATTTTCAGAATATTAAGGATCGGGCTGAAGAGGAGTTTCTGAGAATTAAGAGGACCAGCCAGAGAAAAGGAAGTGGGGGCGCACGTACCTGATAAATGACTATTTTATAGTCATTTACGGTCTAATAATTTTATCTTTTTATCTTAGTTTAGTTAAAATTTAGTTAAATTAATTCATTTTTATCTATATTTTACGGATATTATGCTTGGTGGTATTTTGTGATTGGAACAGGTTTTATAGAAACCTTTCGGGTTAAAATATGGCTCATATAGTGAACCAGAGCAAAGGAGTTGAAGATGGAACAAATTGAGAAGAAAAAAAAGTGAAAAATTAGAATTTAGGGTCAGCACGACCGTGCTTGTAAATAAGCACGATCGTGCGATTTGTGTCGACATTAAGTAACAAGAGATCAAATTCAGCACGGTCGTGCCGTTTTTAAAGCTCGATCGTGCCAGGAGCAATGGTCCGGGCGGACTAATCACAACACCCGGACGAACCCTTTGCCTTTCTTTCATTCTGAAGCATTGGTCCGGTCGAACCTCTTCATATACCCGGCCGGATCCCACCTCAACTGCTCTGAATCAGTGTTCTCCAAAAGGTGCCTTTTGGTGTTAAATCCGGGAAGGGACACTCCTTTTGGCCCCAAGGCCTATTTAAGAAGACCATTCCAGCCTTTTTAGGGCATCTAGAATATCTAGAAATATCCAGAAAATATCTAGTTTTTGTTGTAATCATACTCTAACATAATTTCATTTTCTCAACATCATTATTCTCCATATTTGTGAGATTTATTGAGTGTTTTTTAGAAAGTTGAAGCAATAATATATTGAGGTCTATTTTCAGCCATTTGTTTTCACTCCTATAATCTGAATAAGTATTTCTTCCATTCTCTCTATTTTTATGCCTTATTCATTTATTGTTGTTATTAAGATTTCAATGGCTTGTGAGTAATCTCCCATATTCTTGGGGTTGAAAACTCAACAATGATGTGCTCTTCAATATAAATCATGCTCTCTTTCTTTCTCTTTATCTTAAAAAAAATTCTTCATATCGTAACTAAAACGCCTACGACCATGATTCGTATGAACTCTAGTTAGTTGAGAGAAGTACCTAGCAGAGAATCTCGACTAGCGGATCCATATGAAGTAAACTAGGTTTCTATTAATCACGAGAGTAGATTAATGGCCTAGGGATGTTCCTTGAGTGGAAAGTATGTGGATTTTCATAAACTTAATTGATTCTTACTAATTATGAGCCATCGAGAGATAGGTCATAATTAGTATGAGAATACAAATACTACTTGCCTGATCGTGAGAAGTAGTATAGGCCTAATGTACCATCCTTGCTTTAAAATGAAACTTTAATCTAAAAAGAGCATGATTACTTGATGAACACTGTTTGCGCGTGGGTTTTTGTGTTCTTTCTGGTTGTTCTCGAGGTACCTCTTTTTATTGAGAGTCGCCACCATGTTGTTGTCGGAACACGGACCGAGATATCTGGATTCGGGGGTTAAGTTATGAATTGGGAAGGTCAAGGAGCAGCCAATTCACCCAATCTAGGATTGGTCTTGCTAAGAAATCATCATCATCGTTTCAAAATCATGCAAAATGTATGTAAAAAGTAAACAAACAAATAAATAATTGCTTATTTATTTGGGATGTCGGATCATGTGCTTTGAGACCATCTCCATGGATTGGAGAGGCTCTAGGCTGATCCTTTAATGGAATCACACTACTTCAAAGACAAAGAAGGAGATGAGAGGATAGAAAACAAAGAGTTTTACCTAAGCGCTCTTCAAGAATCCTATGGATGGCCTTGACTAAAGGCCTTAAATCTCCAATGAACTTGACTTGAATGGTGTGGTGAGGGTTTGAATTTCATGGGTGAGGGAGAGAGGCTGAATATGAGAACCTTTTGATCAGATTTGGAGTGGTTCTTGGGTGAATAAGGAGTCTATTGTTGACCATCAGTCATTCTAGGCAAGAACAACCATATTTATAGGGGTTTTGGACCTAGGGTTTTGGCCAAGAAGGTAAGTTGTGGTGGGAATCCAAGACTTGATTCTCACAGAGGTATTTTTGGACTCTAGGATCGTCCAATAGGTTTTCCCGGATTGCTTAAGTGTTTGCCAAGAAAAGGGGTTAAGATCAACAAGGAAACTGACCAAAAACCCGACTGTCAAGGGCGATGTCTCGTACGAGACATCAATGTCTCGTACGAGGAATCTCAGCGCTGGAATTCTCATTTTGCCCTCTGCAGTAGTTTTAATGTTCATTTTGGCCCCTGACTAACGGAGTCGGTCAGAAACTTAACGAAACATGTCCAACTTAACGAGTTTTGACCCAAATCATAGGCGAGACACAGAAGTAGTGTGATCATAAATGAATGTCCAAAATGGGGTGTCTACAGAGCCCCTCGGCGATGATACTTATGGATGAAGTACCGTCGTCGATAGAAAAGACGCCATTTTAAACTAGGGGGTATGGTCGTGCTAAAAAGCTGCCTACGTATTCCTCGGAAGAAAATCAGTCCAAACGTAGTTCGACTCTGAAAACACGCAAAAACTGAGGTTTAAGGTATTTTGAAAATCATTTTTGAAAAAAATACTTGCGGTAAGTAAAGTTTAGAGTTTAGAGAGTACTCATACTGAGGAATCAATCTCTATGATTCCAATTTTGAATATACTACTTTTTATTGATGGCGAACCATCTCCAGTTGCAATCCATACTGATGAATCAATCTCTTTGATTCCAATTCTGAACATGCCCTGTTGTTGATGACGAACCGTCTTCGATTTTGGAGACGCCAGTTACCCGGACCTTGCTTCTCCTTCCAACGAGGTTGCCTTATTTGCCGGAAAATGTGAATCCTATGTTATTAACATACGTCTTGATAACAGTTATCGGACTCTGGGTTTGGAGACGCCAATTACTTGGATCTTTGCTTCTCCTTCCAACGAGGTTTCCTTATTCGCCGGAACAGTGAATCCTATGCCATTAACATACGTCTTGATGGAAATTATGGGATTCTAATTGGTGGGATCCTGTGTTATTAACATAAGTCTTGATAACAGTCGTGGGATACCCAGATTTGGAGACGCCAATTACTCGGACCTTGCTTCTCCTTTCAACGAGACTGCCTTTCCGTTGAAAATGCGAATCCTATACCATTAGCTTACACCTTGATGACAATTGTGGGATTCTAAATGGTGGGATCCTGTGTTATTAACTTACGTCTTGATAACAGTCGTGGGATACCCGGTTGTAAATCCTGTGCCATTAACCTATGTCTTGATGATAGTCATGGGATTTAAAGTTTGCTGATGCAGATTTCATTGCTCACCCATGATCTTGGATGCGAGGTGAGGATAAATTCGTACTAAGAAAAAACTTTTATTGTTCCAATTCTGAAAGTATCCATTTGTTGATGACTCAAAGTTCCATCTTGAACCGGGTTCAGATTCGACCTTTCAGTCAAAGCAGGGCTTTTTCTGACCTTTCTGTTAAAGCAGGGCTTTTCTGGAATTTCCCAAGAAAACATGGTTTTCTGAGATTTTTCTGGAGATCTCTCGTACGAGATATTGATGTCTCATACGAGACTTCTCTATTTTTACGCATAACAGAAGCACTGAAGGTGATTTTCAAATCACTTTTCTTATTTCATTTCGGAAATTCTCAACCCTAGGAGATTTTTTCACTCAAAAATATTTGTTTTCACCAAGCTCTGGTAATCCCTAACCCTTTCAAATGGCCAATGCAAATCATTCTCATAGGGAACACCTCTTTGGTAGACACATGAGAAGCAAAGTGTGGGCGACAGATGAGTTGTGCCCGTTTCCCGATGATCATATTTCTCACGCCGTTCGGACGAGGCGGGTAAGGATCTCTTCCTTTGACTGTCTCAATTTGGTGCCTTCGCAGTTTGATTTTTATCGACTTTTGCCTAGAATCATTGTTGCTAGGGTTTATCATGCATGGCCGATCTTTTGATGGAATTTTGTCTTTGTTGACGTTTAAAAATCATTGTTGTATGGTAGTACATGGTTTCGACTGTCGTTCTAGGTAATTCTGTGATTTTTCGGGTAAAATTCTTAAATGAGGATTTTACCATTTTTCTGACATTTGTCTCTTTTGTCTCTGTTGTTTGCAGTCATTCAGGGTGATCGACAACTGTAGAGGCAGCGTGCGAACAGTTACCGAGAGGTGGGCAACTCTCAATGGTGAGATGAAGGAAGAGATCGAGAATCTTGAGCTGAAACCCTTCTTTGACGGCCTTGTTGGTGAGAGGAGGAACGCCCATCTGCTCCAGGCTATTAGAGAGCATTGGTGGGATAGCACTCACACTATGCATATGCGGTGGGGGGAGGTTACCATGACTCCTACTGAATTTCATGCCACTACCGGGCTTGCCATCGTCGGGGAGCCGCTTGAGGTGGATGCCGATTTATCTCCTAGCAGGGATGATATGATGCGCTTTCTGGGCTTCTCTGTGCGTACTCTAGGCAAGGGTGTCCCTCTGAAGGTCTTGAGGGACAAGGTTGATGCCTATGTTACTGTTAACACCGGTCAGATGCACCTCACCGGTACCCGTATTGCAGCTGTCCGTGGCTTTATGTGGTGGGCCTTTTCTGAGACGCTATTTATAAACTATGCGTCGAATGCCTTGTTTTAATCTGTTGAGCTGCTTGAGAGATATGCAGCATGTGACTAATTCCTGTTGGGGATTGGCAGGCTTGGCCCACTGCTACATGGCCATGGATAAGAGTTCGCGGGATCGTGCGAACGCTGGCTTAGGCGGCTACAGTCATGCCTGGGAGGTACAATACTCATCTTCTTCTGTATTCCTCCTTTATTTCAGTCCCAGATTATTTTTTGTTTAGGTAACTCATTCAGTTTTGACTTTTTTCTATGTTTCTCCCATTTTGCAGGCTTGGGGCTACGCCATGTTTGGTCTCTTCTCTTTCAATCTTCGAGACAATATTGTTATGTTCCTATATACTCTGAGATGGCACCGGGGCAACATGGATACCCATGATGAGCAGGCAAAGGGGGCTGACATAACGGTGGAGCGTATGCGGCTCTACTTTGACAGGTGGGAGGCCGTCCCTGAGTCCGCTGCCGCTTTCTTTCCTTGGCAGGGTTTGGGCATTGATCACGCCTACGGGTTTGCTGGTATGAGGTTGTTGATGATTGGCCTTGGTGGGGGATGCTTTTACTTAGGAGAGAGAGTCTCTCGCCAGCAGGGTGGTGGCAGACTCGATGTCATTGTCCCTTTGGACCCGCCGACTCATATGCTTAATTCTTATGCCATCGCAGAGGAGGCGGGAGAGGAACTCATCATTGGTCAGGATGCTTTTGACTATATGTCCTTGGAGGCTGATTATCAGGACTTCCTCGCTCGTCTCATACCCCGGTTGATTATGGAGGGTGATCAGGCTCAAGCCAGGGAGTTGTCCACGTCCCTTTCCGTCCACAGCTTCGACCAGCTTCCTTTACCTACAGCATGGCTAAGGGGATAGAGAGTACCGAGGACCTTCCCACCTAGTACGATGTGCCTGAGGGACTCATACCTCTTGCTGACGCGACCATGGTATGATTTATGACCCTTTTTCCGTCATTTCCATCATTTTCTGAATACTTTGACATCTCTATTCGTTTCTTCTCAACAGGTGCCCATTGCTGAGTATAGAGAGGTCACGGGACTGCTTTCCCAGTTCATGGCCTATGCCAAGAGGGTGAAGAAAGAGACCGCGGATCTCTTAGGCCGATTGGCTCATCAGACAGCAGAGTCAGCTTCTTGCGGGAAGAGACCTTGGACGGATGAGTGATCACGTGGCAATGGCGACGTTTCCATCCTTTTGATGCTGAGTAGATAAGGTCCTTTTTGTCCCCTCTTTTGTTGACGATGTACTTATTGCCTCGGCGTAGGCGAAGACAACTTTTCTTTCTTTGGCTTGTACCTATGCAACAGTTATTTCCTAACTCTAACACACAATACATTAGTTAATTTTAGTTTTATTTCTGACTGTGTAAATGTATTTACTCATATCCAGTTGGTCAACCGAGGGGTAATTTTATGATATGGATTCGCGTTGGGCCATTTATATGTGATGTATGAACTATTACGGGTGAGTTTCTAAGGTGATTGAGACATGTTTTGATTGTCGGGCAACCTAGGATTTGAGTAGAGTTATTGTTGTTCTGATCGGGGAGATGCCTCGTACGAGACATCGATGTCTCGTACGAGTCATCCTCTGAATCTGCGGTTATTTCTCCTTTTTCC
This sequence comes from Campanula takesimana, assembly GCA_026119855.1. Classification (NCBI taxonomy): domain Eukaryota; kingdom Viridiplantae; phylum Streptophyta; class Magnoliopsida; order Asterales; family Campanulaceae; genus Campanula; species Campanula takesimana. Next base: position 397,967 of record JAOWBW010000105.1, read on the forward strand.
TCAAGGATTTGGTGTCCAAACTTGAATATAAACAACTCTAGTCCATCCTAGAATACCATGCAGCCTTGAATCAGTTCTGGAAACTTCTCTTTTGGAGTAAAATTCTCAACCTTTTGCTCCCAATGGCCCTAAGTAAGTTCCTCCCTTCATCAATGATTGTTGATGAGTTCTCCTTAGACTTAGAATTAGTAGAACGCTACAAGGGTGATTTAGCAATGTTCTTTCGCTCATTCAATAAACCTTGCCAAGAGAGATTCGTGGAGATGTTCGGTTTCAAGATCCTTTTCACCTTAAAGAATCTAAAACCGGAATGGGACCTTCTAAAGGGAGTTGCACGCTTCTGGGATCCATCAACTCACATCTTCACCTTTTCACTTAATGAGATGGTGCCTACTGTAGAGGAGATGGTGGCTATCTTGGATATGCCGTTGACCTGGGTGATTATGGTTCCTAATTGTGACAAGGTACCGGCGGAGTCTCTCAGGGATCTACTGAGTATAGGCCTTCCCGAGGCGCAGAGTTACATCCATAACCGCTATGTCGATCTCCACGCTTTGCCTAGGAGATTTAAAGGTCGGGTGACTCATGGTCACGGTGTGGATTCCCACTGCTGCCTCTTGGCATTGTGCTTATTTCAAAGCATACTTTTCATGACCAAGTGTGGCATGGCAGACACGGAGATCGTGGACATCGTTCTACAAGCTAGAGGATGGGCCTTTAACATAATTCCTCTTATCTTAGGGGAGACCCTTCATGGTCTTGATGAGTTACACCGAACCGGCTCAATGACTCGGGGAGTCCATTATTGTTGACTATTTGGCTCAGAGAACATTTCAAATTGTTGGACTCTCCGGTCGAGTATTCCCCTTATACTTTCCATAGGCGGAGACTGTTAGTGAAGGGTCTCAGCATTGAGGAGTGGGCTCATCTTTTTGCTAAAGTGGAGACCAATGATATCGCTTGGTGCCCATCCTTTTGGAAGGTGAGGAGGTTCGTAGCTAATACCCTTGGGTACGACAGGGTCGTCCTTCCGGGTTTGAGGGACTCCTCTTTCTATTTTGCTCGAAGGGTAATGCGATAATTCGGTCAACAGCAGGACACTTTCTTGTTAGGAGGACGGCCTCGAGATATATCTTTCATGGACTCGGAGTTCTCTACGAGCTTGGCTCGTGCTTGGGGGCAAGGCACCACTATGGACCGTTGGACCAATCTTCGTCATGATGGAGGAAGTATCTATTTGTCGGATAAATACTTGAATTGGTTTCTCTCAGAACTCCGTCCTAGTGTCGAGTGTATTTATGAGACCCGCCGCTCTCTGTTGGGGGACCAATTCGAGCCTAGCTTGAATTTGAGGAAGAAGGAAGCTAAGGTGGATCCTTCTAATGTCAGAGCAGATGTCACTCAAGACTTTCTGGATAGTGACTTTTACGAGAAGAGGCAAACGGACTTCCTGGCAAATTCCAAGCTCTGGATAGGCCTCATGTGTTTGCGAGACTGACTCCCTCGGTGTTCAGTCGTCGACTTGATGTTCCTCCCGGTTTTGAGATACCTTTGCACAAGAGGAAGAGGAATGACAAGGCGGATCGCGGTCAATCCCCTACTAAGTCAATGAAGAAATAGATCCTTAGGAGTATCGGGAGATTGCCATAGATACACCAATGTTTAGGCTTTTATTATTTTATTTATTTTCTTTTGCAAGTTGGTATTCATGTTAGAAATTTTCTTATTGCTTTCTTGAAATGCATTCAATTAATAAGAAAACAAGATTTTAATTTTATTTATTGAATAGACCGGGCCAAAAGGCTGCTACGTTCTCCTTTTACATCGATTAAATAAGGAGCTCATGTCATCGTATTTCTATTTTAAGAAAGAGAAAATTATGTCTGTTGACTGACATGTCTCGCACGAGACATAGGTGTCTCGTATGAGACTGTCCCCTATATATATATATATATATATATATATATATATATATATATATATATATATATACATTATTTTTTTATTTTTTTATGCACACCCTGACATTTGCCTAGACCGCCTTTTCAGGTTTTCAATCTAGCGGGCTTGTTTTCTCGTCCTCTCTATTCTAATTTTTACCTAGGCCGTCCTCACGGGTTTTCAACCTAGCGAGCCTCTTCTTTTTTCTCTTTGCAATAGGGGACAGAGTTATGAATAGTACTTCTTCAGCTTGTCCAAGTTGATGAGCTTCGGCAGTTGATCTCCATCTAGGTCTGCAAGTTGTACCGCTCCTCCTGAGAATACCTTCTTGACGATGTAGGGGCCTATCCATCTTGGTCCCCACTTTCCCATAGGATTGAATGGTCCAGGATGATGTTCACGTAGGACAAGGTCCCCTTTTTTGATGTTTCTGGTCTTGAATTTCTTATTGAATGCTCGGGACATTCTCCGTTGATATGCTTGGATATGCTCAGTGGCTTGAAGTCGTCGTTCATCTAGCAGGGCTAGTTGTTCATAACGGCTATCCAACCATGCGACTTCATTCACTTGGTTTTTTAGGAGAACCCTTAGTGATGGTACTTCCAATTCGATTGGTAGCACTACTTCCATCCCATAGGCTAAGGCGTAGGGAGTCTCACCGGTGGCGGTACGGATTGAGGTACGGTAGCCCCAAAGTGCAAAAGGTATCTTTTCGGGCCAGTCTCTTCCAGTCTTAGCCATTTTCCTAATGATGGTCTCAATGGTCTTGTTAGCAGCTTCGACTGCTCCATTGGTTTGTGGTCGGTACGGTGATGACTGATGTCTCTCTATCTTGTACTCTGCAAGTAGTTGGTCGCATTCTTTCTGAAAGTGTGATCCATTGTCAGATATCATCTCATGGGGTACCCCATATCGGCATATGATGTTGGTCTTAATAAACTCAGCCACCTTTCTGGCATTCAAGACCTTGTAGGATTGAGCCTCGATCCATTTAGTGAAGTAATCAACGGTGACTAACACGAATGAGTGCCCATTATGGCTTGTTGGTGAGACTTTGCCAATGACGTCTATTCCCCATGTAGAAAATGGCCAAGGGGATGTTATGGGGTATAACACAGACGGTGGTGCGTGTTGCAAGTTGGCATGTATCTGGCACTTGTGGCATTTCTTAACCATTTCGGTGCAGTCGGCTTCCATTGTAGCCCAATAGTACCCTAGTCGGATGATCTTCTTTGCTAGCATATTTCCATTCATGTGGGTTCCACAGACTCCTTGATGGACTTGGTCCATGATTTCTACGGCTTCGTGCTCATCGGCACAAAGTAGACACTGCTCGTGGTGCTTCTTGTAGAGGCGATCACCTATAATAATGAATTGAGCGGCAAATCGTTTGAGGGCCATCTTCGCTTTAGGTGATGCATCTGATAGGAATGTTCCGTCTAGGAGGAAACGCCATACATCATAATACCAAGGTTTATCGTCCAAGGTATTTACAAAGACAGAGCCACACTCTTCTTTACAGTCGTGCAGGTTTATGATTGAGTAATAAGCCGGAGTCGTTCACCTCGTGACTATGAAAGTCTTAACCTCAGTCCATTCGGGGATCTCCACAAGTGATGCTAGCATGGTTAGCGACTCTGCTAAGCGGTTCTTATCTCTAGGAAAGTAGTAGAAAGTGACCTCTTTGAACTGTTTTACCAAGTCTTAGAGATGGTCGTTATATTTCTGGAGTGTAGGGTCTTGTACCTTCCACTTCTTGAGTGGCTGATAGATTATAAGTTGTGAGTCTCCGTACACTTCTAGTTCGATCACATTTCTTTCTAAGGCTGCTTCAAGCCCCGCTATGCAAGCTTCGTACTCGGCAATATTGTTAGTGGCCTCAAAGTCAAGGCTGATTACGAGTGGGGTGTAGAAATCTGAGGGATCTACTAGCAACATGCCAATGCCATATCCCCGTTTATTGGTAGCGCCATCGAAAAATAATTTCCACTTATTTTCTGCTATTGCCATGATGTCCTCCTCAGGGAATCGCGGGTCTTCCCCCTTCGCTTCATCACATGAAAATTCAGCTAAATGATCCGCGAAGACTCTTCCTCTCACGAATTTCTGTGTGATGTAAGTGATATCGTACCCCGCGAGCATAAAGTACCACTTGGCTATTCTAGAGGAGACATGCGACTTCTTGAAGATATATTTCATTGGGTCCATTTGGGCAATCAGTGAAACGCTTCCATGTACGGCTTTAGTCTCTCAGCCACCCATACCAGTGCAGCACACGACTTTTCTAATGCAGAGTAATTCAGTTCAGCCCCTTAGAAGCGACAGCTGACAAAGTACACGGCGTTCTCTTTCTTCGAATCGGGTTGCTCTTGTGCTAGCATAGCCCCTAATGCAGTATCATTGACTGTGAGGTACAAAGTCAACGGCTTCTCTTTACGTGGTGGGAGCAACACTAGAGGATTCACTAAGTATTCCTTGACCTTTTCAAAGGCTTCTTGGTACTCTTCGGTCCATTCCGGGGATGCATTCTTCTTAAGGAGCTTAAAAATGGGCTCACACATCGTCGTGAGTTGATTAATGAAACGACTAATATACAGAAGGCGACCCATAAATCCCTTGACTTCTCTTTACGTCTTAGGTGGAGGCATATCAATGATGGCTTTGAGCTTAGCGGGGTCTGCTTCTATACCACGCTCAGTGACCATGTACCCGAGGACCTTTCCTTTTACTACCCCAAACGTGCACTTGGTCGGATTAAGTCTCATTTTGTAGTGTCTCAACCTCTCAAAGAACTTCCTGAGGTCGACGAAGTGCTGCCCATCAGATCCTTTAGAGTGTATGATCAAATCGTCAATGTACACCTCCATATCTTTATGTATCAGTCATGGAATAATGTAGTTACAGCTCTCTGGTAAGTGGCTCCGGCATTCTTGAGTCCAAATGGCATGACTGTATAACAGAACCCCCAAGGTGTGTGAACGCTGTTTTGTGTTAGTCCTCCTCGGCCATGAGGATCTGGTAATAACCGGAAAATCCGTCTATGAATGAATGGACTTCGTACTTCACGGTATTGTCAACGAGCATGTCTATGTTGGGAAGAGGGAAATCGTCTTTCAGAGATGCTCTGTTGAGATCACGGAAATCAACACAGACACGGACTTTTCCATTTGCCTTGGAAACCTTCATAGTATTAGCCAACCAGGTTGGATATTCTATCACTTTGATGAACCCAACACTCAGGAGCTTCTCTATCTCTTGTTTAACTTGTACTGACCACTCTGGCTTAATTATGCGGAGTTTCTGCTTGACTGGCTTTGAATCGGGGAGCAGCGGTATCTTGTGCTCAACAATCGAATTGGCTAACCCCGGCATATCTTTGTAGGACCAAGAGAACACATCTACAAATTCTCGGAGAAGCTCTATGAGGGCTTGTCGGTCTTCCCCCTTGAAGAAGCTGCCAATCTTGGTCTCTTTCGGATCATCGTCCATCCCTAGATTAACTGTTTGCATTTCTTTGGCATCAATAGTACCATTTCCGCCACGAAGACCAACTTGCTTATTAATTTCTTTTAACATTTGTTCATTTTCTTGATCTATCTCGTCATATGACTCATTATTATCTAATTCGTTAGAGTTATTAGTTAATTCATCATTTAGGACGCTAGCAATCTCGGGATACTCCGAAAGATCTATTTTTTCATTAAGAAAGTAGGGTAATACACGTTCCGCGATGGCATCCAAGTCCTTTTGGGTGAGCTCATCGATAGTGGTATCTGACTCTAAGGTAAGAGTTACAAATTTCCTTTCTCTATGGGGATGGGGAGTACATCCTAATTCTTTGGTCAGGAAGTCTTCACTTGCTATGGGTCCCCCAGTTGTGTACCAATTCTGGATAGGCTCGTCGCACTTCTTGTTGAGCTTGGTGTAGTCTTGGTTCGAGCGTCCCCCTTATCTATGGCATTGATCTGAGTGTCCTCTAGCTTGCAAAGGTTGAGAAATTGGCGCAGTAGGTCTTCTCCCAACACAAAGTCCCACTCACTGAATGCTTCGGCCTTGGTACCCCCTAATTCTCGAGGTAGCCACGAGAATTGCATCGGTTCTATTTCAAGCGAGTATGGATCACAGTCACTGAAGATTTAGAAGCCCGGTTGGCGCTTCCCCCTATGGTCAATCCATGGTTCAGGGAACATGAAGTATGGCAAGTTTTCCCCCTCGCGTACGAAGTACCCATTTAGAGTCTTTCGATAGGGCGGTGCTAGTGGTACTATATATGAAGTCCAATCCCTTTCTTCTTTAGGGATGCCTTTGAATGGTGACACATACCCTAGACCATATTCTGGGGGGTATAGAACGACAGGTGGTGGTTCTTTTATCCCTTGCAAATGCTTGCCAAGTCCAAGACCAGGGAAGTACCCTTCTTTTAGCATCATGTTAAGTAATGGGCGTGTTCCGGAGAATGGAATTGCCTTAGAATAGTCATTTTCATTGTGTACTTCTACCATCTCTACATTACTTTGCTTTTAGAAAAGTACGAAAAAGTGAGAAATTTAAAAGAAACTAACTATTACTAAAAATTGAAATTGATAGGAGGGCATGCTCTCACCCAAAATGTTTCTCGGCTGAGTAGGGTCCCTTAAAAAGCGAAAAACAAAAAGTATAAAAAGGAAAAGAAAGAAACGTCTAATCTATGAAAATGAAGAAAAACTAGCCTATTAAACTACTAACTAATGTAGTGGAAAAGGAGCTTGAGGTTTGGACCCCTTATTCTTCAACACGGGGCCGATTCCATTGCCTGTTATCTGTAGAGTGCCTTGGTCAATAAGATCTTGGATCTTATCCTTTAAGTTGTTGCATTTGTCGGTGTGGTGACCGCGGCACTGATGGTAGTAGCAATATAGGTGCAAGGCCTTTCCGGCCCCCTCATATTTGGGTTTGTACCCCTTCATAGGTGCTAGCTTGCCTTCTCTCTCAAGCTCACAAAACACTCTCCCAAGTCGGATTTGACTTAAGTCTGTGTAGACTCTCGGTGGCTTAGGTTGGAGGCTTTGCATGATGCTTTCGTAATGGTCCCCCATGACATTGAGGTGATGATTATGTTCCTCCTCCATTTGGTTCTTTAGGTCTTGATAAAGCAGGCTGATGCAGTTACCTAACTCATCATTGATGATCTTTTCTTGGTTGTCTTCCAAATTCTGACCCCTCTCGATGGCGGCATTGTACCACTTACTCGTTTCATTGTATTCAGCTGGTAACATTTAGAGCTTACTGCCATCGATCATCTTCTCGATCTCGGCCCAATCTTTTTCGCTTTGTTCGTTACGCTCTTTGACTTGGTCATGAGCATAATAAGAGGCATAGTCGAGCCCTCTGAAGCGAAATTCTTGCATGATATTGATCTCTGGGGCCTCTCCGTTGGGTAGGCCTTCCTTCCAACCTCCGGTGGCTTCCATCTTAAAGCGCAGACTTTGTGAGATTTCTCTGAGAGAAATTTCCGTGCGGGCGGATATTGTGTTAGAAGCGTGGAGCTACTTTGCCGATCGGACGGACCTAGAGTTCAGAAACTGTGTCAAATCCAGGCTGGGGTCCCAACAAGTCGGCTTTTATGAAACAGGGTTGACCAACACGGCAGATTCACAGAAAAGGAGAGATGTCTCGTACGAGACAATGGATGTCTTGTACGAGACATCTAACCAGACAGTCAGATTTGCAGATTTTAATCCTATTAGTCAGATGGAATTTAATCCATTTTGAGAGGTTACTGATCTAGTTCGTCCTGGAACAGTGGATTCTGTCACCCTAGAATATGAGCCCCTTGTTTTCACCTATATTGCACTCTCCCAAACGGACAATTTGGGCAAAGGTCCCATATTATCATCAGAATCCACCATTCAATTAACCAAACCTAAGTGATTCCGTAGTTGTTTTGCACTTTGTTAAACAACGCATTAATGCAACCAAACCTTGTGAATTTTAAGGGACATGTTGAACGATGCGGTCGAAATTAAGCCAAAAATGGCATCCACAATCCCGCACAAAATAGTGAAAGTAAGAAAACAGAAGCTCAGATTTCCGTAGAGAGGTTCTCCATTCTTTCAAAATCCTTTGTTCAACATTTTACCGAAAGGACATTCGTCATATTCACAAGGGAGGATTATAGATTGTAAAGATGCGTTATCTTGGGCAAAGATTAAAACAGCCCTAAGAATCGAAACGACCGGTCTCGAGGAGTGTCTTATTAGCTAGTATGTATACATGAGGTTGATGCAAGGCTTACGGCTAAGGCTCCCCATGAACACAGTCTAGGTGCATGTCACGGAGTGGGTACACCATCTTTGGAGAGACAGGCGAGGGCCATTCGTTAGAATGGGGGTGCTGACCGACATCCGTCCTTCGATTGGGACCCGGGTTTATAGGGTATGTTGTGCAATTATTCTACATGTGTGCACGTGTGTGAGAGTCAAGATCTAGGTGTCAAAGATAAAATATAGAGTTTTTTTAAAAAAGTAAAATAAAAAACATGCAATGGCCGGGCCAAGTGGCTTCCTACGTTTCTCTCTTGTGGAGGAACTCAGGCCGTCGTAGTTCACACATAAGGCAAACATAAGCAAAGCAGAGAATGAAACATTTAGCAAGTACTCCTGCAAAACAAAGGTTAGCCTTATAATATATGGGGAGTTTCTTTGTCGTTAGAAAGGTCCTAAAACTCAGAAACAGAGGGGAGAGCGGATCTGAAACCCTGTGTACATGTTTGAACTGAACAAAAATTCTTTTTCAAACCAGAGAGTCAGACCAGCCGAGCAGATCTGAGATGTCTCGTACGAGACAAGGGATCCCTCGTACGAGGCATCTCAGTCGGGGGACAGATTACAGTACAGAATGCAGAATTTTGAAACAACGATGATTTCTTTCGACGCAAGTCTAACCCACTTACTATGATCGTCCCCAGCGGAGTCGCCACTATTTACGCGCAGGTTTTTATGTTCTTTCCGGTTGTTCTCGAGGTACCTCTTTTTATTGAGAGTCGCCACAATGTTGTTATCGGAACACGGACCGAGATATCTGGATTCGGGGGTTAAGTTATGAATTGGGAAGGTCAAGGAGCACCCAATTCACCCAATCTAGGATTGGTCTTGCTAATAAATCATCATCATCGTTTCAAAATCATGCAAAATGTATGTAAAAAGAAAACAAACAAATAAATAATTGCTTATTTATTTGGGATGTCGGATCATGTGCTTTGAGACCATCTCCATGGATTGGAGAGGCTCTAGGCTGATCCTTTAAGGGAATCACACTACTTCAAAGACAAAAAAGGAGATGAGATGATAGAAAACAAATAGTTTTACCTAAGCGTTCTTCAAAAATCCTATGGATGGCCTTGAATAAAGGCCTTGAATCTCTAATGAACTTGACTTGAATGGTGTGGTGAGGGTTTGAATTTCATGGGTGAGGGAGAGAGGCTGATTATGAGAACTTTTTGTTCAGATTTGGAGTGGTTCTTGGGTGAATAAGGAGTCTATTGTTGACCATCAGTCATTCTAGGCAAGAACAACCATGTTTATAGGCGTTTTGGACCTAGGGTTTTGGCCAAGAAGGTAAGTTGTGGTGGGAATCCAAGACTTGATTCTTACAGAGGTATTTTTGGACTCTAGGATCGTCCAATAGGTTTTCCCGGATTTCTTAAGTGTTTGCCAAGAAAAGGGGTTAAGATCAACAAGGAAACTGACCAAAAATCCGACTGTCAAGGGGGATGTCTCGTACGAGACATCAATGTCTCGTACGAGGCATCTCAGCGCTGGAATTCGCTTTTTGCCCTCTGCAGTATTTTTAATGTTCATTTTGGCCCCTGACTAATGGATTCAGTCAGAAACTTAACGAAACATGTCCAACTTAACGAGTTTCGACCCAAATCAAAGGCGAGACACAGAAGTAGTGTGATCATAAATGAACGTCCAAAATGGGGTGTCTACAAACACATGATTGTTCGAGTCCCAATCCCAAGAATTCTTTAAACATAAGAGTTTTTCAATCCAAGTTAGAGTAGTTTGCAATTTATTTCTAGTTAAAGTGACAAACAATTATACCCCCCAATCAATTCTTTTTACTATTTTTCTATAAAAGCAAACATTTTTCTAAGTAAACTCTGTCTCCGTGGGATCGACCCGTACTTGCACTTTTCTATACTACTTACAACCCTTGCACTTTCGGTTTATAAACTAAGCCCTCGTTTAGGCTTAACAAATTTTTGGCGCCGTTGCCGGGGACAACGATTTACTTTTTAAATTTTTTTCTTTATATTTTATTTTTATTTTTATTTAACACCTCTTCCGAATATTTGTTGTCTTTGAATACTCTTTAGGTATCATTGAAGTATATGAAAAGAACTCGGTCATTTCTTGAAGAATTTGACCCGGAACCCGAGAGAACTTTTCATTGGAGATTAAGAAGATTAAGGGAAAACTTAAAAAGAGAGATGACACAAAACGGAGAAGGAGAACCCATTACACCACCACCTAAAACCCTATGGGACTTTGTTAATCCAAGTACCCCGGGAACTAGGACACCAATAGTTGTGCCCAATACTGATGCGGCCAACTTTGAAATCAAACCACAACTCCTACATATGGTTTTAAACAACCAATTCAGCGGTTCGGCTTTTGAAGACCCTCACCTCCACATTCAAACATTCTTGGAGTATTGTGACACCACAAGAATCCTAGGTGTCACTCCCGAGGCTATACAAATGCGCCTTTTCCCTTTCTCACTTAAGGATAAGGGGAAACAGTGGTTGAACTCGTCCCTCAAAACTCATTAACAACATGGGACCAAGTTCAAGAGGCTTTCTTTGGACGTTTCTTTCCTCCATCTAAGACTGCTCAAATCTGTACAAAAATAACAAATTTTAGTCAAAATGGAAATGAGTCACTCTATGATGCTTAGGAGAGATATAAGGAACTCCTAAGGATGTGCCCACACATGGGCTTGAGAAATGGTTAATTGTGCATAAATTCTACAATGGTCTCACATTCAGAACAAGGGAGACTATTGATGCCGCTGCAGGAGGAGCACTTATGAACAAGGCGGTGGATGAGGCATACGACTTGATAGAGAACATTGCCCTGAACCATTACCAATGGTTAAATGAGAGGCATCAACCGCAAGGAACCTTAGGTAAGTACAACGTTGATGCAGTTACTTTATTGTCGTCTAAGGTTGATATGCTTTTAAAGAAATTTTAAAATTTGAACATGAAACCGGTGGCAAATATCAATGTTGTATGTGAACTATGTGGGTCTAACTCACATAGTACCGAAAGTTGTGACTTACTTGACACTACTTCTAGTAATCAACTAATTTTTTTGTAAACTCTTATGAGAAAAATGGGGGTATGTATTCAAACACATACAACCCCGAATGGAAAAATCACCTCAATTTTTCCTATAGGAGCAAAAATGTTTTAAACCCTCAACTTTCTTCACAACCACCGGGATTCACACAAAATTTCAATAATAATGCTAATTTTGTCCCTCCCCCTAAGTCTAAGTTGGATATTTTAATGGAATTTATTGTAGAAAATAAAAATGCTCAAGATAAGATCAACAATGAATTTAGAATACTAACCGTGATGGAGCTTTAAAATTTCGGATCTTGAATCTTTGTTCTTCGCGCTTTCTTGAATCATGATCGCAGGAACAAGACTTCTAATCTTGGATCACGAACTTGGAGGAGTTGAGATCAACGCCCTCTATGTGTATCCACACGTGAACGAATATCAAGAACTCTTTCTTGATCTTGTCTGCTAGATCCAAAAGGGGCTATATGAATTTTATGATTCTTGATCTTTGATTCTTAATCTTTGATCAAGAATATTGTTTCTCCAAACAACTATGTTTCATATGCTTAATGGCTGGTGAAAATATGTTTATATAGGTCCTAGTCCTTAACCCTTAAGGACCTAGGAAACCTAAATCCCGTCACCCAAATTAAGCAGTGGATTTTCGGCCAAGGCAGCACTAGCACGGTCGTGCCCTATATCTAGCACGGTCGTGCCAATAGGGCCGCCAGTGCCTTACCTTCTGTCGATTATTGGCACGGTCGTGCTTTCTAATCGGCACGGTTGTGCCATTTGGCGCGGCCGTGCTTCATAACCCGCACGGTCGTGCCAGACGAAAATCCTGCCTTTTGCCCCTTTTAACAATTCGTTCTATTGTGTGTGACCCCATATGATTATATCAAGTTGGCAATGAGTCAAACCATATATTGTCCTCATAAATTATGAGCGGACCCTAGCAGGCCATCATGACTACCTAAATGATACAACTTTATCAAAGTTCGCTTATCCTTCATAGAACATATCACAATCCTTTTGTCCACGGTGTCATTGAGCGTAAGCCATGGTCAATGGCCAACTTACAATTCCCAATACTTTTCTCGATCCCAAATGGTTTGATAACACAAATAACATCGATCTCATCAATTCATTTGAGCATGACCATGCATTTTATCAACACTATTCATTGAGGGGCCCAAGCCTGACATCTCTCATAAAGAGGGACAAATCTCATCTTAACTTATTACACTTCCCTACATAGCTTCAATCATGCCAATTATATCCTTTATAATCACTTGGTTAAGAGTGACGTTTGAATATGTCAAACATGATCTCCATTATGTGGAAGATCGCAATAATCTCAGGTACGAGGATTCTAATGATATAACTATTAGAGGTTTAATTATGGCATTTTAACCATGACATAAACCTTATCTTTGGGTCATGTCTAGTATGTATTCCCCAACACATAACAATAAGTTTAACTTGTATCCCATACACATGATCATCATATGATCATCGAATTAAACTTATACTAGTTCTTCATAAGTACTAGGGACGGAGATTATTATAGCAAAACATGAAACAACAAATAATAATCCAAAACATCTCTTTATATAAATGAAAAGTGATAACAAACTTTGTCAAACAACGTGCCAAATAACATGCATAGGGCATATACACCAACACACAAGACACACTCTCGCTCTCCTCTCTATTAATGTATATCTCCATAGCTCAATAACTTGAAACACTCAATAACTTGTAACTTGAGTCTCTTGTTAATAAACGATTTGGGAAGGAAAGTGACCTAAACCTCCCGCGGTATTATGCCGGCGAGATAATCATTATCAAGGGATTTCCTTGTTGCATCCTTGTGTCTATTTGTATTCATTTGACATAACCGTCATAGTTATATTTCATTGGACCCTCCCTAGTTCAAATACTTTTCTTTTCCTTTGTAAACACATTAATGTTTTTTCACCAAAAGACAATCCATTGTGGTATGCCAAGACTGTTACATAACTGACAAATAACATAAAATGATGGTAATGTTTCAATGCTTGAAACGGGATCGTATGAAAAATAATTCATTGACTTTTGTTTAAGAAGTAAAAAATATAAATGTTACGAAAAAGGAAAACAAATCTAGAAATCAGTGTAGAGCAGGGAAGTAATCAGACCATCAAAGATTAGTAGCTCTGCTCTAACACAATATTACACAAGATGAATGCATAAGAATGGAGAGAGAGAGAGAGAGAGAGAGAGAGAGACGATAGAAGTAGGAGAAGCAATGCACGAATGACTAAATTTAAGCACGAAAATGTTAGACTCCACTTGTGTTACTCAAAGATTATGTCTCTAAATATAAAGGTGTTTTGAAAATGCCTTTGAATTTGGGAAGCCAAGTTAGAGGATTATACAATAGGAAAATTTCATAATTCCGAGACAGGTAAAGCAGTAAATAGATCGCAATAAGGATTATTAGTTAGTCCTTTTGGGACAAAGACTTTGTACTCTTTATATTTTCACGATTAGGGATTATTATTAATCTTAGTAGGGATTAATAAAAGCTATTTCTTTGGTCTTCAGGATTAGGATTTTTTTGCTTAGTAGAAATAGGCTAGTCATCTTAGCACAAAATCAGACTTCGGATTTAATTTAGAGTGATCAGAGAGAGATCAATAATTCTAGATGTAGAGTTTGCACAGTTAGAAATTTTGTGATAAAAAACCGTGCAAAGTAGATTAGTACGATCTTGTAATTGTTTCTTCAGATTGATAATAATATCCCCCCCCCCGGCCCTGTCCCCCATGGATGTAGCTAAGTTGGTGAACCACATAAATCTGTGTTCTTGTGTTTGATTTACTTTTCGCCATTAAGTCTTGTTTATTGTTTTCTAACAAAAGGAATTGCCAGAGTTCACCTAAGTACATTGGGGAAATATCTCTATAACTAAGGTGAGGATAAATATAAAAATATACAAAGTTAATAAGAGGTTTGTTATTCATTAACCCTCTTCGATTTTGAATTGGATGATTATTATATGAGATTTATGGCTAGAAATTTTGAGATTAAGAGTGTGATACTTTTCAAAATTAGTTTTGATTATTCTTTCAATATTACGGCTTACTTTTTTTTTTTTTTTTTTAACAAATTTTGCGCTTGAATTTGGGGAAATTATTTTGATTTTCAGATTTATGGAAGCTGGAAATGAGAGTCGTTGATGTCAAATTAATGTTGATTCAGATGGTTGGATATGTACTCATATAGGGTTCTCAATATGAATAAATTTGTTTTTGCTGATAAAAGGAAACTACTATTAGTATCAGATCAATTTATTCACAGAAACATAAATATGAATTCCGCAAGGATACAATTAATAATTTCACACAAACATATAATAAACACAAATACGAAGGGGAAATACAACATTTCAGCACTTGTAGATCAGCACCAAACGGGAGTTAGAATCTCAAACATTATAAAACCCAAATGATTTACTGACTGCTCTAGACACAAGACATTACAAGATCATTTTATTTATAAACAAGAAAATATTCATTTAAGAAAAATCTTTAACTTGCGAGATCATCAAAAATTCCACTTCAACAGTCATTCTTTCATTCCACAAGAAGCCCTTGGATGGACTGTTCAGATCACTTAGAGAAATGAGATCGGTGACACCATATGATGTAGCAGCCGAAGAGAACCAGAATGATTCTGCAATAAAACCTTTCCGTTGTAAGAAAATTTTCAATGAATTGAAAAAATATCTGAGAAAAAATGTTCTTGGCAGAGAAGCTGGATTTCAAAAATCAAAATTCCATATACCTTCTTTTTCTGTGTCAGCAACACCTGGAAAATTGTTCTTTACTCGAAGTTTGTAATTGACAAACATTTTTTGCCCAGGAGGAATAATTTTATCCTCCAGTTTCAGATCCAAGGAAAGAGTTTTGCCTCTTGCTGCAGCATTGCCTTTGGGATACAGAGTTAACTTCCTGCATTTGGTTTTAGAAAACGAACATTAAACATATAGCAGCTTTAAGCACATATTTTGACTGCATAGATATAAGTATTACTACCTCTATCCCAAAATGAATAACCTAATTTGCTCTTGATCAATAGCAAACTCGATCATTCATTTTAGGACGGGGGAGTATTATATAAGTAATAAGTTGAAAGAGAGGATACCATTTTTGTCCACCAATGAAAAACACATCTGATGGTCGAGGTCTGTTGTCTAACGCAGAAAACCTCGAGATCGGCCATGAGTATAGATTATCGTCAGGGTTCTCAATGATGGATATACTCTCACCTTTTCCGGTATACTTAATCACAAAAACTTCAACACCAAATATACAAGTATCTTCTTCAGAAAGATAACCTTTGCTAGTGTCAAGATCAGCCACTGACAACAATTTGTCGAATCCCCACTCACTTTTAACATCTTGAAATCGCCACACCTTATCATCATCTGCATGGGAATGAATTTTTTCAGTTAAAATTGTGATTAAATGATCTATGATAGAATACAACTAATGTGTAAGAACTAGGTTTCAGAAGTTAATTACTATACCTTCCACAGTGTAGTACTGGTCTTTATTGAAATCAAATACAAACATTTTGAAGTTGACTTGGACTTCCCAGCCTGTAGAGAGAGTGCTTTTTTCTGCAATTGCCAAGTAAATGGAAATGTGTCCAGTGCCACCACGTTTAACATGACCATTTGGGTAAATAACCAACTTCCTGTAACAATAAAGATTGTAATTAAATAAATAATTATTAATGATTATCAAAAATTATTCACAAAGTCAAGACACTGTGGAAATGAAATACTCTCTCCGTCCCAAAATGATCTTCACGTTTGACTATTCAAACTTTTTAAGGATATGAACACTTGTTTCACTAGCCATGTTGTGTTTATGCACATTTAAGCATAAATTTTAGAAATGAGAACAACTTTTTGGGACAATGAAAAATGGCAAATTAGAAGATCATTTCGGGACGGGGGGAGTATATGTGTATATACTAAAAGACGGACCACTTGTAGCCAGCAGCTTCAAATGATTCAGATTCATATCGATCAATCATTTTCTTGGCTAGGTTAAAATTCTCAATTTTCACTTTGTAGTGAGCTGGTGCTGCATTTCGATTCCCAGTCTTTATAACTGTATAAATGAAGGATGTAAACTTTATCAAGTTTCGGTTGGACATGATATTTGAGAGAGAGCGACAAAAAGAGAATAACAAGAGATCTTACCCATGGTAGTTTGCTTAGTCCGTGTAGGGGAAGTTCTAGAGAATGAATAAACTTAGAACAAATTGAAGATATGAGAGTTGTGAAAGTTTAAGCACTGATGTCCCCAATTTATACATGTATCATTGTATGGGTGTGGAGGTCTGAATTAATAATTGCAAACCTAAGTTCCAAGAAACTACTACATTCTCAATAGTCTCCCAGTTGAACTAGATTTTTTTTATTGATAACGCCACGTTCTCACTTGTAGATATTATATATTTTTTCTTTTAATTCCAAAGCCAACCTGATGTTGATTAGTATAATTCAGAATTTGTAGTACTCTAACAAGTAAAGACACTATTCGGGTTGTTAGAAATATTACTATTAATCATTTACAGTATGAGGTGGATATTAACCCATTGGATTTTCTGAAGTCGTTTGAGCGCGGACGCGAAAACTGTCGTAACTTTTGACTTCGGGTGAGCCACAAAACACACAACATATCAAAACGATCATATTTTCGAAAGATACAAAATCACCGTGCTTTGCCACATAATACGGTGTTTAAAAAGTGTAAAATCCGCTCCTAAAACCCTCAAAATGGTTCCAGAAGTTTTATCAGTTTTTTAGGACTTTTTCATACTTTTGTTTAAATTATTGTTTTAATGTTTTAGGGTTTCAAAAACATATAAATATTCTATGGTTTCTGGACGGGTTTTTTGCCGTTTTATGATATTGATCATTTTCCCAATTTTTGGTAATCCAACGGAAGTTGAAAAATCTGCTGCTGGCAATCTCGAGCGAATCAACAGTAACAAATTTTCTTCTAACTTACGTTAAGTCACACGTCGGAGATGATGAACGACGACATAATAGAGACCATTTTGCGTTTTTTTTTTTTTTTTTTTTTTTTTTTTTGTCTGTGGAAATAATTAACTGTGTTGGGTAAGGACACTTTTCTTGTTGAATGGTAAAAGGAAACAACGACAAATAATTTCCTGAATATTTTCTGCAATTTTATGAGTAGGAGGTTAACTGTAAACCATGGTCATGAAATCTCGACCTTTGAAACTAATTTGCTCTTTTATAGCGTTAGAACAAAAACGAAAATTAAAAGGTATATTACTCCATGAATATATGTAATATTAATTGGAACGATGTCCTATCTAGGCTGCAAGGTGAGATTCGATGGCCATTTCATGGGTAGGGGCGGACCCAGCTCTAAAGGGGTTCACAAAATACATTAGACAAAAATTATATACAAATTTCTCTCTTTTTATGTTCTTTTCTTTTGTTTTGGCAAGGGGGTGGGCTGAAACTAGAAAAAGGGTTCACTTAGTACTAAAAAAATAAAAAATATATTTTTTTAACTGTCAACATAAAATTAGGGGGGTTCACTTCCACCCCCTTGGACGTTCTTGGGTCCGCCCCTATTCATGGGAGTTATCATATTTTATCTACAGCTACTCTTTCTTATTCGTACTCATTTCTATGTTTATCTGAAATAAAAAGTGTTAGTGCAGACTGTGGTGTTACCATAAGTGCTATCAACGCTGTCTCAATGTTACCAGACGAAAATTAAATTATATTTGAACATTTCTTTTCACAATATTATCTTGTACTAATATTTAACATATATTGCAAGAATGTATTTTGTTGGTCCATACTTTAGGTTGAAACAAGGTGGAATGCTAGAAATAAGGAAGGAAGTTGAAGATAGTTGAAGTTATGCATAAAAAGAGATTTAATGGATAACTTGTGGATTAAAGGCAAGTGAAAAATGTGGGAGATTGACTCATTCAACATCTGAGTATTGAGCAAGGAAGTACAAGTCATTTGAAGCTTGAAGGTACAAGAGGATGAAGCTAGAACTTGGGCACCAAGAATTAGCTCCTAAAATCAAGCGATTGTGGAGATAATATTCCCCAAGGCTCGGCAACTTATCCACCACTCACTCCACGTTTTGGAGGCCTACATAAAGGGCTAATGGGATAATTCTAAAAATAAAAGAGAGAAATATTAAAATCACATAGTCTTAGACCAAGTGCTAGTGATGTTACAACACCCAACCCAGCATCACAATCTAGTTCCTTGAGGGAACTATTTGTCGAAGGCTAAATTGGTCTAGCCTTTTGATTGTGATGGAGGTGTTGTATCTTTATTGATGGTTCTTGTATCTAGCACATTTTGTACTCTTATTTTCTTTAGAGGATAGGAGTTGTTATAGACTTTGTACTTAAATCAAACACATATCGTGAAAGTCTTTTTTGGCCATGAGTCTACCACAAGTTATATGTTTATATAACTTGTGAAAAATATCTCTCTGTGTCACTTATCCGCTGCGTTAATTCTTTCAATCTTTCAAAGCTGAGATTTTAAGTGTTGTGTCAAGTGTTGCCCAGCACGCAAGACAACACTATTATATTCGAGAGTTTCTATAGTCTTGACACTTTCAGTTGGTATTTTTTACTTGATAAAAACCAATACTTTGTATGGTTTATTTTTCCGCTGCAATTTTTTTTTAAAAGTGTTTTAAGTGTTTACGATTGTGGGACTGTCGTTAAAGTGTTATCGCTGGTGCTATCCATCACTTAAGATAACACTCGTGAGTTTTTACTCACAAACCCAAGGCCATTGACATTTTCAATTGGTATCAGAGGTGGACACTTGACATACTAAGTGTTTGGTCCAGTTGTCATGGTTTTAGGTCTTGTTGATCTATCTCTTGAGAGACTTTCTGTCCTTGATGACTCAAATCATGATTCCCTGAGTGAGAGTGTGGTAAGAGAGTCATCATACATTAACGAACCTGACCAATCAGCCATGTTGACCATGGTGTGGGAGCACACAAAGTCAGATTCAGAAGGTGTTGTGCTTGGTGTTGCCCGAGTGCGATAACACTATGCCTAACACTCAGCAGGTATAATATTTCCAAATTTTTTGGCACTTTTTGCTTTCATGGTTTAAATGATGTTGATCCAGGAAGTCTAGATGAGAATGATTCAAGCAAGGATATGCTAGCTCGTGATGAAGTCAAGAGACACCCCCTAAGATTCGAATATAATCATCACATATCCCAGATGATAGGGGGAGTAAATGTTGGGATACAAACAAGACAGGGTGTTCATCGAAAAACCGTAAGGTGTGTGAGTATGTCTATCACATATGCCAAGGTAAGACACTCCTGTTTGAAATTTTCTCTTGCATCTACGAACATTGTTGAGACATTTAAAGATGGTGTTTAGATTCAAGTTATACAGTATAAGTGTCGCGACCCCAAACCCGCGGGTCCGGAATACGCGATCTGGACGTCGACTTAAAACCAAAACTCTAAAATATAGAAGTTAAAAATTCCATTTTGAACCGAAAGATGATAACACAAGGTTTTACAAATCCAAGTTTAAATCAACAAATTACATCTAACATAAGCTCCACAGCTTATACCAAAAAGAATAAAATATGTAATTCTTAATGACGTCAATAATGGTAAAACTATCCCCAAAAGGTTATACATTTAAATAATGTAAACCGATCCATAACAACCTGCCCCAAAATCTCAATCCTCTCGACGTCCTCCTCGATCCGCGAATCCTAATCCTTTTCCTCCTGAGGGGGGGTTAAGGAAAAACAAAGATGGAAATAAACGGGGTGAGATAAAATCTCAGTAAGTTACTAATGCAACCACATGACATGCTAAGATGCAATATACAATAAACAATATTAGTTATCACATAGCACATAGAAATTATCATATATCAGATAGCAGCGGAAATAAACACATAACAAAGGATATAGCCAAGGTTTTCCAAACCGGAACATCCAAATAAAGGATCGCTGCGCAGCTTCAATAATCAACAAATCATCATCTTCATAATAGCATGAAAGCCGAAGAGAAAACCCCGGTACCGGAACCAATAACCATAAGAGTGTCACAAAGGACAAGGACCACGACACAAAGTCATGCCCGTTAGCTAGATACATTCACAGAGGAACGCTAACTTATCCTTTCCAAGGCCAATCTGGAGAAGGGGTATAGTAAGGGCAAAACAATGGTCAACATTATAATGGACTTGGCTTTGCCATTATAATCTTTCCCATCGCCCGATGCAACAAATATGCCAGCTGGGCTTCTAATTAAATGCTAAGTAATAATATTTTAGCATGAATAAACAACTTAAGGTTCCAAAGTAGGGAACCACGCCAATTAATCACCATAAAGATGCAAACGATTACTCAAGAAGAGTTCAACAACAATAGTACAAGAAGTTTCTCATAAAAGAGCACAACAACGATAAACGAAATTTCTCATAAAGAGCACAACAACATTGATCATTAAAACAAGATGATTCCAAGACAAGGACCCATACCAAACACATCCTAAAGATGATACCCACGAGTTATTCATAAAGAGCACAACCCAAACGGTCGCTCACCAATGACACAATGACTATTACCAAAATGACCCTAAACATTTACTCATAAAAATATACTAGGACTATGAACTCAACCATCTCATCACGCCTGGAATTCCAAGGTAGGAAATCAAAATGAATACACCTTAAGATTAATCAAACCGTAGGTACCCAATTACCAATTCACGCTTTACCTCCGTTCATCAACGAACCAATTCTTAACCTCAAACACCCAACAAAATCCCGAAGTATAAAACTTAGAACTTAACTGAACAACCTATCCCATCTTGTAGTACTCGAAGAGAGCTTCGAAACGATAGTTTACACGCCTAAAACGGAGTCCGGACGAAGAAGTTATGGCCTCCGGAAGATCGACCTAAATTCTGGAAAAAGTGGGCGGGCGCCCGGAATTTAGTGGGCGATCGCCCGGAACGCTGTTGCCAAGCTAAATGAGGCTGATTTAGTGGGAGGTCGCCCAAAACTAAGTGGGCGGCCGCCCAGACCCCAAAATACACCCGAATTTCACTCCTTTTGTCCTAAATCTTGATATAACAACCCTTATACCTCCCCACCATTGTGGGGCTCGATCCATAACACAATCGATCACAAAGGGATCATCCTCGAATACTAAAGTGTTCCACAACATTAACTTAAGTCAACTAGGGTGATACTTCGAGCCTAGATCGGGCTTGAACCAAAAACAATTCGAAAACAAAGGTACTCAGGACAGCTGGTATGGGCGGTCGCCCATAGCCAGTCCGGGCGGTCGCCCAAAACCCATACCCAAGCCCAAAACCAACTGACTTCATGGGCGGTCGCCCAACCCAAAAGTGGGCGGTCGCCCACTCACTTTTACTCAAATTCTCCGGATCAACTGATCTCATGGGCGGTCGCCCACGCACCCAGGTCGCCGGAAAACGGCAAGAACCAAATGGGTTCTTCCATTTTCTTACCCAAAACCAAATTTCTCACAATCAACTCTCCCAACTTAATCCCCAAAGCACCCAAACAACATCTAGCAAAAAGGGGACCTCAACAACACCATAAATGACCCCAAACCAAGAATCAAACCCAACATTCATATAAATCACCATTTTTAACCAAAAACCCAAATAAATTCCAAATCAATTCCAAACTCAACCAAACCTCAAATATAACAACTAAAGCATTATATAAACATGAAATGAACACTTTAGCATAAAATGGGGGAAAAGCAACTTACCCGGATTTTCTCAAAGGTGACGGAACTCGAAATTTCTTGGCTTCCTACGATCCTATCGACGATCTAAACATGATTCATGTTTTAAGAAATGAGAAATAATGAGAGGAAGATGAAGAAAATGAAGAGAGAAGGAAGAGAAGAAAAACTTACCATAACCAAGGAGAGAGAGAGGGAGTTGTTGCACAATGATGAGGGAGAAGGGGAAGAGTGAGGGAGAAGAGGAGGAGTAGGGAGAAATGATTTCAAAATGTTACGCTTAGGCCCCTCCCCCTAATACTACCCTTTCAAATAAACTCCCCACTAACAAATAAGACTCAACACTTCTACACTATCACAAATGACCCAAATAAATGCTAGGCATAATTATTATGAAACATAAAAATGCACACATAAATATTTAAATAAATAATAATTTAAATAAATAAATAAGCAAATAAATAAGTAATAATTATTTAATTACTAATAAAATAGAGCCTAAATTTCGGGTCGTGACATTCACTCCCCCTTAAAGAAAATTCGACCCGAATTTTAACGAGACTTACCCGAAAGACCAAATAGCTACGGATACGATAGTTCCGCCATTTCTCAAATTCCCCACTTGTCCATTCTAAACCACCACGTAGTAACCTTAATTAATGTTCTCGATACCACGACCTCTCGTACATAACTTCCTTCAATCATAACCTTCACTACTAATTAGAATCCTCAATTAAAATTGGAGAATCCCAATTGCTCCCAATCATTACTCTCGAGATATCCCAAGCTCACCTTATTCATAACCTTAATTACACTGCAAAGGTGTTTCCTTTTGTAAATCGCATACTTAGTAGTATTCCCCAGAAATTTAAAACATCACCATCCCGAGCCTAATCAGCTTTTAAAATATAAAAAGGCTAAAGAAATTTCTATTCCTACAGTATTCATCGAAATGGCTATATCTCTATGGATTACCATTATAGTGTCTTCACTTTGAGTTAACACCTTAAATAAATAGTACCATACAAACCCCAAAATTTCTCGTACAAAGTGTCCACTTAAATCTATGTTATACTCTCATCCCTTCATTAATCTGGTCTTGAAGCCTAAACCATTCAATATACTCAATAGTCCGCAAAACGATCCAAATTTCATCTTCAAAAGATTTTCTCTAACTCTCATTTAAGTTATAATCCGTGCTCATATGCCCAAAGGAAATCAACGAACCCTAAATTCAATAGCTAACCCCAGTTAGTCTCTCACGCATACATTTATTATCTTAATGATACTTAAGCTCAATGGTACTACCAAAGTCATAAACCAATTAGCCAGCCTCATTCCAATAGATCCATTACCAAATCACAATATTCTTTAATTATGCCCAAATATTGATACTCAACTTTCTTCACATACCCTTGGTCCAAATCGCGAAACGCCACCAAGGAGAGATTTAGGACCATAGAACCACTATCTAACCAAATTCAAAATTCCTTTAACATAGATCGAGCAATTGTTACTCTCCCAAAATGTACTTATTAGTCCTTTCTAACTTAATACGCTTACCACCATTATCGATTATAAATTCCACCATACACTCATTACCCATAACAATTCACGCATCCCTCCATACTAATCAATCCCGATGTACTCACGGAGATGTACTAAAAGTAAACAAAATCTCTTAACAAGAAACCTTCGGTTGAATCCTCAACTTTTACAACTCAACCATTACAATATAGATATTGATCTAATTATCAGTACTACAACCTTGTACCACAACAATGCAATTTAACCCCAAGCTTCTCCTCGAACACTAGGTACTATTCGGAAGAAAATGAAAATCTTTCGAATGATAAATACACCCAACAAATTGACCGAAACTAAATACTCGGATTTCAATTAGGAAAAGATAGGTATAACTCTACCCAAAGGAACGGTCTCAAACAGTTTTAAGAAATTAGGAATGGAGAATATAACAATCCCCCTACAACAATAGACTAAAGCAATAGTAACATCAAAATCTTGTAATAGCAACATGGCTAATTTAGCAGGTGAGACATAACCATACTTAAGCACATCATAAGCACACAAGACTTCATCAGATACCCTAAACTCCTCCATAGGAGTAGACACCTACAACACATAAGTCAAAGACTCAGAAGTAATAAATGCAACTAAATGCACAGAAACACATAAATGCTATGATCCTACAATGCACGCGCTCGCTCTCACGACGCAAAATAATACCTCCTGAAATTGTTCAATTACCTGATGAGTGCTGATTGATCACAAATACCCTACCCTGAACCTTTAAGTCTTCCCGAAGCATCTCTCTTCTGACCCTGTGGCATTCTAGTTCCTGTCCCCGATGACTGAACTCTAAACCTCGGACAATCTTTAACGAAGTGTCCCAACTTCCCACACTTCACACATTTTCCTTGCTTCTTCCAACACTTGTCTTCTGAGTGCCCTTTCCTCTGACAGTAACTGCAGACTTTCCCATTTCGTGTCCCCTTAATAGAACCTTGATTTCCTATTGCTGGTTGCCCTTGAAGTTGCCTTCTGAATAGAGTTTGCACTCCGGAATTACCTCTGTTATCCGAATGTTGCTGTTGTGACTTACTCTGCCCTCCTTGCTTACCCGGGTTAACCATCTCAGTCTTCCTTTTGTGTTCCCCAATATTCTGCTTAATCAAGTAGGCTCGATCCACCGCATCCTGAAAAGGTTGAATTCTTTGGGCTAAAAGTTGAGTCCTAATAGCTGTCTTCAAACCCCCGATCAATCTCATCGCTTTCTGCTCCTCGGTCCGCACAAGGTATTCACAACACCTGGCTAATTCTGCGAACTTAGCCGAGTACTGTGCTACTGACATCATGCCTTGCTCCAAGCTGAGGAACTCGATCTTCTTCCGGTTTTGATTCACTAGAGAGATAAAATGATCCTTGAATTTCCTCACGAACCACTCCCAAGGATATGGTATAAGAGTCGCATCCCAACTGGCCTTCAGTGCCTTCCACCAATGTTCCGCAGCACCAACTAACATATATGCTGCAAACCGAACCCTATCCTTATCAGTACAACTAAAGACCTCATAGATTCTCTCCATCGATTCTATCCATAGCTCGGCCTTCTTCACATCAGGCTCACCGTCGTACTCACTTGGTTTCAACTTTAAGAACTGCTCCAACCCATACCGCGGAGGTGCAACATGTTCCTCTCTCGGCCCTTGGTCATGAATTGATTTCACGGCCGCTTCAAACCTGTCCTGCAACATTGCACGGTGTTCTTCCCTTAGACCATTAAGATTCTGAGTCCCACTGATGCCTTCACCAGCTTTTCTTCTAGCCATTTAGAACAAATACCTGCATAAAACATCAAGTGTTACTCACTCCGAACACAACTACCCTCCTAGGTCATACTAATCCACCTATCCTTATACATAGAGCTAAACCATAGCTCTGATACCAACTGTCGCGACCCCGAACCCGCGGGTCCGGAATACGCGATCTGGACGTCGACTTAAAACCAAAACTCTAAAATATAGAAGTTAAAAATTCCATTTTGAACCGAAAGATGATAACACAAGGTTTTACAAATCCAAGTTTAAATCAACAAAGTACATCTAACATAAGCTCCACAGCTTATACCAAAAAGAATAAAATATACAATTCTTAATGACGTCAATAATGGTAAAACTATCCCCAAAAGGTTATACATTTAAATAATGTAAACCGATCCATAACAACCTGCTCCAAAATCTCAATCCTCTCGACGTCCTCCTCGATCCGTGAATCCTAATACTTTTCCTCCTGGGGGGGTTAAGGAAAAACAAAGATGGAAATAAACGGGGTGAGATAAAATCTCAGTAAGTTACTAATGCAACTACATGACATGCTAAGATGCAATATACAATAAACAATAATAGTTATCACATAGCACATAGCAATTATCATATATCAGATAGCAGCGGAAATAAACACATAACAAAGGATATAGCCAAGGTTTTCCAAATCGGAACATCCAAATAAAGGATCGCTGCGCAGCTTCAATAATCAACAAATCATCATCTTCATAATAGCATGAAAGCCGAAGAGAAAACCCCGGTACCGGAACCAATAACCATAAGAGTGTCACAAAGGACAAGGACCACGACACAAAGTCATGCCCGTTAGCTAGATACATTCACAGAGGAACGCTAACTTATCCTTTCCAAGGCCAATCTGGAGAAGGGGTATAGTAAGGGCAAAACAATGGTCAACATTATAATAGACTTGGCTTTGCCATTATAATCTTTCCCATCGCCCGATGCAACAAATATGCCAGCTGGGCTTCTAATTAAATGCTAAGTAATAATATTTTAGCATGAATAAACAACTTAAGGTTCCAAAGTAGGGAACCACAACAATTAATCACCATAAAGATGCAAACGATTACTCAAGAAGAGTTCAACAACAATAGTACAAGAAGTTTCTCATAAAAGAGCACAACAACGATAAACGGAATTTCTCATAAAGAGCACAACAACATTGATCATTAAAACAAGATGATTCCAAGACAAGGACCCATACCAAACACATCCTAAAGATGATACCCACGAGTTATTCATAAAGAGCACAACCCAAACGGTCGCTCACCAATGGCACAATGACTATTACCAAAATGACCCTAAACATTTACTCATAAAAATATACTAGGACTATGAACTCAACCATCTCATCACGCCTGGAATTCCAAAGTAGGAAATCAGAATGAATACACCTTAAGGTTAATCAAACCGTAGGTACCCAATTACCAATTCACGCTTTACCTCCGTTCATCAACGAACCAATTCTTAACCTCAAACACCCAACAAAATCCCGAAGTATAAAACTTAGAACTTAACTGAACAACCTATCCCATCTTGTAGTACTCGAAGAGAGCTTCGAAACGATAGTTTACACGCCTAAAACGGAGTCCGGACGAAGAAGTTATGGCATCCGGAAGATCGACCTAAATTCTGGAAAAAGTGGGCGGGCGCCCGGAATTGAGTGGGCGATCGCCCGGAACGCTGTTGCCAAGCTAAATGAGGCTGATTTAGTGGGAGGTCGCCCAAAACTAAGTGGGCGGCCGCCCAGACCCCAAAATACACCCGAATTTCACTCCTTTTGTCCTAAATCTTGATATAACAACCCTTATACCTCCCCACCATTGTGGGGCTCGATCCATAACACAATCGATCACAAAGGGATCATCCTCGAATACTAAAGTGTTCCACAACATTAACTTAAGTCAACTAGGGTGATACTTCGAGCCTAGATCGAGCTTGAACCAAAAACAATTCGAAAACAAAGGTACTCAGGACAGCTGGTATGGGCGGTCGCCCATAGCCAGTCCGGGCGGTCGCCCAAAACCCACACCCAAGCCCAAAACCAACTGACTTCATGAGCGGTCGCCCAACCCAAAAGTGGGCGGTCGCCCACTCACTTTTACTCAAATTCTCCGGATCAACTGATCTCATGGGCGGTCGCCCAAACCACCCATGGGCGGTCGCCCACGCACCCAGGTCGCCGAAAAACGGCAAGAACCAAATGGGTTCTTCCATTTTCTTACCCAAAACCAAATTTCTCACAATCAACTCTCCCAACTTAATCCCCAAAGCACCCAAACAACATCTAGCAAAAAGGGGACCTCAACAACACCATAAATGACCCCAAACCAAGAATCAAACCCAACATTCATATAAATCACCATTTTTAACCAAAAACCCAAATAAATTCCAAATCAATTCCAAACTCAACCAAACCTCAAATATAACAACTAAAGCATTATATAAACATGAAATGAACACTTTAGCATAAAAATGGGGGAAAAGCAACTTACCCGGATTTTCTCAAAGGTGACGGAACTCGAAATTTCTTGGCTTCCTACGATCCTATCGACGATCTAAACATGATTCATGTTTTAAGAAATGAGAAATATTGAGAGGAAGATGAAGAAAATGAAGAGAGAAGGAAGAGAAGAAAAACTTACCATAACCAAGGAGAGAGAGAGGGAGTTGCTGCACAATGATGAGGGAGAAGGGGAAGAGTGAGGGAGAAGAGGAGGAGTAGGGAGAAATGATTTCAAAATGTTACGCTTAGGCCCCTCCCCCTAATACTACCCTTTCAAATAAACTCCCCACTAACAAATAAGACTCAACACTTCTACACTAGCACAAATGACTCAAATAAATGCTAGGCATAATTATTATGAAACATAAAAATGCACACATAAATATTTAAATAAATAATAATTTAAATAAATAAATAAGCAAATAAATAAGTAATAATTATTTAATTACTAATAAAATAGAGCCTAGATTTCGGGTCGTGACAATAAGCTTGAAAAATTTACTCATAATAATGCTTGGATTCGTCATCATTTTTTTAGAGTTTTGGTTGAAATGAAATTTATTCAAATAGAGCATATTGATACTGAATATTCAGTTGCTACAACTTTTACCAAATTTCTTAATTTTTGTCTCAATTAATCTACCAGCTTGCGGATGTTGTTGTACATTTTTTTTAAAAAAAAAGTATTTGTTTTCTTTGTTTATTCCGCAGTCTCGAAGTGTTGTCATTGGTGTTACCACACTGATAGCAACACTGCGAATTTTTATTTAAAAAAAAAAAACAAAACAATTTTTGTTTTAGTCTTTTTAAAGCGGCACATACTGACCTTTTTGTTTCGGTAAGTTTATATTTGGTTAAAATGTTTGTCAAATCCCCTTTGTACTCAAAAGTGACAAAGTCACAAATTTTTGTGATAAAATAAAAAGCAAAAGGCAAAACGCACTTATAATATTTCCTTAGTAACTTGGGGCACGGCGTTCGTTGCGACGATGTACTCTTGCCAAAAGGATATATTATTTAGTGATTTCGTACTAAGTATTAGGAACATGGAGTTTGCTACTACAGTGTATCCTATTTGAAAGGTACAAATCACTAAAGTATTTTATTACACTTTGTAAGGACTCGGAGCACGAAGCTCGTTACTACGATGCTATCTTGTAGATAAAAAGTGTAAATTATGCTTATTTTAAAGTGCTTGAAGATGAAGAACAAGTTTATTTTATCTAACTTGTTTAGATTTTTTTTACCTCAAACACTTATAATTAAAGGCTTGCTATGCTTCAAGTGTTTGAATTTGGGAAGCTTGTTTTTTCCTCAATTGCTTATATAAAGAAGCCTAACAATTTACCTCAAGTGTTTATAATGAGGATTGTTTTGCCTTAAATGCCTTAAAGTGAAAAGTTTTATCAATGGGATATTTGAATTATGTGTTTTCCAAAGTGTTACCATCATTGCCGATAACACATTAGTATGTGCCACATTATTATTTTTTTAATTTATTTTTTTTCGAAATTAATTGTTAAATTAGGGAAGTCTGAAAGTCCCATAAATGTGTGGAGTTTTTGATTTCCAAAAGGTCTCTATTAATTCTTTTAAAATTTGGTAAATCTTGTTAGGTTAACTAAATTCCTATATTTTTGGAGTCCTAATTCAAAATTAACTCCATGTTTTTGTGGGATCCCTTAACTAACTCGATTTACTCGTTATTTTTTTTTCTTTTATTTTTTCTTCTTTCTTTTATTTTATTTTTATGAGGCTTTGACCAATAAGTCCCTAGGCCAAATAAAAACTACCAATAAAGACAAACATTTTGAAAACCTACCAAAAAGTCCTTAAAAATTTTCTTGAACCGGAATGCCCTTCTCTGGCATGCGCGCACAACCAGAGGTAAGGTCCCCAGACGTTTCTTATTTTTCTCCCTCTCTTTCTCTCTTCCTGTTTCTCTTTCTCTTTTTTTTTTCCACCTAAAATTTTAAAATGACATATCTCAAAATTTATAAACTGAAAAAATGATCCGAAACCATTGTTTTAATCGTGTCGACGATACGAATTAAACAAATACACTCAACACATAATTCAAATTTTATAAATAAAAAAAATCATTTTTCAGTTGTAAAAATTTGAAAAAAAAATTATTTTTAATTTCTCAATTAATTTCACAATTTTAAAAAATAAAATTTTCATTTTCACTTGTAAAATCATTTTTCAACTGATTTTTCAGTTGTGTGATTTCACAGTTGTGTCATTTTTTCATTTTTCATTTTTTAAAAACTGATAAATTCATATCTCCATTTTTCACAATTATTATAATAACTGAGGCATGCATTTCACAGTTGTTCACACATGAATTTGAATATAATAACTGAGACATTCATTTAACAGTTATTCATAATTGAATAAAAACTGGTAAAATCATCTCTCATTTTCCTTATTGATGACTCAATTTATCGGTTTAATTCTATAATAAATGAGAAATTCATTTCTCAGTTATTCACATACGAATTTGAGTACAAGAACTGGTACATTCATTTCCCAGTTATCAATTTTTCTCTGTTGTTAATATAATAATAAATGAGATATTCAATTCTCGTTTATTCACACACGAGTTTAATATAAGAACTGGTAAATTTATTTCTCAGTTGTTAACACATGAGTTGAGTGTAATAACTAAGAAATTCATCGCACAATATTTACAAAGGATACTCATTTTTCAGAACTATGTGTTGTCAAATGCTCTTTAAACAATTGTGAAATAAATTTATCTCTTTTTTTATTATTAAAAATGAGTAATTGTTCAATTATGAAGAATTAATACTCCTAACAAAAAAAAAAAAACAAAAAAAAAAAACAACAACAACAACAACAACAAATGTGAGGTTGTAGTGTTAAATATATAATAGTCTACTAATGGAACAAGTAAGAAGCTTGGCATAGTGGTTAGGTGTCTTAGCCATGACCAAGAGGTCTTGGGTTCAAACCCTCCCAAGAGAAAAACTATTTTTATTTATAATACTTGGGGTTGCAGATGGTTGTGGCGGTAGTGGCTGAGGTCCGGCGGTTGGCCGGAGGCCCGGCGGTCGGTGGCGGATGGTTGTGGTGTCCAGCGGCGGCTCGCCGGCGGTCGGTGATGGTGTCCGGCGGCGGTCAGCGGTGGCGGGTGACGGATGGTGGTGGTGCTGGCGGCGGCTCGCCGGCGGCGGTCAGCGGCGGCGGGTGGTGGTGTTCAAATGTAAAGGTGGAAGTTAAAATGGTCAAAGGTTAGAGGTGTAGGAGGAATTTATTTGGGCTGAGGGTATTTTTTGCCATTTAAAAGGTACAAGGGACTTATTGGTAAATTGATTTGAACCTAAGGACCCTAAGGTATAATTTGAAATGTTGTGTTTTTATTGGTAAATACTACATTCTCCCAGGGACTTATTGGTAAAAATCCCTATTTTTATTGGTATTTAGAAAAAAAAAAAAGAAAGAGGGGGCTAATGATAAAGGGCTGGGTTTTTTTTTTTCCCGATGTGGTTAGTGAGTAGTTTGCTTGAGTGAATCCTAACTAGCTAGGAAATAGGGGGAGCTGAGTGTTTTTAGGTAAAGTGAAATGAGTGAAATCTCTTCCTAAAATTACCTCCTTAAAGATCTCCTTAAATATTTTCTTCACCCTCCTCAACCTTTATTTCCGTCTTACTCTCCATAAACTCGCCTAATCCATCCAATTTCATTTATTTCCTTATCATAATTCCAACTATGAATGCCCCATCTCAAATCCCAATCTCAAATCACTACCATCAAGTAAACGAAAAAGAAGAGAAAAGTTTTGTATTCTTCATGCCAACGGGCTGCCCAAGCTCCATCAAAGCAGACTTCAAGCCAGATGCAGATTCATACAGACTTATAGGAATTCTTTACACAGTGTTCTTCACAAACAGGGGGAGATATGCTGCCTCAAGTGCTATTCTGCGTGCTACCACAAGTGTTGTTCTGCTTACACAGGTGCTTATCCAAGGTCTCTATTAGGTGTGAGGGCTGACAATTATCAAATTTGATAGTTGGTGTGTTTCTATCCTTGGTACTTTAAAACAATGTGGATGTGTTTCATTTGGTTAACACAAGTTGTTTTTTGTTGGTCGGTTTGACTATTCGGTTGACTCTTTAATTGAGGGGGAGTTAATCTTTATGAGGGACATAATCTTTGTATAAACTGTTTTGGACTAATAAATTCTTTCAGGCACAAGCATTTGGGTGTTTGTGAAGAAATGTGCAAATAAGGGGGAGATTGTTAGTGCAGACTGTGGTGTTACCACAAGTGTTGCCAACGCTGTCTCAGTGTTACCAGACGAAAATTAAATTATATTTGAATATTTCTTTTCACAATATTATCTTGTACTAATATTTAACATATATTGCAAGAATGTATTTTGTTGGTCCATATTTTAGGTTGAAACAAGGTGGAATGCTAGAAATAAGGAAGGAAGTTGAAGATAGTTGAAGTTATGCATAAAAAGAGATTAAATGCATAACTTGTAGATTAAAGGCAAGTGAAAAACGTGGGTGATTGACTCATTCAACATCTGAGTATTGAGCAAGGAAGTACAAGTCATTTGAAGCTTGAAGGTACAAGAGGATGAAGCTAGAACTTGGGCACCAAGAATTAGCTCCTAAAATCAAGCGATTGTGGAGATAATCTTCCCCAAGGCTCGGCAACTTATCCACCACTCACTCCACGTTTTGGAGGCCTATATAAAGGGCTAATGGGATCATTCTAAAAATACAAGAGAGAAATATTAAAATCACATAGTCTTAGACCAAGTGCTAGTGATGTTACAACACCCAACCCAACATCACAATCTAGTTTCTTGAGGGAACTATTTGTCGAAGGCTAAATTGGTCTAGCCTTTTGATTGTGATGGAGGTGTTGTATCTTTATTGATGGTTCTTGTATCTAGCACATTTTATACTCTTATTTTCTTTAGAGGATATGAGTTGTTATAGACTTTGTACTTAAATCATACACATATAGTGAAAGTCTTTTTTGGCCATGAGGCTACCACAAGTTATATATTTATATAACTTGTGAAAAATATCTCTCTCTGTGTCACTTATTGACGTAGCGGAAGCTTAGATAGATGACTGATTACGGGTAGAAATTAATCAATACGCGAATCAATCCTTCAACAGCAGTCGAAATTAATCAAGACTACACGTTGGAACAAGAAAACGATTGTATTCAAAATGGCATAAACTGCCTCTCAAAACCCTAACATAAAGTATATAAAGTCTGGAAAAAACCCTACTGAAAAGAAACCCTAAAACTACGAAATTACGAAAAGGTCCAAAACAATGAAAAAACGGATAAAAACTTCAGAAGGTCGTTTGAGGCCCTTAGAAGCGTTTTTTGGCTTATTTATGGGCCGCTCAGGGGGCATAGCCCGATGACTTTTGTTCCTCTCAAAAAGACGCTCGTTTTGATATGTTGTGCGTCCCGTAACTCCTCTGGAATCAAAAGTTACGCCCGTTACGGTCGAACGCATCTAAAAACTCGAACGCCAACTCTTCGACTGTAACACTTATCCGCTGCGTTAATTCTTTCAAAGCTGAGATTTTACGTGTTGTGTCAAGTGTTGCCCAGCACGCAAGAAAACACTATTATATTCGAGAGTTTCTATAGTCTTGACACTTTCAGTTGGTATTTTTTACTTGATAAAAACCAATACATTTGTATGGTTTATTTTGCCGCTGCAATTTTTTTTAAAGTGTTTTAAGTGTTTACGATTGTGGGACTGTCGTCAAAGTGTTATCACTGGTGCTATCCATCACTTAAGATAACACTCGTGAGTTTTTACTCACAAACCCAAGGCCATTGACATTTTCAAAAAGCGACAACTATCTTTCTGTTAAAGAAAAGGACAGCTTGTGAAAACAACATTATTCCAATTATTTTTCTATAATGTCATGTATTCGATTCCATTTTGCTTTTTTCTGTTCACATTGTAAAATTACATACAGTCCAAAACAATGGAAATTAATAATATGAATAAAAGTTTCCATTTTTTCTCATTGGCTCTTTCTTTAACTTCTAACAACCAGTAAAACGGATGCATTCGTATCTCTGAAATGTATACATCAAACGAAATGACCAAGTTCTTTCGAAAAAAAAAAAAAAAACGAAATGACCAAGTCGGTCTACTTGTTTTCATACTGATGTATAAACACCTATAATAGTCTACTTCTATTATTTCTCACCCATGTGGCGATGTGGTCGTCAACCCCTATAACCCTCTCAATTACATAAACACAACACATAAAAGGACAACCATTAGGTTGTTGAGTTGGAAAATACTATAAAGTTATCATTTGATTTAACATACTTGCCAATTTCGTTTCAAATAATGCAACGTACTACAAAGTATATTGCCTTATTTGAAACAAAAATTGCATTATTTGAAACAAAAGTTATGTAGAAATACGTTACATTAAGCGGTAACTTTGTGGTACATTGCACTAGTTGTAAATAACATGAAAGTACCTTGCATATTTCGATCGATTCACGAAAAGGAAGGGGTAAAATTATGAAAAGAATGGTCAAACGAAAAATGGTATTTTAGTAAGACGGTGACAATATTGTTAGCTAGATATTTGGTTTCACGTAATGAAATTCCATTAGTAAAAACCCAGTTTTTTCTAGTGCCTTGCCAAGTCTTTCTTTAAACAAGGTGTCTAACTCTTGGGTTGGTCTCTTGTAAAACACGTTTTTCCTAATGGTTAGGAAAAACGTGTTTTTCAAAACCTACAGAAGCCTTTATATTGATATCGGGAAAATCACTAAAATATGCAACGTATCGGGTGTTAAAAGTCAATTAATGCAACGTAGTGCTTACTTTTGAAAATAGACAACGTACTTGCTTATTGTGTATCAAATAATGCAACGTAATAACTTTTTAGCCTCTACTACGTTGCATTAATTGATACAACGTACTTCAAGTACGTTTGTCAAATTGTTCGAATTTTGCATTATTTGATACAACTACTTCAAGTACGTTTCACAATGTAAGAATTCGCTACTACGTTGCATTAATTGATATAAATCGGACACTACGTTGCATAAATTGGTCGTTGCATATATTGATATCCAAAAGGCTTTATACTGATATCCAGGACCCTTCTGACTATCAGTTTCAAAGGTTCTGGCTATCAATCTCATATCCAGAAGGCTTTATATTGATATCCAGAACCAGAGAACCCTTCTGGCTATCACTTTCAAAGGTTCTGACTATCAATCTCATATCCAGAAGGCTTTATGTATAACCACTCTACTTTTCTTTATCATTTCAGTGGCATTATGTCAACGTCTTGATGCACTTGTTTTCTTTGGCTCATTCATAACGGCTATATAATAACTCCATCTTGGAATCATTAACACAAATCACTCTATCTTGAGCCCCTCTTTCAATATTCTGCCATACATCCTGTCAAAGACTCGGATCAATGGGTGACCTTTATTTTCAACAGATTTGCCTTCATCTCTCTCTCTCTCACACACACACACACACACGCGCACACAAACATGTCTTCTTGCACCTTTTCAGTAATAATTTACTCTCTCTCTCTCTCTCTCTCTCTCTCATTCTCTCTCTCTCTCTCTCTTTCTATTTGCCATGTTTCACAGGACTTTCAAGAAACCTCCGTGAGACCCCTCCTGCTCATTACACAGTTAAAGTAGACTCTTTCTCATTAATCTCTACCACAAAACTTGAAATATATGAATCAGGCATCTTTGAAGTTGGAAGTTACAAATGGTGAGCTTCACATCTACAAAATTCTTATGTTTCCATCTAGTATTTAATTTGCAATCCTAATGCCGGTGCAAACAATGTTTCTTTTAGGAAGTTATCACTCTACCCAAATGGAGATACCAAGAGAGGAGGAAAAGATCACATATCTCTTTTCTTATCCATCGCCGATAAGGAAATGCTTCCCGTTGGTTGGGAGGTCAATGTCAACTTGAAAATGTTTGTCTTTGATCACAACAAAGATAAATACTTAACCATCCAAGGTAATTAAATTAGTCTTACCAAATATTCTTAACTATGAAAGTAGATTGAAAAAACCTTCTCACTACATTTTAAAGTTCATATATGTACATTATACTATTGCAGATGAGGATGGTAAGGTGTGGCGCTATCATAACACAAAGACGGAGTGGGGCTTCTCCAAATTGCTGTCTCTGAATGAACTAAATGAAACGGACAGTGGGTACCTATATAATGATTCCTTTATATTTGGGGTAGAGGTTTTTCTACTAGAAAATACCGGGAAAGGTGAAACATTTTCAAGAATTGAGAACCCCGAAAATGCTACTTATACTTGGACATTATTCCGATTTCCAACCATAACTCGAGAATTTGTTGAATCCCCTGAGTTTGTTATTGCTGGGCATAAGTGGTATGCATCATTTTAAGACTCTATTTCCATATTATACATCATTGAAGAATCTATTCACTCATTCCATTGTGAATATATTATCCAGGATATTAAAGCTCTATCCTAAAGGATTATATAATGGAGGGGAGAAGATTTCATTGTATCTCAAGATGACTGATGCATCAACTCTAACTCATGGACGGAAATTGTTTGTGAAATATAAACTACGATTAAAGAACCAAATTGGCAAAAATAACCATTTTTGGGAAGGTGATTTTAAATTCGACGTGCCTCTATAAATTGTTCAATTCCTCATTTAAATCTGCTACCCCAGAAAACAAATAAATACT
The DNA here is from genome assembly GCA_026119855.1 of Campanula takesimana. NCBI lineage: Eukaryota > Viridiplantae > Streptophyta > Magnoliopsida > Asterales > Campanulaceae > Campanula > Campanula takesimana. The sequence continues at coordinate 434,721 of JAOWBW010000105.1, forward strand.
ATGCTATCTTGTGACCATCGTCTTGAATGTTTTTGCAGCTTCACATTGGTTCACTCCTTCGTCGGCCTTGTGGGGTTTTCAGGATTATAAATCAATAAGTGATATAAATGACATTTCTAAGGGCTTTCTACTGAACGATAAAATAATTGTTGAAGTGCAATTTTTGGTCATATCTCAAATCGATGACCATCTTTGAAGAACTAATAATGTGTGATGTGTGTGGAGCTCTAGTTTGGAGATCAGAAAGGAGATGGATCACCGTCCATGCATAAAGCGTGTGGTATCATTCCTTTTTCTGTGTTTCATGTCACTACAGTTAAATATTTCATTCATGTATTTTTGTTTATATATTTCTACCGCTACAATAATTGAATGTATTCTGTTTATCAATGTATGTTTGTCACTTTTTTTTCCCTGGAACTATAGCTTTGAGCTTTTTTTGTATCATATTTTGTTCAATCTATGTCAATTCTCTGAAGGATGATCAATTGGCAAACAGAAGTTCCTTACAAGTTCCTTTTTTTCCCTTCAAGTATCTGAATCTTCTCATAGTTATTCTCGTTGGTCCGTCTACATTCATTTGATGCCTTAAATGAGAGTAAAAAAAAGGGGATGAAAAAAGGATGTGAACGACATAAATCGACTTGGTTAAATGGGACCCATAGACTCTGGGCTCACACACCAAGAGGCCCATATCAAGGGGCCCAAGATCTTATAGACCGACATATATCAGTAGCCCGTGGGCCGGGAACATCGGTGTTACCGAGGCCGAGATGTCGGAGGGCCTTATCCCTAGCTCGGTTTCTATAACAAGTCGAGATAGATGACCGGCAGTTATCATAATATAGCCACCCTATTATAGCGGGGGTTTATATAACAATTCGAGTAACACACAAATACAGAGGATCCTTATTTAAGGAAGGATATCTCAACTATAATACAATCAGAATATCCATCATCCTTATCAGGAGTCTATCTCCAAGGAATACGAGTCCTAGATCAACACGGGCATTCTGGCTTACTTGACAAGTCAGGACTCATTCACCCATGCCTATATAAACAGGTCCTCCATACAGGAAACGGGTAATGAACTCTTTTGGCTCTAAACTATAGTCAATTGATTTCTCTTCATTTCATACACAATCCGTATTCTTATTCTCACGCCGGAGGGCCTTAGCCGATGAATCCCCAGCGTAGTTTATGTTTGCTCATTGTACGCAGATCCGTACGAGGAAGTTCTCATTGCTGGATTTATCCGAACCACTAGACGAAGGCTGATCCGATACGTTTTTGGCAGCATCAGTTTGGTTCCATTGCCGGGAAACGTCCGATCTGAGAGCTTTTTGTCTGGATAAACCACTATTTCCTCATGTCTGGAATTCGCGTCGGCGGTCAGGAGGTTTGCGTTACACCAGATGCTAATCTCAATCTGCCACCACCTAACGTGGCAAATAACAATGTTTTGAATCAAGGGCTCCCTCCTCCGCCTCCACCTCAAGGAGCTGGTATGCACACACGCTCCAGAGGGCCTCCACCTGAGGTTACCCAGCATTATGGACGGAGGAGACGAATAACTTCACGCCCTCAGAATCCTGAAGCTGGCCCATCTAGGCCACCACGAATTGATTGAAGGGTGTTACTTCAACAAAACCTTTCGACCCTCCAACAGCTAGCCGACGCTCAAAGGGATCTTCTAGAATTCGACCCTGACCATTCCTTGGCACCCTTCATCCAGCCCTCTGGCACTAGAGGAGCTATGGAAGACGGAGAGAGGACCAACCGTAGGGGAAACCCGCGTACTGAAGACAGACGTCATCAGGAACCACGTGACGCACCCTGTTTGCGCGTGAGGTTTTGCTTCGAGGCACGTTTTCATCCTTTGATTTACCTTCTTGTTGATTCGAGAGTCGCCACCATGTTATTGTCGGAACACGGACCGAGATGTCTAGATTCGGGGGTTAAGTTATGAATTGGGAAGGTCAAGGAGCACCCAATTCACCCAATCTAGGATTGGTCTTGCTAGGAAATCATCACCATCGTTTCAAAATCATGCATACATGTACCAAAAGAGAAAAACAAACAAATAAATAATTGCTTATTTATTTGGGATGTCAGATCATATGCTTCGAGACCATCTCCATGTATAGGAGAGGCTCTAGGCTGATCCTTTGATGGAATCACACTACTTCAAAGCAAAGAAGGAGATGAGAAGATAGAAAGCAAGGATTTTACCTAAGCGTTTTCTTCAAGAATCCTATGGATGGACTTGACTAAAGGCCTTTGATCTTCCAAATTTCGTGGAGAGAGACTGATTATAAGAGCTTTTTGGTGGTTTAACGGCCTTAGGGCTGTCTAGAAATTCTCCTCCTTCTCTTAGAGTGAAAGAAACCCTTTATTTATAGGTTTTCGGTGACCTAGGGTTTTAGTTGGAGAGTTGTTTATGGTTGGGAATCAAAGACTTAATTCTCAAGAGGTTATATTAGGACTCTAGGATGGGCCATGTGATTTTCCCCGGATTGCATGAGTGTTTGCAAAGAAAAGGGCTTAAGATCAACAAGGAAACTGACCAAAAACCTGACTGTCGAGGGGGATACCTCGTACGAGACATCAATGTCTCGTACGAGGCATCTAAGTGCTGGAATCACTTTTTTGCCCTCTGCGATAGTTTTAATGTTCAGTTTGGCCCCTAACTAACGGAGTCAGTCAGAAACTTAACAAAACATGTCCAACTTAATGAGTTTTGACCCAAATCAAAGGCGAGACACAGAAGTAGTGTGATTATAAATGAACGTCCAAAATGGGGTGTCTACAGAGCCCCTCGGCGACGATACCTATGGATGAAGTACCGTCGTCGATAGAAAGGACGCCATTTTGAACTAGGGGTATGGTCGTGCTAAAAAGCTGCCTACGTATTCCTCAGAAGGAAATCAGACCAAACATAGTTCGACTCTGAAAATACGCAAAAACTAAAGTTTAAGGTATTTTGAAAATCATTTTCGAAAACAATACTTGCGATAAGTAAAGCATAGAGTTTGGAGAGTACCCATACTGAGGAATCAATCTCTTTGACCCAATTCTGAATATACTCCTTTTTCCTGATGACGAACTGTTTCCAGTTACAATCCATACTGAGGAATCAATCTCTTTGACCCAATTCTGAACATGCCCTGTTGTTGAGGACGAACCGCCTTCGATTTTGGAGACGCTGGTTACCCGAACCTTGCTTCTCCTTCCAACGAGTTTGTCCCTTACGTTGGAAAATGTGAATCTTATGCCATTAACTTACGTCTTGATGACAATTATGGGACTCTGGGTTTGGAGACGCCAATTACACGGACCTCGCTTCTCCTTCTGACGCGACTGCCTTTCCGCCAGAAAAGTGAATCCTATGCCATTAACTTACGTCTTGATGACAATTATGGGACTATAAATGGTAGGATCCTGTGTTGTTAACTTACGTCTTGACAACAGTCGTAGGATACCCGGTTTTGGAGACGCCAATTACTCGGACCTTGCTTCTCCTTCCAACGAGGATGCCTTATTCGCCGGAAAAGTGAATCCTATGACATTAACATACGTCTCGATGGAAATTATGGGATTCTAAATGATGGGATCCTGTATTATTAACTTACGTCTTGATAACAGTCGTGGGATACCCGATCGTAAATCCTGTGCCATTAACTTACGTCTTGATGACAATCGTGGGATTTAAAGTTTGCTGATGCAGATTTCGTTGCTCACCCATGATCTTGGATGCGCGGTGAGGATAAATTCGTACTGAGAAACAACTTTGCTTGTTCCAATTTTGAAAATATCCATTTGTTGATGACTCAATGTTCCATCTTGAACCGGGTTTAGATTCGACCTTTTGGTCTAAAGCAAGGATTTTTCTGACCTTTCTATTAAAAAGCAGGGCTTTTCTGGAATTTCTTGAGAAAACGTGGTTTTCTAGAGATTTTCTGGGGATGCCTCGTACGCGGGAGGGATACCTCGTACGAGCTATTCCTGTTTTTTTGCAATATCAGGCGCTGAAAGTGAATTTTGAATCACTTTTCTCATTTTGTTTTCGGGAGCTTTCAACCCTAGGCGATTTTCTCACTCAAAAATCTTTGTTTTCACCAAGTTCTAGTGATCCCTAACCCTTTCAAATGGCCGGTGTGCATCATTCCCACAAAGAGCACCTCTTTGGTAGGGATATGAAGGGTAAAGTGTGGGCGACAGATGAATTGTGCCCCTTCCCGGAGGACCACGTTTCTCATGCCGTTCGGACTAGGTGGGTAAGGATATCTTCCTCTGATTGAGTTTCCATGTCAATTTCGTTGCTGCATGTCTCAATTTAGTGTTCTAGCAATTCGACTTTCGCCAATTTTCGCCTAGAATTATCGCTGCTAGGGTTTATCATGCATGGCTGATCTTCCGATAGTATTTCACCCTTGTTGATGCTGAAATCATTGTAGTATGGTAGTACATGATTTTGACGGTCGCTTTAGGCAATTCCGCGAATTTTTGGGTAAAATGCTTGAATGAGGATTTTACCGATTTTCTGACATCTGTCTCTTTTGTCTCTGTTGTTTGCAGTTATTCAGAGTGATCAATAACTATAGGGGCAGCGTACGAGCGGTCGCTGAGAGGTGGGAAACTCTCAATGTCGAGATGAAGGAAGAGATTGAGAAGCTCGGATTGAAACCCTTCTTTGACGGCCTTATCGGTGAGAGGAGGAATGTGCACTTGCTCCAGGCCATCCGGGAGCGCTGGTGGGACAGTACTCATACCATGCACATGCGATGGGGGGAGGTTACCATGACCCCTACTAACTTTCATGCCATTACCGGACTTGCCATCGTCGGTGAGCCGCTTGAGGTGGATGCGGACTTTACTCCTAGCAGGGACGATATGATGCATTTTCTGGGATTCTCTCTGCGTACCCTAGGTAAGGGTGTCCCTCTGAAGGCCTTGAGGGATAGGGTGGATACTTATGTCACCCTTAATGCTGGTCAGATGCATCTCACCGGTACTCGCATTGCAGTTGTTCGTGGCTTTCTGTGGTGGGCCTTTTCTGAGACGCTATTTGCCAATTATGCGTCGACTGATTTGTTCACTCTTTTGAGTGTGTTGAGAGATATGCAGCATGTTACCGATGCTAGTTGGGGTTTTGCTGGCTTGGCCCACTGCTATGTGGCTATGGATGAGAGTTCGCGAGATAGGGCGAACGCTGGCTTGGGCGGCTACAGTCATGCCTTGGAGGTATAATACTCATCTTCTTCTGTATTCCTCCTTTGTTTCAGCCCCATTTTATTTTGATAGCATTTTCATCTTAGCTACAGTGTATTGACCTCTTTTATGTTTCTCCCATTTTGCAGGCTTGGGGATACGCCATGTTTGGTCTCTTCACTCTCAATCTTCGAGACAATACTGTTATGTTCCCAGATACTCTGAGATGGCACCGGGATAACAGGGATACCCATGATGAGCAGGCCGAGGGGGCTGATATGACAGTGGAGTGCATGAGGCTGTATTTTGACAGGTGGGAGGCCATCACTGAGTCTGCTATCGCCTTCTTTCCTTGGTGGGGTTTGGGCATTGACCATTTTTATGGGTTCGCTGGTATGAGGCTACTGATGATTGGCCTTGGCGGGGGATGATTTTACTTAGGAGAGAGAGCTCGCCAGCAGGGTGGTGGCAGACTCGACGTCGTTGTCCCTTTGGACCCGCTGGCTCATTTAATTCTTATGCCATTACGGAGGAGGAGAGAGGGGACCTCATTATTGGTTAGGATGCCTTTGACCATATATCCTTGGAGGCTGATTATCAGGACGTCCTTGCTCGTCTCATGCCCCAGCTAATTATAGAGGGTGATCAGGCTCAGGCCCAGGGAGTTGTCCACATCCCTTTTCGTCCACAGCTTGGACCAGCTTCTTTTACCTACCGCGTGGCTGAGGGAGTAGAGAATACGGAGGATCTCTCTGCACAGTACAACATGCCTAAGGAACTCGTACCTCCAGCTGACGCGACCATGGTATGATTTATGACCCTTCTCCCGTCATTTCTGTCATTCTACCATTTCATCTCTCTGTTTATTATTTATTTGAAGATTTTGATATCTCTATTTGTTTTTTCTCAACAGGTGCCCATTACTGAGTATAGAGAGGTCACGGGACGGCTCGCCCAGTTTATGGCCTATGCCAAAAGGATGAAAATAGAGACAGCGGGGCTGCTTGGACGTTTGGCTCAGCAGACGGCGGAGCTATCTTCTTGCGGGAAGAGGCCTCAGACTGACGGATGATAGTGTGGCAATGGCGACATGTCCTAGATAGGATTCCCCTATTCTCCCCTTTTGTTGATGATGTATTTGTTGCCTCGGCGTAGGTGAAGACAATTTTTCCTTTCTTTGGTTTGTACCTATGCAACTATTATTTCCTAACTCTAGCACACAATACATTAGTTAATTTTAGTTTTATTTCTGACTGTGTAACTGTATTGACTCACGTCCGATTGGTCAACCGAGGGTTAATTTTATGAGATGGATTCGCGTTGGGCTATTTGTATGTGATGAATGAACTTTTTTGGATGGAATTTTTAGGTGATTGAGACATGTTTTGACTTGTCGAGCAACCTGAAATCTGAGCAGAGTTTCTGTTGTTCTGACTTGGGAGATGCCTCGTACGAGACATCGATGTCTCATACGAGCCATCCTTTCATTCTGCAGCTGTTTCTCCTTTTTCCTCGAGGATTTGGTGTCCAAACTTGTATATAAACACTTCTAGTCCGTCCTAGAATACCATGCAGCCTTGAATCAGTTCTGGGAACCTTTCTTTTGGAGTAAAATTCTCAACCTTTTGCTCCCAATGTCCCTAAGTAAATCTGTCCCTTCATCAATAATCGTTGATGAGTTCTCCTTGGACTTAGAGTTAGTGGAACGCTACAAGGGTGATTTAGCAACGTTCTTTTGTTTATTCAATAAAGCTCGCCAAGAGAGATTCGTGGAGATGTTCGGGTTTAAGATTCTTTTCACCTTGAAGAATCTAATGCGGAATGGGACCTCTTAAAGGGAGTTTCACGCTTTTGGGATCCATCAGCTCATCTTTTCAACTTTTCACTTAATGAGATGGTCCCTACCGTAGAGGAGATAGCGGCTATCTTGGATATTCCATTGACCAGGGTGATTGTGGTTCCTAATTGTGACAAGGCACCAGCGGAGTCTCTTAGGGACTTATTGAGTATTGGCCTTCCCGAGGCACAGAGTTACATTCATAACCGCTATGTCGATCTTCACGCTTTGCCTAGGAGATTTAAAGGTCGGGTGACTCGTGGTCACGGCGTGGATTCCCAGTGCTGCCTCTTGGCATTGTGCTTATTTCGAAGCGTGCTTCTCATGAGCAAGTGTGGCATGGCGGACACGGAGCTCGTGGATATCGTTCTGCAAGCTAGAGGATGGGCCTTCAATATAATCCTTGTCATCTTGGGGGAGACTCTTCATGGTCTTGATGAGTTACACCAAACCGGCTCTATGACTCGGGGAAGTCCATTATTGTTGACCATTTGGCTTAGAGAACACTTCAAATTGTTGGACTCTCCGATCAAGTATTCACCTTATACTTTCCATAGGCGGAGACTGTTAGTGAAGGGTCTCAGCATTGAGGAGTGGGCTCATCTTTTTGCTAAAGCGGAGACCAATGATATCTCTTGGTGCCCATCCTTTTGGAAGGTGTGGAGGTTCGTAGCTAATACCCTTGGGTACGACAGGTTCGTCCTTCCGGGTTTGAGGGACTCCTCTTTCTAATTTACTCGGAGGGTAATGCAAAAATTCAGTCAACAGCAGGACACTTTCTTGTCAGGGGGACGGCCTCAAAACATTTCTTTCATGGACTCGGAGTTCTCTACAAGCTTGACTCGCGCTTGGGGGCAAGGCACCACTATGGATCGTTGGACCAATCTTCGTCATGATGGAGGGAGCATCTATTTGCCGGATAAATACTTGAATTGGTTTCTCTCGGAACTCCGTCCCAATGTCGAGGGTATTGATGAGACCCGTTGTAACGCCCATCCTTATTATCGTTAAATATTTGACATACTTGTTAAATACTTGAACTTGCATATTATGTGTTAGTTTTACTTGGGTTAAAGTTTTAACTGCTTTAGAATATTAAGGTGGTTAAATGTCTAGTTTTGACTTTTGGGTCATTTGTGAAAATATGACTTCAGGGGTCTTTTTGTTAAAAGGGAAACTTGAGGGGCTTAAGTGCAATTCTTCGAAAGTTTTAAGTATATCATTTGGGTTTGCCTTCTTCTCTGAGGCAAAATTTCCCAAATTCTTTACGCACACTCCCTCTGTTCTGAAAATCTAGGTTTAGGGTTTTGCCTATTCCCGACTCCTCGAGTTTAATTATCCCTCCGTTCTTGATTCCGATCCCGGATTAATATTCGTGGCGTTGAATAGAGCGTTCTAGGCCGAACAGAAATAAGTTTTGGTCAACTTGAATTTTGACTAGGTAAGTTATTAGCTCCCCCTTGCTTGTAATAACATGCATAAATGTTATTCTCCATACTTGTGATTGTTAATTTTGTGTTTGGGGTGATTTTTGGGATACTTGTAAATTTGGGACAAAGGGAGTAAAATCCTCTGTATGAAATGATGAAAAGGGACTTGGAAATATGAGTTTAAATAATGTTATGCCTTTTGTAGGTTGTGAAATTGGTAGTAAATGTTACTCCTACGTTTTGGGACGGACAATTCTTATACTGGGAAAGAAATGGAAATTTTGCATTTTAGCACATTGTGCGACCGCACAAAAATACCTGGGCGACCGCACATCTTTCTGAAGGATTTTTCAAAGAAATTGACTTGGTTGTGTGCGGCCGCACAGTCCATTGTGGGCGACCGCACAGTCATCTGAAAAACAAAGATTTTGTTTAAAGTTTGTATAAAGTTGGAAGTAACCCTAGTTAAGGTATATAACCTTAATATAAGATGTCCTAGCAAGTGTTGTGATACTTTAGGGGCATCAGACTTGGTCTTAAATATGTATACTCATTGAATTAAAATGAGAACATAGGTATAAGAGTAGTATCTCTTCCTTATGTCTTGAAAGTGCTATGAACAAGCACTAATGTGTTATACTTGTTGTGAATCCAATGATTGTGCACCTTAGAGGCATTAGCATAAGGTCTTAGACTTGAACATCCTAAGAATAGGATTGGGATTTGGTAAGAGTAAATGTATAACTCTTATACTTGTTTGAATGTCCAAATATTGGAAGTTATAACTTGAAGTATAAGACATTAAAAGCTTGTACATGACTTGAACATCCATAGAAATGGATTAAGACTTGAATATAAGATAATAAAATCTTGTACATGACTTGACACCAATACATATGTATGGTAGTGAACTAGAAAGTGCTATGAACAAGCACTAACGTGTATGAGACATGTTCTTGTTGTGTATGTGCAAACATTGCATACATTTGCTTGATACAAGGTGACTTCTTGATTACTTGAAGCATGTTCCTTGTTGAGCTAGTCCACTACTTTTGGATTAGTTCTTCTCCCGTTGTTCAAGTAAATATCTACTTGTACTTTCTTGTGTGAGTCCAGCTGGTTCTCCTTGCTTGTTCGAAAATATATAGGTTCACGCTTGTCGCGAGAGCTGGGGTTTAAGTGACAATCGGGTCCCTATGTATTTCCGCGTGACTCCTTACTACCGGCCATAGTAAGGGCATAGCTTCCTTAGTTGGAGCAATAAGCCTGACTTAAGTGAATGCTAAACTCTTGTCTTGATCACCTCGTGAATATTCATGAGTCGTGATATTGGGAATGACACTGGTTACCGGGTCTTCTGATATACTGAATAATCAGTTCCTGTTATTGATCGTGATGTCAAAGTAATACAAGCTTCGACAACAATGGTATTCTTGGGAGGAATAAGGAAGGAAGCAATATCCTTATAACTTGCTTGGTTAGCTTTATGTGCTACTTGATGAGTGGATTATCCTCTCATATACTTGTTACTTGATGATACTTAATATATAATTACTTGAGTATCTACTTGAATTGCATGATAACATGTCATGTAGTTGCATCTAATAGCTTACTGAGATTTATCTTACCCCTTTATTTGCTCCCCCCCCAGGTAAAGAAGGATAGTGCGCAGTGAGGCTCGACATAGTTGGGAGCTTGCTTCGCAGGTCGTGATATTTTGGGGCTTGTGTCCTTTTACACTTGGTGAGGACGATGTATTGGGTTGTATAACTCCTTATTTTGGGGTAGACAGTCTTGTTTAGTTCTGATTGTCACTAGACATCTTGTATAGTACTCTTAATGCCAGCTTATGTGCTAGGCATGTTTCCGCTGTGTATGTATTAAGTTTGGTTTTAAATTTTCTTGTCTAGAACTCGTGTTGTGAGCTAGTATAGCTCCTTACTCTAGAGTATAAATTTAATGTCAGTTTGTTAAACAAATGTCATTAAGTTTCTTGTTAAGTTTCTTGTTTCCCGTTAGGCACTCCCATCCAGGTTCGAGGTTCTATTAGGGAATCCCGGGACCTGGGGGCGTGTCAGGTTGGTATCAGAGCTACCCTGGTTTAGCTACCCTGTTTAGCTACCTTGGTTTGCTCTAAGTCTGGATAGGGTCTATGGCCTAGGTATGGGTGAGTCTTGGGGTGTTATTAATAACGCTGAGTGTTTACCTACAGGTACAATGATTTCTGAAGGTACTAGTGGCAGTAATCAACTGAGATCTATAACTCCTCAAGAAGAAATGGTTGATAATGTTGACTGGGATTATCCTAATCGCCTTACAAGGTTCTTGAAGCTGAAACCTCGTAGTTTTGCTGGGGAATTTGATGCTAAAAAGGCAGAGGAGTGGATTGAAAGCATTAAGAAGATCTTTACAGCCTTGAGATATGCGGGTGGTGATAAGGTAACTTTTGCAACCTTTAAACTTGAGAAAGCCGCTGAACATTGGTGGCAAGTGTTGAGTAAAAGTTGGGAAATGGAAGGTGTACCACAGACATGGGAGAATTTTCTTAAAGCTTTTAAGTCGCAGTTTATTCCAACAGTGGTCCAAGACAGAAAGGAAATGGAATTTCTTAATCTGGAGCAGGGAAGTCTGACCGTGGGGCAATACTCAACCAAGTTCACAGAATTGGCAAGGTATTGTGATCACTTAGTTCCAAATGAAGCTAAGAAGGCCCAGAGATTTGTTAAAGGGTTAAGGACTGAGTATAGGAAGCAACTTCTTTCTTTACAACTCACTAGCTATCAGCAAGCAGTGAAGAAGGCTTATACTATTGAAAATGATATCGAAGAACACAAGGTGAAGTTGGGAACAACCATGACTGGTCGTGTATCAGAGAAAACTCAGGGATCTGGTTCTAAAGGTGGTAAATCTGGCCGCCAAGATCGTCGATTCCGACAGCCAACTGAAAGCAAAGGTAGTGTATCAACTGGTTCGAGGACAACAGTCCAAGGTTCCAGGAGAGTATGTGGCTATTGTTCAAAAGAAGGCCATTCTGAAGACAAGTGTTGGCTAAAACAAGGAAAGTGTTTATTGTGTGGTGAAGTGGGGCATTTTGCTAGAAATTGTCCTAAAAATAGAGGAAATCAAGCTGGGGTTACAAGTCAGCAGGCTTCAGGTTCCAAGAGAGATAGTGGGGGTCGACCAAAAGTTCAGGGTCGAGTGTTTGCTCTAGATCAGCAGGGTGTAGCTGAGTCTTCTGCAGTCATAGGAGGTATTATATTACTTTCTAGTACGAGAGCGCGAGTCTTGATAGATCCAGGCTCATCTCATTCTTATGTGGCATCTCATTTTGTGTCGCATTTGCATGTTCTTCCTGATTCTATGCCTTATGTGCTAGAAGTATCTTCCCCTATGGGAGATTGCATGTTTACTTCTGAGGTTTACAAGAAATGTGAGGTCCTTGTGGGTGATCATGCCCTTCTTGCCGACCTAGTCGTGTTACCTATAAGGGACTTTGACGTGATTCTTGGCATGGATTGGCTATATGTGCATCATGCATCTGTTGATTGTTATAGAAAAGTAGTAACTTTTTCTATTCCTGGTTTGCCTGATTTTACCTTTGAAGGTGATAGGCCTTTATGTGCTATACATGTTATTTCTGCTTTAAAAGCTAGAAAACTTTTATCACGTGGTTGTGCCGGGTATCTCGCATGTGTACTTGATCAGAGTTTATCTGTTCCCAAGATGGAGGATATTCCTGTTGTGTCTGAATTTTCAGATGTGTTCTCTTCTGAGTATAGCATGCCACCTGACCGAGAGCTTGAGTTCTGTATTGAGTTATTACCAGGTACAGCACCAATCTCTAAAGCACCTTATAGAATGGCTCCAGCTGAGTTGAGAGAATTAAAAACACAGCTTGAGGAATTGCTTGAAAGGGGCTTCATCAGACCTAGTGTATCACCGTGGGGTGCACCAGTGTTATTTGTCAGAAAGAAAGATGGGACTCTGCGATTGTGTATTGATTACAGAGATCTTAATCAGGTAACTATCAAGAACAAATATCCGTTACCTCATATTGATGACTTGTTTGATCAGCTTCAGGGTTCAGTAGTGTATTCGAAGCTTGGCTTGAGAAGTGGTTATCATCAGTTGAAAATCAGATCTGAGGATATACCAAAGACAGCTTTCCGTACCAGGTATGGGCATTATGAGTTTATTGTTATGCCATTCGGTTTGACAAATGGTCCAGCTGTATTTATGGATTTGATGAACCGTATATTCAAGCCATATCTTGATTGCTTTGTGGTGGTATTCATTGATGATATTCTTGTGTATTCTAAGTCACGGGCTGAGCATGAACAACATCTCAGAGTAGTATTACAAGTTCTTCGTGAGAAACAATTATTTGCAAAATTCAGCAAATGTGCTTTCTGGTTAGAAGAAGTTTCATTCTTGGGGCATGTTGTGTCTGCTACTGGTATTGCAGTAGATCCTTCCAAAGTTGAAGCAGTTGTTAACTGGAAAAGGCCAACTACAGTGACTGAAATCCGTAGTTTCTTGGGCTTGGCTAGTTATTATCGGAGGTTCATTGAGGGATTCTCCAAGATTGCTACTCCATTGACTAATATGACTCGAAAAGCTATTTCTTTTGAGTGGAATGACAAATGTGAAGCAAGTTTTCAGGAGTTGAAAAGGCGTTTGACTACAGCTCCAGTCTTGGCTTTGCCTAATGGTTCTGAGCATTTCATGGTTTATACTGATGCTTCTAAAGAAGGATTGGGTTGTGTTCTGATGCAAGATGGCAAGGTAATAGCTTATGCTTCTCGAAAATTATCTCCTTATGAAAAGAATTATCCTACTCATGATTTAGAGTTGGCTGCGATTATTTTTGCTTTGCATAAATGGAGGCATTACTTGTATGGAACTAAATTTGAAGTCTTTACTGATCATAAGAGCTTGAAGTACTTGTTTTCTCAAAAAGAGCTTAACATGAGGCAACGTAGATGGATGGAGAAATTGAAGGATCATGATTGTACTATTCTTTATCATCCAGGAAAAGCCAATGTTGTGGCAGATGCACTGAGCAGAAAGACTTATATTTCTGGCTTGATGATTCGTGAATGGAAGATGTTTGAAGACTTGTGTGATTGGAGTCCTTGTGAATCAAATCATGGAGTTATATTTGCTAATATGAAAGCTATTTCGGATTTACTCCAACAGATCAAAGAAGCTCAGGTAATTGATTCTGAATTACAGAAAATCATTAGTGGAATGAATGAAGGAAAGCAACCAGATTTTTCTGTTAATAGTGATGGAATTCTTACCTTCCGAAGTCGAGTTTGTATTCCAGTTGATCCTGAGATTAAGAAGAAAGTTCTTGAAGAGGCTCACAAAGCCAAGTATATTATTCATCCTGGAAGCACTAAAATGTACCAAGACTTGAAGAAACATTTCTGGTGGAACAATATGAAAAGAGAGATTGCTGAGTATGTTTCTAAATGTTTGACTTGTCAACAAGTAAAAGTGGAACATCAACGTCCAGCAGGTTTGTTGCAACCATTGGAAATTCCAGAATGGAAATGGGAGCATATTACTATGGATTTTGTGACTGGTTTGCCACGTACCAGACGAGGCCATGATGCTGTTTGGGTTATTGTGGACAGATTGACTAAATCAGCTCACTTCTTGTCTGTTTCCATGGGATATTCATTGTCTCAGTTGGCATCTTTGTATGTTCAGGAGATTGTCCGACTCCATGGAGTTCCTGTGAGTATTGTATCTGACAGAGATCCTCATTTTACTTCTCGATTCTGGCAGGCTCTTCAAGGTGCCATGGGTACTAAATTGAATTTCAGTACTGCTTTTCATCCTCAATCTAATGGGCAATCTGAGAGACTTATATAGATTCTCGAGGATATGTTACGTGCTTGTGCTATTGATTTCAAAGGCAGTTGGGATACTCATCTTCCTTTGGCTGAGTTTGCTTATAATAATAGTTTTCAGTCTAGCATTGAAATGGCTCCTTATGAGGCTCTTTATGGCAGAAAATGTAGATCTCCTATATGCTGGGATGAAGTGGGAGAAGCTAGACTTTTAGGTCCTGAAATGGTTCAACAGTCAGTTGAAAGTGTGAAACTCATTCGAGATAGATTGCGCACAGCTCAAAGTAGACAAAAGAGTTATGCAGATCATCGTAGAAGGGATCTTGAATTCCAGGTAGGTGACTTTGTATTCTTGAAGGTCTCTCCTCGTAGAGGTATAAAGAGATTTGGGAGGAAAGGAAAGTTATCTCCTCGTTATATCGGTCCATTTGAGATTCTTGAAAGAGTAGGGAAGTTGGCTTATAAAGTGGCTTTACCTCCTTCTTTATCTGGTATTCATGATGTGTTCCATGTATCTATGCTTCGCAAGTATATGGCAGATGAATCACATGTTCTTGAGTATGAGGCTATTCCATTTCAGCCTGATTTGTCTTATGAGGAACAGCCTGTTGAAATTCTTGACTGGAAAGAGCAAGTATTGCGTACCAAAAGGATTCCTATTGTGAAGGTCCTTTGGAGGAATCATGAAATTGAAGAGGCTACTTGGGAAACCGAGAAAGAGATGCGAGATAAATACCCGAGCCTATTTGAAAACTTTGGTAAGTAAAAATTCGTGGGCGAATTTTCTTTAAGGTGGGGAGGATGTAACGCCCATCCTTATTATCGTTAAATATTTGACATACTTGTTAAATACTTGAACTTGCATATTATGTGTTAGTTTTACTTGGGTTAAAGTTTTAACTGCTTTAGAATATTAAGGTGGTTAAATGTCTAGTTTTGACTTTTGGGTCATTTGTGAAAATATGACTTCAGGGGTCTTTTTGTTAAAAGGGAATCTTAAGGGGCTTAAGTACAATTCTTCGAAAGTTTTAAGTATATCATTTGGGTTTGCCTTCTTCTCTGAGGCAAAATTTCCCAAATTCTTTACGCACACTCCCTCTATTCTGAAAAGCTAGGTTTAGGGTTTTGCCTATTCCCGACTCCTCGAGTTTAATTATCCCTCCGTTCTTGATTCCGATCCCGGATTAATATTCGTGGCGTTGAATAGAGCGTTCCAGGCCGAACAGAAATAAGTTTTGGTCAACTTGAATTTTGACTAGGTAAGTTATTAGCTCCCCCTTGCTTGTAATAACATGCATAAATGTTATTCTCCGTACTTGTGATTGTTAATTTTGTGTTTGGGGTGATTTTTGGGATACTTGTAAATTTGGGACAAAGGGAGTAAAATCCTCTGTATGAAATGATGAAAAGGGACTTGGAAATATGAGTTTAAATAATGTTATGCCTTTTGTAGGTTGTGAAATTGGTAGTAAATGTTACTCCTACGTTTTGGGACGGACAATTCTTAAACTGGGAAAGAAATGGAAATTTTGCATTTTAGCACATTGTGCGACCGCACAAAAATACCTGGGCGACCGCACATCTTTCTGAAGGATTTTTCAAAGAAATTGACTTGGTTGTGTGCGGCCGCACAGTCCATTGTGGGCGACCGCACAGTCATCTGAAAAACAAAGATTTTGTTTAAAGTTTGTATAAAGTTGGAAGTAACCCTAGTTAAGGTATATAACCTTAATATAAGATGTCCTAGCAAGTGTTGTGATACTTTAGGGACATCAGACTTGGTCTTAAATATGTATACTCATTGAATTAAAATGAGAACATAGGTATAAGAGTAGTATCTCTTCCTTATGTCTTGAAAGTGCTATGAACAAGCACTAATGTGTTATACTTGTTGTGAATCCAATGATTGTGCACCTTAGAGGCATTAGCATAAGGTCTTAGACTTGAACATCCTAAGAATAGGATTGGGATTTGGTAAGAGTAAATGTATAACTCTTATACTTGTTTGAATGTCCAAATATTGGAAGTTATAACTTGAAGTATAAGACATTAAAAGCTTGTACATGACTTGAACATCCATAGAAATGGATTAAGACTTGAATATAAGATAATAAAATCTTGTACATGACTTGACACCAATACATATGTATGGTAGTGAACTAGAAAGTGCTATGAACAAGCACTAACGTGTATGAGACATATTCTTGTTGTGTATGTGCAAACATTGCATACATTTGCTTGATACAAGGTGACTTCTTGATTACTTGAAGCATGTTCCTTGTTGAGCTAGTCCACTACTTTTGGATTAGTTCTTCTCCCGTTGTTCAAGTAAATATCTACTTGTACTTTCTTGTGTGAGTCCAGCTGGTTCTCCTTGCTTGTTCGAAAATATATAGGTTCACGCTTGTCGCGAGAGCTGGGGTTTAAGTGACAATCGGGTCCCTATGTATTTCCGCGTGACTCCTTACTACCGGCCATAGTAAGGGCATAGCTTCCTTAGTTGGAGCAATAAGCCTGACTTAAGTGAATGCTAAACTCTTGTCTTGATCACCTCGTGAATATTCATGAGTCGTGATATTGGGAATGACACTGGTTACCGGGTCTTCTGATATACTGAATAATCAGTTCCTGTTATTGATCGTGATGTCAAAGTAATACAAGCTTCGACAACAATGGTATTCTTGGGAGGAATAAGGAAGGAAGCAATATCCTTATAACTTGCTTGGTTAGCTTTATGTGCTACTTGATGAGTGGATTATCCTCTCATATACTTGTTACTTGATGATACTTAATATATAATTACTTGAGTATCTACTTGAATTGCATGATAACATGTCATGTAGTTGCATCTAATAGCTTACTGAGATTTATCTCACCCCTTTATTTGCTCCCCCCCAGGTAAAGAAGGATAGTGCGCAGTGAGGCTCGACATAGTTGGGAGCTTGCTTCGCAGGTCGTGATTATTTTGGGGCTTGTGTCCTTTTACACTTGGTGAGGACGATGTATTGGGTTGTATAACTCCTTATTTTGGGGTAGACAGTCTTGTTTAGTTCTGATTGTCACTAGACATCTTGTATAGTACTCTTAATGCCAGCTTATGTGCTAGGCATGTTTCCGCTGTGTATGTATTAAGTTTGGTTTTAAATTTTCTTGTCTAGAACTCGTGTTGTGAGCTAGTATAGCTCCTTACTCTAGAGTATAAATTTAATGTCAGTTTGTTAAACAAATGTCATTAAGTTTCTTGTTAAGTTTCTTGTTTCCCGTTAGGCACTCCCATCCAGGTTCGAGGTTCTATTAGGGAATCCCGGGACCTGGGGGCGTGTCACCCGTCGCTCTCTATTGGGGGACCAATTTAAGCCTAGCTTAAATTAGGAAGAAGGAAGCTAAAGAGGATCCTTCTAATGTCAGAGCAGATGCCATTCAAGACTTTCTGGATAGTGACTTTTACGAGAAGAGAGCAAACGGACTTCCCAGCAAATTCCAAGCTCTGGATAGGCCTCATGTGTTTGCGAGACTGACTCCCTCGGTGTTCAGCCGTCTTGATGTTCCTCCCGGTTTCGAGATACCTTAGTTCAAGAGGAAGAGGGATGACAAGGCGGATCATGGTCAAGCCCCTACTAAGTTAAGGAAGAAATATATATTTGGGAGTATCGAGAGATTGCCATAGATAGACCAATTTTTTGATTTTTCGTATTTTATTTATTTTCTTTTGCAAGTTGGTATTCATGTTAGAAATTTTCTTATTGCTTTCTTGAAATGCATTCAATTAATAAGAAGACAAGATTTTGATTTTATTTATTGAATAGACCGGACCAAAAGGCTGCCTACGTTCTCCTTTTACATCAATTAAATAAGGAGCTCAGGTCATCGTAGTTCTTGGTTAGGAAAGAGAAAAATATGTTTGCTGACTTACATGTATCGTACGGGACATAGGTGTCTCATACGAGACTGTCCCCTATTTTATATTTATTTATTTATTTATATTTTTTTTATGCACACCCTGATTTTTGCCTAGACTGCCTTTTCAGGTTTTCAATCTAGCGGGCTTCTTTTCTCGTGCTCTCTGCTCTAATTTTTTCCGAAGCCGCCCTTGTGGGTTTTCAACCTAGCGAGCTTTCCTCTTTTTTTTTTTTTTGAAATAAGGGACGGACTTATGGATAGTACTTCTTCAGCTTGTCCATGTTGACGGGCTTCGGCAGTTGATCTCCATCTAGGTAGGTCTGCAAGTTGTACCGTAGCTCCGGAGAATACCTTCTTGACTATGTAGGGGCCTATCCATCTTGGTCCCCACTTTCCCATAGGGTTGAATGGTCCAGGACGATGTTCACGTAGGACAAGGTCCCCTTCTTTGATGTTTCTGGACTTGACTTTCTTATTAAATGCTCGGGCCATTCTTCGTTGATACGCTTGGATATGCTCAGCGGCTCGAAGTCGTCATTCATCTAGCAGGGCTAGTTCTTTATAACGGCTGTCTAACCATGCGACTTCATTCACTTGGTTTTCTAGGAGAACCCTTAGTGATGGTACTTTTAATTCGATTGGTAATACTGCTTCCATCCCATAGGCTAGGGCATATGGAGTTTCACTGGTGGCGGTACGGATTGAAGTACGGTAGCCCCAGAGTGCAAAGGGTAGCTTGTCGAGCCAGTCTTTGCCAGTCTTAGCCATTTTCCTAATGATGGTCTCAATGGTGTTGTTAGCATCTTCAACTGCTCAATTGGTTTGTGGTCGGTACGGTGATGACTGATGTCTCTCTATTTTGTACTCTGCAAGTAGTTGGTCGCATTCCTTCTCAAAGTGCGGCCCATTGTCAGATATCATCTTATGAGGTACCCCATATCGGCATATGATGTTGGTCTTAATGAACTCAGCCACCTTTCTAGCATTCAAGACTTTGTAGGATTGAGCCTCGATCCATTTAGTTAAGTAATCAACGGCAAATAATACGAATGAGTGCCCATTATGACCTGTCGGTGAGACTTTGCCAATGACGTTTATTCCCTATGTAGAAAATGGCCAAGGGGATGTCATGGGGTATAACACAGATGGTGGTGCGTGTTGTAAGTTGGCTTGTATCTGGCACTTGTGGCATTTCTTAACCATGTTGGTGCAGTCCGCTTCCATTGTAGCCCAATAGTACCCTAGTCAGATGATTTTCTTTGCTAGCATATTGCCATTCATGTGGGTTCCACAGACTCCTTGATGGACTTAGTCCATGATTTCTATGGCTTCGTGCTCATCGGCACAAAGTAGACACTGCTCGTGGTGTTTCTTGTAGAGGCGATCACCTATGATAACGAATTGAGCGGCAAACCGTTTGAGGGCTATCTTCGCTTTAGGTGATGCATCTGATGGGAATGTTTTGTCTAGGAGGAAACGCCATACATCATAATACCAAGGTTTATTGTCTAAGGCATTCATGGAAATGACATCACACGGCTTTTTGTTGTCATGCAGGTCTATGATTGAGTAGTAAGCAGGAGTCGCTCGCCTCGTGACTTTGAAGGTCTTAACCTGAGTCCATTCGGGGATCTCCACAAGTGCTGCTAGCATGGCTAGCGAATCTGCTAAGCGGTTCTTATCTCTAGGGAGATAGTAGAAAGTGATCTCTCTAAACTGTTTGACCAAGTCTTGGAGATGGTCGTTATATTTCTGGAGTGTAGGATCTTGTACCTTCCATTTCTTGAGTGACTGATATATTATAAGTTGTGAATCTCCATACACTTCTATTTTGGTCACATTTCTTTCTAAGGTTGCTTCAAGTCCCGCTATGCAAGCTTCATACTCGGCTATATTGTTAGTGGCCTCAAAGTCAAGGCGGATTGCGAGTGAAGTGTAGAAATCTGAGGGATCTACTAGTAACATGCCAATGCCATACCCTCTTTATTGGCTGCGCCATTGAAAAATAATTGCCACTTATTTTCTGCTATTGCCATGATGTCCTCATTAGGGAATCGTGGGTCTTCCCCCTTCGCTTCATCACATGGAAATTTGGCTAAATGATCCGCGAAAACTCTTCCTCTCACGGATTTCTGTGTGATGTAAGTGATATCATACCCCGCGAGCATAAAGTACCACTTGGCTATCCTAGAGGAGACATGCAACTTCTCGAAGATATATTTCATTGGGTCCATTCGGGCAATCAGTTGTACAGGAAACGCCTCAATGTACGGCTTTAGTCTCTCAGCTACCCATACCAGTGCAGCACACGACTTTTCTAATGCAGAGTAATTTAATTCAGCCCCTTGGAAGTGACAGTTGACAAAGTACACGGCATTCTCTTTCCTCGAATCAGGTTGCTCTTGTGCTAGCATAGCCCCTAATACAGTGTCATTGACTGTGAGGTATAAGGTCAACGGCTTCTCTTTATGCGGTGGAAGCAACACTGGTGGATTTACTAAGTATTCCTTGACCTTTTCGAAGGCTTCTTGGCACTCTTCTGTCCATTCCGGGGATGCATTCTTCTTGAGGAGTTGAATATGGGCTCGCACATCGTCGTGAGTTGATTAATGAAATGACTAATGTATTGAATGCGACCCATGAATCCTTTGACTTCTTTTTGCATCTTAGGTGGAGGCATGTCAATGATGGCTTTAATTTTAGCGGGGTCTGCTTCTATACCACGCTCAGTGACTATGTACCCAAGGACCTTTCCTTTCACTACCCCAAATGTGCACTTGGTCGGATTAAGTCTCATTTTGTAGTGCCTCAACCTTTCAAAGAACTTCCTAAGGTCGACAAAGTGTTGTCCATCGGAGCCTTTGGAGTGTATGATCATATCGTCAATGTACACCTCCATTTCTTTATGTATCATATCATGGAACAACGCAGTTACAGCTCTCTGATAGGTGGCTCCGGCATTCTTGAGTCCGAATGGCATGACTGTATAACAGAACGTCCCCCAAGGTGTGGTGTGTTGGTAGTGGTGCCCTAGGCACGTTTAATAAACGTTGTAATTGTTATCATTTATTTCATATCAATAAAGAGATGTTTTGATTATTATTGTTGTTCATGTTTACTTATAATAATATCCGTCCCTAGTACTTGTTAAGCACTAGTATAAAGGCTAAATGATCATGAGATGATCATGTTAGATTTATGGGTACTTGTTTGGAACAAGGTACTGGACATGACTCGCTGTATGAGATTTATGTCATGGTCTATGTCGTACATATATCTCATATTAGTTATGTCATACGAATCCTTAGACATGAAGTTATTATAGTCTTCCACTTGATGAACATTATGTTTGACATATTCAAACGCTACCTTTAACCGGGTAGTTATAAAGGGTATGATTGGCATAATCAGATTCACGTAGGGAAGAGTAATAAGCTAAATGGATTTGTCCCTCTTTGGAGAGATGTCAAGATTAGGCCTCTCATAGGAATGATGTTGATGAAAATGTTCAGCCGGACTAAAATGAATTGATTAGATTAATGTCATTTGGATTATCAACATATTCGGAATCGAGAAAATATTGAACAAAACAAGTTGACTTGTTGATCATGACTTGTGTTCAATGACATCGTGGACAAAGGGATTGTGGCATGTTCTAAAGGAATGCGAACTTGTATCTAGTTATACTATTTGGGTAGGTATGACGGTTTGCTAGAACCTAATTATATCTTATGGTTTCATGTTTAAACCCATTGCCAACTTAGTGTAATCCTAGAGGGTCACACACAATAGAACGAATCTTAAATAAGGATTATATTGGAATTTTGGAAACTATGGGAATATGGACAAGTGTGCGACCGCACAATATGGGTTGGGCAGCCGCACAGTTTGGGTCAAATAGTACCAGAACCTTCCAGGTAGATGTGCGGCCGCACAGGTGGTTTTGGCCGTCCGCACACCATGTCGGGACTGGTTTCCTAATTTGATTTGGAAAAGAATTTTGGACGGGTTTAGACACAAGTTTCCTATTTTGGAATATGTCTAACTTGTATATAAACAGCCAAATTCGGGCCAGAATATATGATAGCTTTTGTGCAAGTCTCCAAAGAGTTTGAGAGAGGTTTTATTTTGTTCTAAGACATCCTAGATTGAAGAACAAAATAATACAAAAACAAAATTCCATATAGTTCATATTGATTGTGAAAACGTGTTTCACAATTTTGGTCTAGCAACCAAGATCAAGTGTTCTTGATATTCGTTCGTGGTGTGGATACCGTTAGAGGGTGAAGCTTATCATCTTCAAAGTTCGTGTTCCTACTTTTGTGATTAAAGCTTCAAGTTCTCCACCAAGATCAAATACCAAATTCAAAGTCATCAAGGTTTAGTTTTTCTAGTATTCATATTGTTGTATTTGATATAATCATATGAATGGATCTATGGGCTTTGGGTTTCATAAAAATTTAAATGCTATTTTCCGCTGCGTATGTTACTATGAAACCCAACAGTGGTATTAGAGCCCCGTTCATGTTGATTATTTCAATACCTAGATCATGTTGTGTGTATATAAATTGTTTATGTGCCTAAGATGATATGAATATTGGATATATGATGTTTATGTGTTATATGATTTTATGTGGTTTATTGTTTTACAACTGTAATCTCACTATTGAATCGCACTAAAAATTATGTTGGATTCTGAATTGTTTGATTATTAATTTTTGATTGGATCAAAGTTTTAATAATCGGGGAAAACAATTTTGAGACAAATTTTTGAACTTTAAAAGTTCTGTCTGATGCTACTGTGCGACCGCACATAAAATATTAGGCGGCCGCACATGTTTGGGCGACCGCACAGATTTTCTTGGGCGGCCGCACAGTTGGTCAGAATCAGAATCAGATTCTGGAATTTTGATGGGGTCCAACCGAATGAGTGACAATACCAGCCAGACCTGCTGATCTGGAGCGGGTTTTGGGCAGTTGATTTTAGTGTGGATCTTGGGGTTTGATTTTCCTATTTGTTTTGATCTTGTAATTCTAAGATTGGTTCAAGGTTTGGATGGATAATCTACGTTCAT
Source organism: Campanula takesimana (assembly GCA_026119855.1). Lineage (NCBI taxonomy): Eukaryota > Viridiplantae > Streptophyta > Magnoliopsida > Asterales > Campanulaceae > Campanula > Campanula takesimana. The sequence continues at coordinate 458,035 of JAOWBW010000105.1, forward strand.
CGAGATTGTGTTTCCCAAACTTGATCGCAATCAAAGTTTCAAAGATAAAACGAAGTTAGAATTATGAAGAGTTCATAATTGCTAAAATTGAGAAACAAAGTTCTTGATTCAATGATTGGAGATTCATGTAGAATTGTGGATGCAATTGGCCTACGTTTATCGAGAACATCTATTGCTTAGTTTCGGCCACATGGACTACTTTCTTGGTTTCTTGAATTAGTGCGGTATTGTGGATGCCTTATGGCTTAGTTTCGGCCGCACTTCTTGTTGTTTTGATTTGGAAGAAGATAACCAAAGTTCAAAGAGTCTCATCCTCATAATTATAGAGAAACTAATGACACATAAATATTATGCTTAAATTAATGGAGATTAATTTAGTGGCTAAACTTGATGCGTAACATGTTTATATTATGTGCTCATAAATGTGTTGTATACTATATGTGATGAACCTTCAAAGAAAGTTTTAAGTTATTTTTGCCATGCCATGATTTAAACACTTGTTTATACATGGGTGATTTTGATGTGGGTTCGCCTCCGCGAGGTGCATTAATTTTATTCATGTATGAGCAAGACGAGGTTCATTAATTCAATGTGGGCTTGCCTCCGCAAGGTGCATTAAATTGAATGGTTCCTATACGTTTAAAATGGTTGGACTTAATTAGGTGTCAAAACAGTTTTGGACCTAGGCAAAAGATGAGATTAAACATGCTTTTTGAAATTAGATTTCTCAAAGAATCTCATAAAAGAATCTAAGAATCATATGAGATATGATTGACATGATTGTCTACCTAATTAATTTAGTTTTGAGCGGTCCACCTCCGTGGACTCAAAAGTTAAATTAAAGTTGGATCTTAGCCCAATTAAATTATATTATACATTGGATGTATATGAAGGTTATATAATTTAGTGGGAGTATTTTTTTTTTTTTGAAAAATACATTGATTATTTCTTTAATGAAAATTGGTACTTATTAAATTTTGGAAATTTTGCATAATTGTAGATAATGACCACTAACACTCAATCAGTTTCGTTGCGATCAATCCTTGAGAAGGATAAGCTCCAAGAGAATGGTACTAACTTTATGGATTGGATCCGTAGCCTAAGAATTGTTATAAGGAAAGAAGATAAGTTGTACATTCTCGATGGGCCTCTTCCTGCTGAATCAGAACCTACTGCTCCTAGGGCAGAAAGAGACAGTTACAAGAAACATCGTAATGATTCTAGAGATGTAAGCTGTCTCATGCTTGATACCATGTGCTCAAAACTCCAACAAAGTTTGGAACATTTGGAAGCCTATGAGATAGGCGTGGAGTTAAGAGCAATGTTTCAAGAGCAAGCTAGGCAAGAGAGGTACAAGACCATTGTTGCATTCACTTCTTGCAAAATGAATGAAGGGCAACAAGTGAGTCCTCACATGCTGAAAATGAAATGATATGTAGAGCACCTTGAGAAACATGGTTATCCAATCCCATTGGAGTTAGCCACGGATCTCATTCTTAATTCAATACCTAAAAGTTATAATCAGTTTGTGATAAATTATAACATGCATGTAATGGATAAGAATCTCTCCGAGTTGCATGGGATGCTTAAAACTGCGGAGATGAAGATTGTGGAGAAAGGTTCTCCCGTGCTCTTGGTTCATGATGGGAAGAAGGCTAGTGCCAAAGGAAAGGGTAAGAAAGTTTTCAAACCCAAGATAAGCAAGCTAAAGGTTGCCAAGGCTTCTGAGGCAAAACCTGATTCACAAAAGGATGCAATCTGTTTCCATTGTCAAGAAATTGGTCATTGGAAACGTAATTGCAAGGCTTTCTTGGAAGAGCAAAAAGAAGAAGAAGGGCAGCAAGGCTGCGTCGACTATATGATAGATATTCTCCTTTCTACCACTGATTCTTGGGTATTGGATACCGGATGTGGTTCTCATATTTGTTTAAATGTGCAGGGACTAAAGAATAGGACACTACTTAAAGAGGGTGAAGTAGACCTACGCGTGGGGAATGGAGCAAGAGTTGCTGCATTAGCCGGGACTTATGAAGTCACTTTACCTTCCGGATTAATTATTGTTTTGAACAATTGTTATTATGTTCCAAATTTAAGTAGAAATATTATTTCAATTTCTTGTTTGGATAATGAAAGTTTTAAGTTTCTTATTGATAATAAGAAATTTTCTATTTATTTAAATGATGTGCTTTATGGTATTGCTAATTCATTTAATGGCCTTTATGTCTTGAATGTCAAGAATGAAAATAATGACAATGTCTATCATATAAATAAAAAATCTAAACCTAATGATGTAAATCATACTTATTTGTGGCATTGCCGTCTTAGTCATATTAATGAGAAGCGTATCTCAAAACTCCATGAGGACGGATTTTTGGGTTCATGTGACTTTGAGTCATATGATACTTGTGAGTCGTGTCTTCTTGGAAAAATGACTAAGACACCTTTTACCAAGTTAGGGCAAGCGACTTATTGGGGTTGATACATTCCGATGTATGCGGACCATTAAGTAGCAATGCTAGGGGAGGATTTCAATACTTCATAACCTTCACTGATGATTATAGTAGGTTTGGGTATGTTTACCTAATGAAACATAAAAGTGAAGCATTTGAGATATTTAGAATATTTCAAAATGAAGTAGAAAAACAACTTGGCAAAAGTATTAAGGCACTTCGATCAGATCGAGGTGGAGAATACTTGAGTCATGAATTTGATGATCATCTAAAGAATTGTGGAATAGTTTCACAATTGACTCCACCCGGAACGCCACAATGGAATGGTGTGTCCGAGAGGAGAAATCGGACTTTGTTAGACATGGTTCGATTAATGATGAGTCAAGTTGATCTTCCAATATCCTTTTGGGGTTACGCTCTAGAAACCGCTCCATTCACACTAAATCGTGTTCCAACTAAATCGGTTCAAAAGACTCCATATGAGATGTGGAGCGGAATGAAAACTTGTTTATCTTTCATGAAGATTTGGGGTTGCGAAGCCTTTGTCAAAAGACTTGTCTCTGACAAACTTGCACACAAATCCGACAAATGTATTTTCGTGGGATATCCAAAGGAAACTAGAGGATATTAATTTTACAACCGTGAGGACAACAAAGTTTTTGTTGCCCGAACTGGTATCTTTCAAGAGAAAGAGTTTCTCTCCAAAGAAATCAGTGGGAGTAAAATAAATCTTGAAGATATTCGAGACCCAGAAAATGACATTGAACCAATAGTTGAACAAGAACAAGAACCACAAGGAGTTGTGGAACCTGTTCAAAATACACAAGCAACTCGCAGATCTAGTAGGTTATGATCCGAGCCCGAGAGATATAGATTTCTCGTAACGGATAGTAATGAGGTGGAAATCATTGAGAATGATGAACCGACAACCTACCAAGAGGCGATGTCTTCTCCTGATTCAGACAAGTGGCTTGGAGCCATGGAATCCGAATTGCAATCCATGCAAGACAATCAAGTTTGGAATTTGATTGATGCACCCAAAGGTGTAAAAACCATAGGATGCAAATGGGTCTTCAAGAAGAAGACTGGCATGGATGGGAAGGTGCATACTTACAAAGCTAGACTTATAGCAAAGGGTTATTGGCAAGTTCATGGTATTTACTATGATGAAACCTTTTCACCCGTAGCAGTGATCAAGTCTATAAGAATTTTTCTTGCCATTGCCGCATATCATGACTATGAAATATGGCAAATGGACGTCAAAACCGCTTTCCTAAATGGAAAACTACAAGAGGATGTGTATATGACACAACCGGAAGGTTTTGAACAGAATTCTAAGGTATGCAAATTGCAGAGATCTATCTATAGATTGAAGCAAGCTTCAAGGAGTTGGAATCTCCGTTTTGATGAATCGGTCAAAGAGTTTGGTTTCATCAAGAACGAAGATGAACCTTGTGTATACAAAAAGATTACTGGGAGCATAGTGCTATTCCTTATCTTATACGTGGATGACATATTACTCATTGGAAACGATATTCCTACACTTCAGTCCGTGAAGACTTGGTTAGGAAAATGCTTCGCAATGAAAGATATGGGTGAAGCCGCATATATACTTTGCATTAAGATCTATAGAGATAGATCAAGGAGGCTACTTGGTTTAAGCAAAGTACATACATTGACAAGGTCATTAGAAGATTCCGTATGGAGAATTCTAAAAGAGGAACCTTACCAGTGTTACATGGCGTTTCTCTAAGAAAGACTCAATGTCCTAAGACAAAAGATGAGCGTGAGAAAATGAATGATGTTCCATATGCTTCGGCAATTGGGTCCATCATGTATGCCATGATTTATACTAGTCCGGATGTATCTTATGCTTTAAGCATGATAAGTAGATACCAATCCGACCCCGGTGAAAATCACTGGATGGCTGTAAAATTGATTCTTAAGTACTTGAGAAGAACTAAAGATTCGTTTTTGGTCTATGGAGGAATGGAAGATGATCTCGTGGTAAATGTTTACACGGATGCAAGCTATCAAACCGACAAAGATGATAGTCGATCATAATCGGGTTTTGTGTTTATGTTAAATGGTGGAGTTGTAAGCTGGAAGAGTTCCAAGCAAAGTACAACCGCTGATTCTACAACGGAAGCTGTTTGGATTAAGAAGTTCATCACTGAACTTGAAGTGGTTCCTAGCATTGCTTATCCAATAGACCTTTATTGCGATAATAATGGTGCTATTGCTCAAGCAAAGGAACCAAGAGCACATCATAAATCCAAACACATACTTAGGAGTTTTCATATCATTCGAGAAATCGTTGATAGGGGAGACGTAAATATATGCAGAGTACCTACTGATGACAATGTTGCGGACCCGCTAACAAAGCGACTTCCACAAGCTAAACATGAAGGTCATGTTAGGTCCATGGGTATTAGATACATGGGAGATTGGGCCTAGGGCAAGTGGGAGATTGTTGGTAGTGGTGCCCTAGGCACGTTTAATAAACATTGTAATTGTTATCATTTATTTCATATCAATAAAGAGATGTTTTGATTATTATTGTTGTTCATGTTTACTTATAATAATCTCTGTCCCTATTACTTGTTAAGCACTAGTATAAAGGCTAAATGATTATGAGATGATCATCTAAGATTTATGGGTACTTGTTTGGAACAAGGTACTGGACATGACCCGCTGTATGAGATTTATGTCATGGTCTATGTCGTACATATATCTCATATTAGTTATGTCATACGAATCCTTAGACACGAAGTTATTATAGTCTTCCACTTGATGAACATTATGTTTGACATATTCAAACGCTACCTTTAACCGGGTAGTTATAAAGGGTATGATTGGCATAATCAGATTCACGTAGGGAAGAGTAATAAGCTAAATGGATTTGTCCTTCTTCGGAGAGATGTCAACCTTAGGCCTCTCGTAGGAATGATGTTGATGAAAATGTTCGGCCGGACTCAAATGAATTGATTAGATTAATGTTATTTGGATTATCAACATATTCGGAATCGAGAAAGTATTGAAAAAAAGAAGTTGACTTGTTGACCATGACTTGTGTTCAATGACATCGTGGAAAAAGGGATTGTGACATGTTCTAAAGGAATGCAAAATTGTTTCTAGTTACACTATTTGGGTAGGTATGACGGTTTGCTTGAACCTAATCATATCTTATGGTTTCATGTTTGAACCCATTGCCAACTTAGTGTAATCCTAGAGGGTCACACACAATAGAACGAATTTTAAATAAGGATTATATTGGAATTTTGGAAACTATGGGAATCTGGACAAGTGTGCGACCGCACAATATGGGTTGGGCGGCCACACAGTTTGGGTCAAATAGTACCAGAACCTTCTAGATAGATGTGCGGCCGCACAGGTGGTTTTGGGCGGCCACACACCATATCGGTACTGGTTTCCTAATTTGATTTGGAAAAGAATTTTGGACGGGTTTAGACATAAGTTTCCTATTTGAAATAGGTCTAACTTGTATATAAACAGCCAAATTCGGGCCAGAACATATGATAGCTTTTGTGCAAGTCTCCAAAGAGTTTGAGAGAGGATTTATTTTGTTCTAAGACATCCTAGATTGAAGAACAAAATAATACAAAAACAAAATTCTATATAGTTCATATTGATTGTGAGTGTTTCACAATTTTGGTCTAGCAACCAAGATCAAGTGTTCTTTATATTCGTTCTTGGTGTGGATACTGCTAGAGGGTGAAGCTTATCATCTTCAAAGTTCATGTTCTTACTTTTGTGATTAAAGCTTCAAGTTCTCCACCAAGATCAAAGACCAAATTCAAAGTCATAAAGGGTTAGTTTTTCTAGTATTCATATTGTTGTATTTGATATAATCATATGAATGGATCTATGGGCTTTGGGATTCATAAAAAATTAAATGCTATTTTCGGTTGCGCATGTTACTATGAAACCCAACATGGTGAACCCTGTTTTGTGTTGGTCCTCCTCGGCCATGAGGATCTGGTTGTACGGAGAATCCATCTACGAATGAACGGACTTCGTATTTTGTGGTATTTTCAACGAGCATCTCTATGTTGGGAAGAAGAAAATCATCTTTCGGAGATGCTCTGTTGAGATCACGGAAATCAACACAGACTCGGACTTTTCCATTTGCCTTGGAAACTTGCACAGTATTATCCAACCAGGTTGGATACCCTATCACCTTGATGAAACCAACATTCAGGAGTTTCTCTATCTCTTGTTTGACTTGTACCGACCACTCTGGCTTAATTCTGCGGAGTTTCTGCTTGACTAGCCTTGAATCAGGAAGCAGTGGTATCTTGTGCTCAACAATTGAATTGACTATCCCCGGTATATCTTTGTTGGACCAAGTGAAAACATCTACGAATTCTCAGAGAAGCGCTATGAGGGCTTATCGGTCTTCCCCCTTAAAGAAACTGACAATCTTGGTCTCTTTCGGATCATCGTCCGTCCTCAGATTATCTGTCTGCATTTCTTTGGCATCAATAGGACCATTTCCGGCACGAAGACCTACTTGCTTATTAATTTCTTTTAAGATTTGTTTGTTTTCTTGATCTATCTCGTCGTATGACTCATTATTATCTAATTCGTTAGAATTATTAGTTAATTCATAATTTAGGACGCTAGCAATCTCGGGATACTCAAAAAGATCTATTTTTTCATTAATAAAGTAAGGGGATACATATTCCGCGATGGCATCCAAGTCCTCTTGGGTGAGCTCATCGGTAGCGGTATCTGACTCTAAGGTAAGAGTTACAAATTTTCTTTCTCTATGGGGATGGGGAGTACATCCTAATTCCTTGATCAGGAAGTCTTCACTTGCTATGGGTCCCCCAGTTCTGTACCAATTCTGGATAGGCTCGTCACTCTTCTCGATGAGCTTGGTATAGTCTCGGTTCGGAGCGTCCCCCTTGTCTATTGCATTGATCTGAGTGTCCTCTAGCTTGCAAAGGTTGAGAAATTGGCGCAGTAGGTCTTCTCCCAACACAAAGTCCCACTCACTGAATGCCTCGGCCTTGGTACCCCTTAATTCTCGAGGTGGCCACAAGAACTGCATCGGTTCTGTTTCTAGTGAGTACGGATCACAGTCACTGAATATTTTAAAGCCCAGTTGGCACTTCCCCTTATGATTAATCCATGGTTCAGGGAACATGAAGTATCGCATGTTTCCCCCCTCGTGTACAAAGTACCTATTTAGAGTTTTTCGATAGGGCGGTGCCATTGGCACGATGTATGAAGTCCAATTCCTTTCATCTTTAAGGATGTCCTTGAGTGTTGACACATACCCTAGACCATATTCTAGGGGGGGGGTAAAGAACGACAGGTGGTGGTTCTTTTATCCCTTGTAAATGCTTTCTAAGGCCTAGACCGGGGAAGTATCCCCCCTTTAGCATCATGTTAAGTACTGGACGTGTTCCGGGGAATGGAATCGCTTTAGAGTAGCCATTCTCATTTTGGACCTCTACCATCTCCACATTACTTTCTTTTTGGATTTTGAATCCGTTGAAGAGGTGGTCACCTGCCTCATGCTGAATTTCTAAGATCGGGCTAGCAGTGACTAGTTCTCCAAGTACCGTGACAATTGTGTCGTTGTGTTTAAACTTGACACATTGATGGAGAGTCAATGGTACTCCTCCCATTTGATGTAGCCACGGGTGTCCTAGAAGAAGGTTGAAAGAGGAGGGGATGTCAATGACTTGGAATTCTGCCTTTGTAGTTATCTCTCCTACTACAACTGTTCAGGTGATTGCCCCTATAGGTGAGCTACAGTGCAATCAAATCCTCGTACAATAAGAGTTGACGGTTTTAGCTCTCTTTAGGTAAGGCCAAGCGTTACCATGACTTTCTTTGATAGGACATTTATGGCAGACCCGTTGTCTACTAGGATTCTGGGGATTCGATACCCATTGACCCTCGCGGTTATGTAGTGAGCTTCGGTGCGCCCTCCACCATATTGTGGTAGATCTAAGTTGGTAAATGTGATCACATTGCCAAATTGGATTTGGCCTACCATTTGCGTTAACTCTTCGGGAGTTATTTCTTTGGGCACTTCGACTTGGGCTAATGCTTTTGAGATCATCATTCGATGTTTATGAGATGAGCCTAAGAGATCCCATATGGAAATGTTGGCTTGAGTTTTCTTTAATTGTTTGAGAAGTGGATCGTCAAGCTCAGCGGGTTCGGGCTCTTTTGAGGGAGATGGCTCTTCTAGTCTTGGATCTTTGTTGATTATGATTCGACCGGAGCGGGTGAGTAAGTTAACATCTTCTTTTTCTTTATTATTCTTTCTATCTAGTACTTGATCCCAAGACAACATGTAACAAAAAGAAATTTCATTATCAAACTTGGGAGTGCTCTCGCCCACATTCGGGACTAGGCGAGTAGTCTCCCCTTTCTCACTAGCTTTCTATTACATCGATGCCTCCTCCCGTATTTGGTAAAGGGTTTGTCACTACATAAGGAGCCCCTAATTGCTTAGAATCTATGAGATCTTGGATCACATCTTTGAGGTGGTGGCAAGAGTCGGTGTCGTGACCACTGGCCCTGTGAAATTCGCAGAAGAGATGATGAGCATGATTAGGAGGGAATTCCTTTGGAGTAGTAGGCTTCCTTGCTTCCACCTTGCCAGCTTTCATAAGTATGTTAAACATTTGACTTTGGGTGACACCTTCTAGCTTGCTATACGTCCTCTGTCTTGTTTTAGTCTTGGACTCAACTTCCATCTTGTAGCATTCTCTCTGAGCTTGTAGACATGCTTGGAGCGTGTCGATCTTTTTCTCATTGTACTCTTCTTGCATGAGTAAGCCCTTTCGAAGTGCATTGACCTCCTCCTCTTGGGCTAGCAAATGATTTTGAAGAAATTTGATTTCTCTGTCGAAGAATTCCTTTTGTGTTCGCAGTCGAGTCATGAACTCTTCCTCTATCTCTCTCTTGAAGCGTGCGTATAAGACTGTAGCATACACCTCAGTGAGTTGACTCACTTCACCTTCTAGTCGAGCTTTGAGGTCGTTGAGTTCTTGAGTAAACTTTGTGCTTGACATTGTGTTGGGAGTATGAAGCTACTTTGCTGATCAGACGGACCTAGAGTGCAGAAACTGTGTCAAATCCAGGCTGGGGTCCCAACAAGTCGGATTTTATGAAACAGGGGGTTGATCAACACGGCAGATTCACATAAAAAGAAGGATGTCTCGTACGGGACAATGGATGTCTCGTACGAGGCATCCATCCTAACAGTCAGATTGTAGTTTTTAATCCTAATGGTCGGATGTGTAACACCCATCCTATTTCTTGTTAAATATTTGACATATTTGTTAAATACTTGAACTTGCATATTATGTGCTAGTTTTATTTGGGTTAAATTTTTAACTGCTTTAAATAGTTAAGGTGGTTAAATGTCTAGTTCTGACTTTTGGGTCATTTGTGAAATTTTGACTTTAGGGGCCTTTTTGTCAAAAGTGAAACTTGAGGGGCCTAAGTGCAATTCTTTGAAAGTTGTTAAGTATATCATCATATTGCCTTCTCTGAGAAAGGAAATTCTCAAAGTTTCTCGTTGCTCTCTCTGTTCTAAAAAGCTAGGTTAGGGTTTCACCCTATTCTCGACTCCTCGAGTTTAATTATCCCTCCGTTCTTGATTCCGATCCCGGATTAATATTCGTGGCGTTGAATAGAGCGTTCCAGGCCGAACAGAAATAAGTTTTGGTCAACTTGAATTTTGACTAGGTAAGTTATTAGCTCCCCCTTGCTTGTAATAACATGCATAAATGTTATTCTCGATACTTGTGAATGTTAATTTTGTGTTTGGGGTAAATTTTGTGGTACTTGTAATTGTGGGACTAAGGGAGTATACCCTACTGTATAAAGTAAGGAAATTGAAATGAAAATATTAGTTTTGAGTTGTTGGTATCCCTGGGAATGTGTAAAATGTTAGGGAAAAGTTACTCCTACGCTTGGGGACGGAGATTCCTAAGCCTGGGAAAGAATTGGGGTTTGCTGTAATTTGGACCAGGCGCCCGCCCGGTTTGTCACCAGGCGCCCGCCCTTTTGGCCAGGAAGTTGTGGGTTTTAGGAATTTTGAACAAGCGCCCGCCCGGTTCACCTCGAGCGCCCGCCCGGTCCCCTGTTCCAAGTAAAGTGTTTTAAACCTAAATCAAATTGAAAGCTTATTCCTCCTAAGGCATATAGCCTTAGTATAAGATTTCCTAGCAAGTATCATTGTACCTTTTGAGGGCATTAGAACTTAGTCTTGAACATTAATACTTATAGAACTCAAATGAGAACATAAGTATAAGAGTAGTATCTCTTCTTTATGTCTTGAAGTGCTATGAATAAGCACTAATGTGTTATACTTGTGGTGAATCCAATGATTGTGCACCTTAGAGGCATTAGCAAAAGGTCTTAGCCTTGAATATCCTAAGAATAGGATTGGTATTTTGTAAGAGTAAATGTATAACTCTTATACTTGTTTGAATGTCCAAAGATTGGGATATAACTTGAAGTATAAGACATTAAAATCTTGTACGTGACTTGAACATCCAAAGAATTGGATTATAACTTGAATATAAGATAATAAAATCTTGTACTTGACTTGACACGACACCAATACATATGTATGGTAGTGAACTTGAAAGTGCTATGAACAAGCACTAACGTGTATGAGACATGTTCTTGTTGTGTATGTGCAAACATTGCATATAGTTGCTTGATAACAAGGTGACTTCTTGAGTACTTGAAGCATGTTCCTTGTTGAGCTAGTCCACTACATTTGGATTAGTTCCTCTCCCGTTGTTCAAGTAAATACCTACTTGTACGTTCTTGTGTGAGTCCAGATGGTTCTCCTTGCTTGTTCGAAAATGTATAGGTTCACGCTTGTCGCGAGAGCTGGGGTTTAAGTGACAATCGGGTCCCTATGTATTTCCGCCCGACCCCTTACTACCGGCCATAGTAAGGGCATAGCTTCCTTAGTTGGAGCAATAAGCCTGACTTAAGTGAATGCTAAACTCCCGTCCCGAACACCTCGTGAATAATCATGAGTACTGATATTGAGAATGACACTGGTTACCGGGTCTTCTGATATATACTGAATAATCAGTTCCTGTTATTGATCGTGATGTCAAAGTAATACAAGCTTCGACAACAATGGTATTCTTGGGAGGAATAAGGAAGGAAGCAATATCCTTATAACTTGCTTGTTTAGCCTTATGTGCTACTTGATGAGTGGATTATCCTCTCATATACTTGTTACTTGATGATACTTGAGATATGATTATTTGAGTATCTATTTGAATGGCATGATAACATGTCATGTAGTTGCATCTAATAGCTTACTGAGATTTATCTCACCCTTTATTTGTTTCCCCCCCCCCAAGGAAAGGAAGGATAGTGCGCAGTGAGGCTCGACATAGTTGGGAGCTTGCTTCGCAGGTCGTGATTATTTTGGGGCTTGTGTCCTTTTACTCTTGATGAGGACGATGTATTGGGTTGTATAACTCCTTATTTTGGGGTAGACAGTCTTGTTTAGTTCTTGTTGTCACTAGACATCTTGTATAGTACTCTTAATGCCAGCTTATGTGCTAGGCATGTTTCCGCTGTGTATGTATTAAGTTTGGTTTTAAATTTTCTTGTCTAGAACTCGTGTTGTGAGCTAGTATAGCTCCTTACTCTAGAGTATATATATCATGTCAATTTGTTAAACAAATGTCATTAAGTTTCTTGTTAAGTTTCTTGTTTCTCGTTAGGCACTCCTATCCAGGTTCGAGGTTCTATTAGGGGATCCCGGGACCTGGGGGTGTGTCAGGATGGAATTTAATCCATTTTAAAAAGGTTACTACTCTAGTTCATCCAGGAACAGTGGATTCTGTCACCCTAGAATATGAGCCCTTTGTTTTTCACCTGTATTGCACTCTCCTAAACAGACAATTCGGGCAAAGGTCCCATATTCTCATCGGAATCCACCATTCAATTAACCAAACCTAAGTGATTCCGTAGTTGTTTTGCACTTTGTTAAACAACACATTAATGCAATCAAACCTTATGAATTTTTAAGGGACAACCGAAAGGGGCATGTTGAACGGTGCGGTCGAAACTAAGCCAAAATGGCATCCACAATCCCGCACAGAATAGTGAAAGTCGGAAAGCACAAACTCGGATATCCGTAGAGAGGTTCTCCATTCTTTCAAAATCCTTTGTTCAACATTTAACCGAAGGGACATTCATCATATTCACAAGGGAGGATTATAGATTGTAAAGATGCGTTATCTTGGGCAAAGATTAAAACAACCCTAAGAATCGAACCGACCGGTCTCGAGGAGTGTCTTATTATCTAGTATGTATGCATGAGGTTGATGCAAGGCTTACGGCTAAGGCACCCCATGAACATAGTCTAGGAGCGTGTCACGGAGTGGGTACACCATCTTTGGAGAGACCGGCGAGGGCCATTCGTTAGAATGGGGGTGCTGACCGACATCCGTCCTCCGATTGGGACCCAGTTTTATAGGGTATGTAGTCCAATTATTCTACATGTGTGCACATGTGTGAGAGTCAAGATCTAGGTGTCAAGGAGAAAATAGAAAGATTTTTTTTTGAAAGTAAAAGCAAAAACAAGCAATGGCCGGGCCAAGTGGCTGCCTACGTTTCCCTCTTCTGGAGGAACTCATGCCGTCATAGTTCACACACAAAGGCAAACATAAGCAAAGCAGAGAATAAAGCATTTAGCACGTACTCATGCAAAACAAAGGTTAGCCTTATAATATATAGGGAGTTTCTTCATCGTTAGGAAGGTCCCAAGACTCAGAAACAGAGGGGAGAGCAGGTTTGAGACTCTGTGTACGTGTTTAAACCGAAGAAACTTCCCTTTTCAAACCAGAGAGTCAGATCCGCCAGTCAAAACTGAGATGTCTCATACGAGACAAGTGATACCTCGTATGAGGCATCCCACTCTGGGAACAGATTATCATACAGAATGCAGAATTTTGAAACAACGATGATTTCTTTCGACGCAAGTTTAACCCACTTATTGTGATTTATCCCCAGCAGAGTTGCCACTGTTTGCGCGCGAGGTTTTTCTTCGAGGCACGTTTTCGTCCTTCGATTTACCTTCTTGTTGATTCGAGAGTCGCCACCATGTTATTGTTGGAACACGGACTGAGATGTCTGGATTCGGGGGTTAAGTTATGAATTGGGAAGGTCGAGGAGCACCCAATTCACCCAATCTAGGATTGGTCTTGCTAGGAAATCATCATCATCGTTTTAAAATCATGCATTCATGTACCAAAAGAAAAAAAAAACAAATAAATAATTGCTTATTTATTTGGGATGTCGGATCATATGCTTCGAGACCATCTCCATGGATTGGAGAGGCTCTAGGCTGATCCTTTGATGGAATCACACTACTTCAAAGCAGAGAAGGAGATGAGAAGATAGAAAGCAAGGATTTTACCTAAGCATTTTCTTCAAGAATCCTATGGATGTGCTTGACTAAAGGCCTTTGATCTTCCAAATTTCGTGGGTATGGGAGAGAGACTGATTATGAGAGCTTTTTGGTGGTTTAACGGCCTTGGGGCTGTCTAGAAATTCTCCTCCTTCTCTTAGAGTGAAAGAAACCCTTTATTTATAGGTTTTCGGTGACCTAGGGTTTTAGTTGGAGAGTTGTTTATGGTTGGGAATCAAAGACCTAATTCTCAAGAGGTTATTTTAGGACTCTAGGATCGGCCATGCGATTTTCCCCAGATTGCACGAGTGTTTGCTAAGAAAAGGGGTTAAGATCAAAAACCTGACTGTCGAGGGGGATACCTCGTACGAGGCATCTAAGTGCTAGAATCACTTTTTTGCCCACTGCGATAGTTTTAATGTTCAGTTTGGCCCCTAACTAATGGAGTCAGTCAGAAACTTAACGAAAAATGTCCAACTTAATGAGTTTTGACCCATATCATAGGCGAGACACAGAAGTAGTGTGATTATAAATGAACGTCCAAAATGGGGTGTCTACACACCTCCAGGAAACCGAGCTGCCTAACCAAGCTGACTAGAAGGCCGACTCAGCCTAGTTAATAATAGAGGGGGAGATCTGAGAGATCAAATAAACCAGAGGAGGGAAGAAGAGGCAAAGTCTCCAGATGTAAGAATTTTAGGAGAAAGGCGGCGATGGGAAGATCAACGTCAAGCCCCACTAAGGCAGGCACCACCTCGCCGTACTCCACCGAGACGACCTCTAGATGATCCAGAGATAAGCCGAGTCACTGGAAGAGTCCGAGATAAAGAAACAGGGAGGCCTAGGAGTTCTCATCGCAGCTCGGCGATAAGCGAAAGGCTTATAATGGACTTACAAAAGAGGCTGTATAACATAGAAATGAACCAGGGTCAGAGAAAGCCCAAGACTGACTATGATGCAATGCGTCCATTTTCACAATGGATCAAAGATTCTCCACCTACTCCCAAATTGAAGTTACCTCACCTGGACAAATACTCTGGCAACTCAGATGCTTTGGATCACCTCCAATCCTTTGAGGCTATGATGGCACTAGTGTCCAACCAGAACGACGTACTTTGTAAGGCCTTTCCTAGTGCGTTGACCGGGGCAGCCATGTCTTGGTTCATGGACCTGGATAGAGGAAGCATGATTCCTTCTCTAAATTAAAATCGAGGTACTTGGAATATTTCGCCACTCCAAGGGCAAGAAAGAAAAGGTTTTCAGATCTAGCAAACATAGTTAAAGGGAGAAACGAGTCGACGATGAACTTTTATAATAGATTCAAAAATTTGGCTGACTCGATTGAAGAGCGACTCACCGACCGGGAGATTATAATGTGCTTCACCAATGGGCAGAGATCAGACGATCTCACTTATGAGTTGTCGGTGTGAGAACCCCTCATAAAGTCTGAACTATACCATGTGGCTTATTCAACGGCTACTGCAGAAGAGAAAAAACTGTTGATGTCTGGAGTCCGAGATCAAGAACGAGTACGAGAGAGCAAGCCGCCTCTTTCTGACTCGGCTCAAGGTACCAATGGAGTTGGAAACCGAGGGAAGAATAGAACGAGAGGGACAGAGGTTTTTACCCCCCTCACTAAGCCGATCTCCGAGATAATAAACATGGTGAATCTTTCTAATCCAAAACCCCTCAAAGACAACCCAAAAGAATTCATAGCAAATAAAGACAATAAGCGCCCAAGGGAAGACGAGAAGGAAGATGACCGAGAAGATAGACCACCCCAGACAAAGCTAATTGGAGTGATAAGGGAGGAAATCCCTTCAAACACCAAGCGAAAGGAGTAGATCTATAAGCTGAGCAAGGTCTATCACATCCCCCCTTAGATTCATAAAAGGGAAGAAGTGATCAGCTTCTCTCCAAACGATCTAGCCGGGAACATGGCGATGAGAGAGCAGCCACTGGTCATTACAGGCAAAATAGACAATTGTGAGTCAGATAGGCTCTTAATTGACTCAGGGGCCGCCAAAGATGTGCTCTACTATAGAACCTTCAAAGAGATGGAACTGCCGGATACCATGCTGACCCCATACAATGGAAGATTAGAAGGGTTCACAAATCACAAGGCCGGGGCAAAAGGGACTATGGGCCTGGTACTGGAAGTCGGTGAGTACCCCTATAAAACCTCGGCAACAATCACGTTCATTATCATGGACTTATCAAGTGATTACCATGCCATCCTCGGCTCCCCCAGTCAAGGAAAATTAGGAATGGTTGCCTCCCTCCCTCACCAAAGAGTGAAATGAGTATATTGCTGCATCGGATGCTGCAAAGGAAGTTGTTTGGATTAAGAAGTTCATCACTGAACTTGAAGTGGTTCCTAGTATTGCTAATCCAATAGAACTTTATTGTGATAATAATGGTGCTATTGCTCAAGCAAAGGAACCAAGGGCACATCAAAAACCCAAACACATACTTAGGCGTTACCATGTCATTCGAGAAATCATTGACAGAGGTGACGTGAATATATGAAAAATACCTACTGATGACAATGTCGCGGACCCGCTAACAAAGGGACTTCCACAAGCTAAACATGAAGGTCATATTAGGTCCATGGGTATTAGATACATGGGAGATTGGGCCTAGGGCAAGTGGGAGATTGTTGGTAGTGGTGCCCTAGGTACGTTTAATAAACGTTATAATTGTTATCATTTATTTCATATCAATAAAGAGATGTTTTGATTATTATTGTTGTTCATGTTTACTTATAATAATCTCCATCCCTAGTACATGTTAAGCACTCGTATAAAGGCTAAATGATCATGGGATGATCATGTTAGATTTATGAGTACTTGTTTGGAACAAGGTACGGGACATGACCCGCCATATGAGATTTATGTCATGGTCCATATCGTACATATATCTCATATTAGTTATGTCATTCAAATCCTTAGACATGAAGTTATTATAGTCTTCCACTTGATGAACATTATGTTTGACATATTTAAACGCTACCTTTAACCGGGTAGTTATAAAGGGTATGATTGGCATAATCGGATTCACGTAGGGAAGAATAATAAGCTAAATGGATTTGTTCCTCTTCGGAGAGATCTCAAGATTAGGCCTCTCGTAGGAATGATGTTGATGAAAGTGTTCAGCGCGACTCATATGAATTGATTAGATCAATGTCATTTGGATTATCAACATATTCGGAAGCGAGAAAGTATTGAACAAAAACAAGTTGACCGTTTGACCATGACTTGTGTTCAATGAGATCGTGGACAAAGGGATTGTGACATATTCTAAAGGAATGCGAACTTGTATCTAGTTATGCTATTTGGGTAGGTATGACGGTTTGCTAGAACCTAATCATATCTTATGGATTCATGTTTGAACCCATTGCCAACTTAGTATAATCCTAGAGGGTCACACACATTAGAACGAATCCTTAGAGGACTATATTGGAAAATTAAGGCTCTCTGATCCTGGTGTGCGACCGCACAAACCAGGCTGGGAGGCCGCACATGTTTGGACGACCGCACACCTAATTTTGGGCGGCCGCACAGTGAGTCGGGACAGATTTCCTGATTTAATTAGGAAAAGTATTTTGGATGGGTTTTGACACAAGTTTAATATTTGTAATAGGTCTAACTTGTATATAAACAGCCAAATTCGGCCAGAACTTAACCTTAGCTTTTGTGCAAGTCTCCAAAGAGTTTGAGAGAGTTTTATTTTGTTCTAAGACATCCTAGATTGAAGAACAAAATAATACACAAATATTCATATTAATTGTGAAAACGTGTTTCACAATTTTGGTCTAGCAACCAAGATCAAGTGTTCTTGATATTCGTTCAAGGTGTGGATACCGCTAGAGGGTGAAGCTCATCATCTTCAAAGTTCGTGTTCTTACTTGTTCGTGATTAAAGCTTCAATTTCTCCACCCAGATCAAAGACCAAACTCAAAGTCATCAAGGGTTAGTCTTTCTAGTATTCATATTGCAAGTATTTGATTTAATCATATGAACGGATCTATGGGCCTTGGGTTTCATAAAATTTTAAATGCTATTTTCCGCTGCGCATGTTACTACGAAACCCAACAACCACTGCCTTGCTTCATGCTCGGCAATGGTGGCAAGCTATACAAAAGAAAAGCCAACATAAATATGTTGGTGTTGGTGCCCTAGGCATGTTTATTAAACGTTGTATAAGTTATCATTTTATTCATGATGATACAGAGATGTTAAGATTATTATTGTTGTTCATGTTTACTTATAATAATTTCCGTCCCTAGAGCTGGTTAAGCACTAGTATAAAGGCTAAATGATCATGGGATGATCATGTTAGATTTATGGGTACTTGTTTAGAACAAGGTACTGGATATGACCCGCGGTATGAGATTTATGTCATGGTCAATATCATATATAAATCTCATATTAGTTATGTCATTCGAATCCTTAGACATGAAGTTATTATAGTCTTCCACTTGATGAAGATTATGTTTGACATATTCAAACATTACCCTTAACCAGGTAGCTATAAAGGGTATGATTGGCATAATCAGATTCACGTAGGGAAGAATAATAATCTAAATGGATTTATCCCTCTTCGGAGAGATGTCAAGCTTGGGCCCCTCATAGGAATGATGTTGATGAAATGTTTAGGCAAACTTAAATGGATTGATTGGATCAATGTCATTTGGATTATCAACATATTCGGAATCGAAAAAGTATTGAACAAATACAAGTTGACTTGTTGACCATGACTTGTGTTCAATGACATCGTGGACAAATGGATTATGACATATTCTAAAGGAATGCGAACTTGTATCTAGTTACACTATTTGGGTAGGTATGACGGTTTTCTAGAACCTAATAATATCTTATGGGTTTATGTTTTTAACCATTGCCAACTTAGTGTAATCTTAGAGGGTCACACACAATAGAACGAATCTAAAAGGACTTAATTGGAATTTGGGTCGAAGGACCTTTTGAGGATTTTAGGAATTTAGAGGAGAAAACCGGAAAAAAGGGGTGGTCTGGGTGGACCTCCTAAAGGACCAGGGCTGACCTTTGGGAGGGTCCGGGCGGACCTCCTATAAGACCTGGGTGGACCTCTAGGGTTTCTGTCCAAAACTTCCCTGTTCCGTTTTCTTGCGGGTTTGGTCACTTGTTACCTATTTTGAATAGGTAAAACAAGTATAAAACTCCCCTCTAGATGCCCTAATCAGTCCTAAGTATTATGTTATGTTTGTGAGTGCCTCCAAGGGTTTGAGAGGGTTTATTTCTTGTTCTAAGATATCCCTAGATTGAAGAACAAGAATATCATATACATAATAATTCCATATATTTCTATACATCATGAAAGCGTGTTTCAAGATTTGGTCTAGCAACCAAGATCAAGTGTTCTTGATATTCGTTCGTGGTGTGGATACCGCTAGAGGGTGAAACTTATCATCTTCAAAGTTCGTGATTCTTGCTATGTTCGTGATCAAGGTTTCAAGCCTCCATCGAATTCAAGGTTGCAAAATCAAAGGCATCAAGGGTTAGTATTCTAGTATTCATTATGTTGTATTTGACTTAATCATATGAATGGATCTATGGGCTTTGGGTTTCATAATATTTAAAATGCTTAATTCCACTGCGCATGTTACTACGAAACCCAACAGTGGTATCAGAGCCCCGTTCATGTTGATTATTTCAATACTAGATCATGTTGTGTGTATATAAATTGTTTGTTTATGTGCCTAGCATGATATGAATATTGGATTATGATCTTTATTTGTTATATGCGTTTATGTGGTTTATTGTTTTATAAACTTTAATCACACTATTCAATCACAATAAAAATTATGGTAGATTTAAAATTGTTTCTTTTATCAATTTTTGATTGGATCAAAGTTTTGATAATCTAAGGGATTCATGAATTGTTCATTCAAGGTTCTGATGTTCATGGTGATTGGATCATCAAGAACACCAAATCCTAATTGAATCGGGAAAAACAATTTTGAGAAAATTTTCGAACTTTAAAAATTCTGGGATTTTCTGCGTAGGTACGACCGGACCAGAGCAGGCACCCGGCCGGACCATCGGATCTGGAGCGGGGGTCAGGCATTTGGTTTTTGGACTTGAAAATTCTGGATTTTTCAGAGGCGGGTCCGACCGGACCAGTGACAATACCTGGCCGGACCTTCTGGTCTGGAGCGGGGATTGGGTAGTTGGTTTGGGTTTGGATCTCGGGGTTTGATTTTCCTATTTATTTTGATCATGTAATTCTGAGATTGGATCAGAGGTTGGATGGCTAATCTACGTTCATCAAGATTGTGTTTCCCAAACTTGATCGCAATCAAAGTTTCAAAGATAAAACAAAGTTAGAATTATGAAGAGTTCATAATTGCTAAAATTGAGAAACAAAGTTCTTGATTCAAAGATTGGAGATCCATGTGGAATTGTGGATGCAATTGGCCTACGTTCATCGAGACCATCTATTGCTTAGTTTCGGCCACATGGACTACTTTCTTGGTTTCTTGAATTAGTGCGGGATTGTGGTTGCCAATGGCTTAGTTCGACTGCACTTCTTGTTGTCTTGATTTGGAGATAATAACCAAAGTTTAAAGAATCTCATCCTCATAAAAGAATCTCAAAAAAAGGATCTAAGAGTCATATTGGATATGATTGACAGGGTTGTCTACCTAACTAATTTGGTTTTGTGTAATCCGCCTCCGCGGACTTGAAATTAAATTAAAGTTGGATCTTAGCCCATTTAAATTATATTATACATTGGATGTATAAGAAGGTTATATAATTTAGTGGGAGTATTTTTGGAAAATACATTATTTATCTCTTTAATGAGATTGGTACTTGTAAAATTTTGGAAATTTTGCATAAGTTGAAGATAATAACAACTAAAGCCGTTGCGATCAATCCTTGATAAAGATAATGCTTCAAGAGAATCGTACAAACTTCATGGATTGGATCCTGATCCTAAGAATCGTTCTAAGGCAAGAAGATAGGTTGTACATTCTTGATGGGCCTATTCCTAAAAGACCCAATGCCAGAGAAAGACAGTCAGAAGAGACATGAGTATGTTTCTAGGGATGTGAGTTGTCTCATGCTCGTGACTATGTGCTCAAAACTCCAACAAAGTTTGGAACTTGTGGAAGCCTATTGGATAGGCATGGAGTTGAGTTATATGTTTCAAAGAGCAATCTAAGAAAGAGAGGTATAAAACCATTGTTGCATTCACTTCATGGAAAGGAGTAAAGGGCAACAAGTGGAACCACACATGCTTAAGATGAAAGGCTACGTAGAGCATCTTGAGAAACTTGGCTGTCCAATTGGATTGGAGCTAGCCACGGATCTTATTCTTGATTCATAATCTAAAAGTTATAATCACTTTGTGATGAACTATAACATGCTTAGAATAAATAAGAATCTCTCCGAGTTGCATTAACATGCTGAAAAACTTCGGAGATGAAGATGATGGAGAAAGGTTCTCCAATGCTCATGGTTCATGATGGAAAGGAGGCCAAGTGCCAAACGAAAGGTAAGACAAACATTGTCAAACCAAAAGGAAATAATTGTGGTTACAATAATAACTCTAATTTATGCAATTTGGTAAAATGGCAATTGGATCGACCATTTAGAATTGTAGTCAAAATTGTGGATGATCAATAAAAGGATTGGTAATGAGACTACCACTCGGGATATTTATGTTATAAAGTGATCTTTCAAACTTTAATTATTGGGTATTGGATACTGGATATGGGTCCCACATTTGTATAAATGTGCAATAATTAGTAAGTTGAAAGACTACTTATAGTAAAGTTTGACCTATGAATGGTAATGATGCAATGGTTGCAACATTGTTCGTAGAACACTTGCAAAGTGACTTTACTGATGAAGTGTTAGTACCCGATCTGAAAATGAGTTTATTAGGGCTTTCCCAAATATGCAAGGACTTTATAGGAATTAGAAACCTTGCAAAGACTTGTCCCGGATTCCCAAAATATATCTCATTATTCTAGAACATCTTAAAAATGGCCAAAATAGGAATTCCATAAACCAAATAAAACCCTAGCTTGAAAATCACGTCAGACAGGAATGATGGCCACGCGGCCACATTCGACCTTGGCCACGCGGCCACATTCGACCATGGCCAGGCGGCCATCTTCGCCTCAGTCAATCTCAGCTGTCTGATCCCTTGGTCAGTTCACTATATAAATACCTTCTCACCTCTAGGTTTAGGGTCCAAATTTTAAAGCTTCCTAAGGGACAATTTTGCTCTCTAATTAAGCACTTAAAGAATTCAAGAACACCCTCAAGAATGCCAAGAAGATCAAGGTTTATTTCTTGCCAACATAGGTAAGTTTTCTAACTTTTTCTTCATGTTCTTGCCATATTCTTAGTGTAGATCTATAATATTCATGTGCCTAGCATGTTTATTCATATGTTCATTATATTATTCATATGTTCATAATATGTTCTTCGCATGTTCTTAGATTAAAACCTTATTTATGCTATATATAGGGTTGCGATCTTCATGTTTACCTGTTATTTCATAGCCGATGATGATCTAGGGTTCATCAACCCGAACACGATCTAGGAACTACTTCTAAACCCTAATCTTTAGGTAATTTCCCCCTCATTATGCATGATCCCGATTCTCCTGCCTATTCTAAATTCTTCTTGAACTATGCTGACCTGAGCTTCTCACATTGAGAGGAACGTAGGCAATCTCCGGATTCGGTCTCAAACACATCGCACACTACATACACCGTATCATGATAGAAAGACCGATCATTCGGGCGATAGGAGTGATAACGCTTAATATTCTTCTCTTGTCGTAATTTGACCCCCGAACCCATTTACATGCTTTTTCTCAACGTTTTGGCTATAATTAAAATGGCGTGGCGACTCTCATATCTTAATGTTACTATGAATATCTCAATTTTAAACACACGCATTCATAGTGGCGACTCTGCTGGGGAGTGCTTTGAAACTTTTTCAAACTTAGTGGGTCTAACTTTCGTTTACATCATGATGTTTGTCATGTTTACACATGCACCTCACACTTTTCCATGTTTTCACATGCACCTCACACTTTTCCATGTTTACACATGCACCTCACAATTCACCATATTTTCACATGCACCTCACACTATGCCATGTTTGTAAGTGCACCTTGTATTTTTTCCATGTTAATACGTGTGCCTTGTATCTTTTCAATACATGTATTTTTTGTACTTTCGCCATAATACTAAGGTCAAACAAGACTTTGTTATGCTCCCTTGTATATTCTTATCCGCTTCTTCTCTCTCTCTTGCATTGCATTGCATCATTCTAACATAAAAAACTTCTCTTTTTCTCTTTAAAAAAATAATTAGTTTCTTGCCACACACTACCACTAGTCTGTGTCAGCACTGCACATGTCCCTTATTACCCTCAGGGTATTCGATGTGCGGAAATTAGTGGTACTACTGCCGCCCTTTTTTTGAGTCACTCGTTTCCTCCACTCACCGTGTACGCTCCGCGAGCGGTGGGAACCTTTTATCCTACCTGTGTCAACCCAAACATAGAGATTAGGACACTCCTTAGACTAACTAATTAGGATGTAAACAATGCAAATTTTGTCATAAAATAAAGCGTGCATTGCATAAACCATCTGTGGTCCAGTCCTTCATAACTCGTCACTTTGACTTGTCTAGGTCACCTACCCATTACGTTTGACCCATCTAGGTCTACCCATCATTGTGATCCATTTGGGTCTACCCTTTATCTCGACCTGCTATTGGTCAAAACCTTATCAACCTTTGACCTATTAGGTCAACTTTTGACCCCCTAGGTCCACCTTTGACCCCTTATGTCAACTTTATCAACCTTTGACTACTCAGGTCAACCATTGACCCCCTTGGTCAACCCTATCACCTTCGACAACCTTTGACCCCTTAGGTCAACCATATCTACCTTTGACCTCTTAGGTCAAACTTTGACCCCCCTAGGTTAACCCGATCACCTTTGACCTCTTAGGTCAACCTTTGACCCCCTAGGTCAACCTTATCACCTTTGACCTCTTAGGTCCACCTTTGACCTCTTAGGTGAACCTTTGACCCCCTAGGTCAACCTTATTACCTTTTACCTCTTAGGTCTACCTTTGACCTTCTAGGTCTACCTTTGACCCCTTAGGTCAACCTTATTACCTTCGACCTATTAGGTCAATCTTTTGACCCCCTAGGTCAACCCTTGACCCCCTTGGTCAACCTTATCTGCCTTTGACCTCTTAGGTCAACCTTTGACCCCCTTGGTCAACCCTATCACCTTCGACCTCCTAGGTTAACCTTTGACCTCCTAGGTCAATATTATCACCCTTTGACCTCTTAGGTCAACCTTTGACCCCTTGGGTCAACCTTATCTACCTTCGACCTCTTAGGTCCATCTTTGACTTCCTCGGTCAACCTTATCACCTTTTGACCTCTTAGGTCTACCCTTGACCCCCTAGGTCAACCTTATCCGCCTTTGACCTCTTAGGTCAACCCTTGACCTCCTCGGTCAACCTTATCACCTTTTGACCCCTTAGGTCAACCTTTAACTCCTAGGTCAACCTTATCCGCTTTTGACCTCTTTGGTCAATCTTTGATTCCATAGGTAAACCCAACCCGCTTAGGTCAAACCGTCATCTTGACCCACCTAGGTCATTACTCGACCCACCGTTTTCCTAACCAACCTAGGTCAACCCGTCTCGACCCGTCTAGGTCCACACATCTTCCTTGACCCATCTAGGTCAACTTGTCCGTCTTAAGTTGAAACTACCCCTTCACCTTTGACCCATCTAGGTCAATCCTTGACCCGCTTAGTTTGACTTACCTATCTTGGATCCACCTAGGGCAAACCACGTCTGTCCCTCTGCAACCCGCTACCTTGATCCATTCACCATATAGGTCAATCCAACCCTTCTCATTTAGGTCGACCTATCCTTTACCCATTTAGGTCAACCCACCATTATCGACGCGTTCTAGCTTGAACCACCTCTCGGCCTATTTTGGTCAAACCCTACCCGATCCGATTAAGTCAAAACCAACTCCCATAGGTATTCCTCACCCATGCTTGACCAAGGACCGAGTCAGTTCCCTCTTTTTGACCCTTATGGTCATATCTCACCTCTTTTTAAAAGTCTAACTTGACTCAAACTGCGGCGACCTGAGCCTCTTATTGTGTGGGACCTCTCTCTAATGGTAAGGGGAACGTAGGCAACTTCGGTCTGGTCAAACTTTCAAATTTTTGTCAATAAATGCATTCCAAAATGTGGAGACCGACTCTTTTCCAAAAGTGATTTTATAACAATGCCTTGCCATTAATTATGAGCCTAACTAAATGCAAAATGTTTAACGTGCCAATATTATCGCTAGTGTAGATCGCCCACACATGCCGTCAAAATACTTCGAGATTTCCCTTGCTTGCGTGGCCGAACGACTCAACGCCCAAGAAAGAAGGCACATAGAAGACTTGAAGATGATCGTTGACATAAGAAACAGACGTCATGCCAAAGAATTGCACTTGGCATTAGAAGCCCAAGAGAAGCGCTATAGGACGAAGGTAGCCAAAGAACTTGAGGCATAAGAGATCCGTCATTAGAAGGAGAGACAAAGCATCTTTGAGAAGCTCAAAGAATTAGCCACGATAATCCAAGGTGGTGTCTGGGATCAACGACAAGAGACCTCCGACCATGCTAGCAAAAATATCTCGTCAATTCACTTTAGATCACCTCAACGTACCAAGGACGATGTAGACATAATTGAGGAGGACTCCCGCAGCGTCAACAAGGGAAACGATGCAAAGAGGCCACGTCCCGACAACTCAAACCAACACCGCCACGCGCCTAAGGAATCTGGTTGGATACCAGAATGAGAAAATTGGGGCTACCTCTTTAAATAAATAAAAAAGGGGGTCATTCAGTCTTCGTAGGTTCTAGAGTGTCCTTAGTCAAAAGTCCACCTTGGACGATTTTTGTTTCTTTAAGTAAAAGTCCACCCCGGACTAGTCAGTATAAATCTTTTAGTTCCAATAAAAGAGTCTTTATTTCTTTTCTTTTATCTCTAGACTTGAGACATAATCTTTCATAAATCAATTCCATGAAAATTGTCTTATTCACCATTTTCACTTGATTGCTATATCTTTATATGATGAATTAATCTTAATCTTAATCATTAATGATGACTCATTAAAAGGTAAATGGACCCATAAACCATTCACATAACTAAGTAAACAATTAATCTCATGATAACAAATGCTTTGATCAATTGGGCTGAACGAATCACTTTCTCTTCTCTCTACATTCTACCCCCATACACTCTCTCTACAAACTCACCACGTGTACACCCTTCATGTACACTCTCTCTATACACCTTCTCCCATACACTATCCTCATACACCTCCCATCTCACCATTAGACCCCTTTCCCACACAGTCATGGAAAGAAATGAACCGCGGTTGCTCATCCTCAAATAGACATCCATGCTGCCACAATTCAAGAGATTGTTTGTTCCCTTCATGAGTACTGCATGCCGATACACCAGAGCTATCCGTATTCCATCACAAATATAAACGAAATGCACGGAGTTGTTCATGCCATTTATAGGCACCACGTGACAATCCGATGGAGCTTTGCCGGTAAGAATCAAGGGGCTACGATGCCCGCCACCAGCAAAAGGCCGCTTGAACTATAAGGAGACTACCTCGCAATTGGCAAAAGTGAAAGCAAACTAGGGGCTCGTCTTGCCCAATGTTTCATGTACAAATGTTAAAAAAAAGGGCTCTCTAGGTTGAAACCCAAAAAGGGCGACGTAGGCAAAAAATTAGAGCATTGCACAAAAAAGAAGCCCGCTAGGTTGAAAACACGAAAGGGCGGCCTAGGTAAAAAAATAGGGTGTGCACAAAGAGATAAAATAAAAAATAGAAAAATAGAAGGGGCTATCACCATAGAAAAGTAAAGGTTCCATTTTCTTTTCATTTCAAATGTTCTATTTTTCTTTCTTTCCCTACAACGAAGATTAACATGGCAGCAGTAGCCCATAACAACCACAATGGAGCAATATAAAGCAACGAGCAACAACGGAGTCACCCACCTCAACAAGAAAACAACTCACCTCAGTTAAACGAACCTCACACCCCTAAACTCAAACCCAACTTCATCATCAGCCAGGCCACCCCCGAACTACGCGGACCTGAGCTTCTCACCTTGAGGAGAATGTAGGCAACCTTTGGGTCCGGTCCAAAATATACACAACCCACCTTGAGCCAATTTTCTTTCTCATCTCCCTTCTACCATATTTCAAACTTCTGGTTTCTTCACTCATAATTGATCAAAACATTTATTATTTTGAGACTACTTGTGTAACCATTAACCAAAACTCATTAATCAATTAACGAGGTCCATTCTCGAGCAATCAAATGAGAATCTTGAATAAAACAATTTTCAAATGTCTCGACAAGTCTTCTGTTCTACAATATAGGAAGAGCCAAACACTTATTTTCTATCAAGCAGGGGCTTCCTTTCAATGATATATACACGTTTCATAAGTTGTCCAAAGAGTCGATATACGAGAACTCTATCTCTCTCTCTTTCTCTCTCTCTCTCTTTCTGTCTCCAAAATGCCCCTGCATGTTTTCAAACAATTCTTTTTCCTTTTTTTGAGTAGACTGAATGATTTAAAAAAAAAAGACGCAAAAGAGATGCCCGCTAGATTGAAAACCCGCAAGGGCGGTCTAGGTAGAAAAAAGGGTGCGTCTTAAAGGAGGTAGGATACCCACTCACCAAATTAGGGAATCCCCAATAGAATGGGTCGACTACGGAGTTTCTCAGAGAATACCGGGGGTTCAACAAGCACATACTTAGAAGAAGGGCATCCCTCATCATCAACCTTGACGTAGAACTTCCTAAAGGAGGAAGGGTACCCCCTCACCAAACTAGACGATTCCCCAACGGAATGGGTAGACTATGTGGTTTCTCAGAGAATATCGAGGCTTCAACAAGCACATACTTAGAAAAAGGGCATCCCTCATCATAGAATTTCTCAAAAAAGGAAGGGTACTCGTTCACCAAATTAGATAATCCCTAACAGGAATGGGTCGACTATATGGTTTCCCAGAGAATACCGAGGCTTCAACAAGGATGTACTTAGAAGAAAGGCACCCCTCATCGTCAAACTTGGCACGTGATAAGTTCTTTGTATTGGTTAGAATTGTGATTAATTATAAGGCATCTTTATAAAGTCATAACACTTTCAAAAGTTTTCTCTTCCCCGACACTTTGTTTATAAACCCGTACCCTCGGTCTCCACAAACTTTCAAAAGTGTCATCGGTCCATCTAGGAACCATCCATATGATTCTTGAACTGACTCGGTCCTTTACCCTATCTCCTACACTTTAGGAGTCCTCTAGGCCTAAACCCTCGACTCTCTAGGTCCCAAGCTTACCTGATTCAAAACCTTTAGGTCCCGAACCTACCCGGTGAGTCTTACCTAGGTTACACCATAATCCCTTAGTACGACCCTCTACAATTTTGTAGCGTGACTCCTGAGGCCTCAAACCGGCTTTATCCAAAACCTCAAACCTTAAACCAGTCTACCAAAGCCAAATCCTTAGGATGACCCATTAGCTCCTGAACCTACCGATCCCGAGCCTACCCGATCTCCTAGATCTCTAACCTACCAACACATACCCATTCTCACCATGTCTAAACCATGGCTCCCTTATCGTCTTAGGGCCAACCTCTTAGGTCTACCCAGTCTAACCTGTTGAGCGATCCCTTAGATCCCAAGACCATTCGAGTCTACCAAGCGCCTATATTTTAGGTCTCTAGCATATCTGACCCACACCTTAGGTCTCAACTCCTAAACCCTTTAGATCACAGGACTGTCTACCCTCTAGGTCTATAACCTTAGATCTCGACCCTTAGAACTCTTTAATTCCCAAGCCTGCTCGGTCCAACCAAAATAATGCAATCTACGCCTACCGTCATATCCAAACCATGGCCCTGCCACTCTTAAATCTAGTGTTACCCATTTAGCCTCAAAAGACTTCCTAGCCTGACCTTCAACCCCTTAGGTCTAACCTACTTAATCCAAGTCGAGTCCAAACCTCGAACCTACACGATCCTCTCCTTAATCTACATAGATCTCAAACCTTTCTCCCCCAACAAGTCCAAACCTCGAACTTACTCAAAAGACATAGGATCTCCAGTGTACCGTGCCATGCCATATAGATGTCAAAACCCATCCGGTCAAAACTTGTGTCCCTAACACCTTTGGTCCCATCCCAAACCTATCTTCGCAATTGCCAAATGAGCTTGGTCACGCGCATGACCTACAAGGAAAACTTAGGTCCTAAACATACCCAATCCTATTTGGTACCTCTTGTACTCGAGCAAAGTCTTTGAGACTCAATTCCTTACCTAAAGTGCCAACATGGTTACATATCCAGACCCATTTCCCGCACCTATAGCTTGCACCTAGCCTAAACTCTCGACATCTTAGGATCCAAACCCGCCATGCCCGCTCTAAGCCCTTAACTTGTTAGGCACTAGGATCATCCAATCCCAATCCATTGCTCTTTGGCCCGACCTTAAGTCTGCCTGGTCATAACCCATAGTGCAATAGACTTACCCACTTCAAAGCCTTGTATCCCAAGTCTATCGTGCTCAGACTTCACCAACCACTCCATTAGGCCCCAGTCTCCTTAGCACTTGTCTAAAGTCTTACCCTAGCTAAACCCTAACACTCAAGTATGGTTTACTTATGCCTAGGAAATCACACTCGCTCTAAACCCTAGCCCCGAGCCTAGGTAGTCACATTCTCTCCAAACCCTGGCCTCAAGCCTAGGAAGTTGCTTTCTCTCTAAACCCTAGCCCCGAGGCTAGGAAGTCACATCCTTCCAAACCCTAGCCCCAAGCCTAGGTAGTCACATTCTCTCCAAACCCTAGCCTCAAGCCTAGAAAGTTGCTTTCTCTCCAAACCCTAGCCCCGAGCCTAGGAAGTCACATTCTCTCTAAACCCTAGCCTCAAGCCTAGGTAGTCATATCATTCACTCTAAACCTAGCCTCAAGCCTAGGTAGTCATATCATTCTCTCCAAGCCCTAGCCTCAAGCCTAGGAAGTTACTTTCTCTCAAAACCCTAGCCTCAAGCCTAGGAAGTTGCTTTCTCTCCAAACCCTAGCCCCGAGCCTAGAAAGTCACATTCTCTCTAAACCCTAGACTCAAGCCTAGGTAGTCATATCATTCTCTCAAAACCTAGCCTCAAGCCTAGGTAGTCATATCATTCTCTCCAAACCCTAGCCTCAAGCCTAAGTAGTCATATTCCCCCCAAACCTTAGGATCAAGCTTAGTTCATTCATTTTGGTAACATTTTTCGTAAAATAGACCAGTTATAGGATGATATTATGCGGTTGGACTATTTGCTTCAGTTGAATAGAGATGAGACGACTGCTGTGGAGCTTAAACAGAAAACAGAGGAGCTTGTGTGGGTTCGTAAATGGGAGGTTGATATGAAGCAACAGCAGTCAAGACAGTTATGGGTCCAGGATGGAGACAAAAATTCTACCTTTTTTTATGCCTCGATTCGTGAGAGAAGGAGACAGTATACTTTAAAATTGCAGCTGGCAGATGGGTCTTGGTGTGATAATGAGGCGGTTTTGGGACAGCTTGGTGTTCATTTTGAAAAAAAATTCAGCTCGGGTCCACATATAATTGATGAGAGGCTTTTCCAGGGGATAGAAGCAGGGGTCACAGTTGAAGACAATCAGATGTTAGCTGCAGTGCCTGATGAACAGGAGATTTGGGAGGCCATTAAATCCCTAAATGCTGATAGTGCCCCTGGTGTTGATGGTTTTACGGGTCAATTTTTTAAGGGTTGCTGGAATATTATTAAGGTGGATGTGATTGCTGCGGTTCAATCTTTTTACTTTGGGGAGGAGCTGCCTAAGGGGTTATCATCAAACGTATTAGTGTTGATTCCTAAGGTGAATAAGCCTACTGGATTTAAAGATTTGCGGCCGATCAGTTTGTCTACCTTTATGAATAAGGTAATCTCAAAAATTCTTACTTTGAGATTGGCTACGGTGTTGCCTCGCATTATTTCTCCGGAGCATACAGGTTTTATTAAGGGTAGGGGGATTCAGGAGAACATAGCCTTAGCTCATGAATTGGTTCACCGGGTGGATCAAAAGGTGGTGGGAGGTAATGTTTTATTCAAGCTAGACATGTCGAAACCCTATGATCGGTTGGAGTGGGATTTCTTGTTTCGAGCTCTAACTTCTTTTGGGTTTAATGATGCTTGTTGTGGCTTGATTTCGAGACTGGTTAGAGGGAATTGGTATTCTGTTTGCATGGGAGGTGTTTCTCATGGTTTCTTTTAGTCTTCTCGAGGCGTTAAGCAGGGTGATCCTCTTTTTCCTCTTTTATTCATCATTGCGTAGGAGATTTTATCTCGGGCTTTACATTCTGCCATGGTTAACAATGTTTTTATTCCCTTTGAGCATGGGAGGGCCGCTTTTCCTCTGTCTCACTTATTGTACGCTGATGATATATTGTTGTTTTGCAATGGGCGGAGGAGATCGATTGAAGGACTTCGAGAGGTGTTGACTATGTATGAGCGGGCATCTGGGCAGTTGATCAATTTAGAAAAAAGTGGTTTCTATGTGGGTACGAAAATGTGACAGTTTGAGAGTGAGAACATTCGTCGTTGGTCGGGGTGTACTCACCAAGACTTTCCACTTAAATATTTGGGTATTCCGCTCTTCAAAGGTCGAATTAAGAGGATTCATTTTGCGGAGTTAGAGGCCAAGCTGCTGAAGCGGGTTGATGGTTGGAAGGCCCGCTTGCTTTCATTTGGAGATAAGGTCACTCTTATTAAGTCCTTGCTTTCTAGCATTCCTATCTACTCTTTAGGTGTGCTTAAGGTGCCAAAGGTGGTTATTCGAAAGCTAGAGAGCATTATGGCTAATTTTTTGCGGAGCAGTGGTGGTGAGAAATGTGCTCATTGGGTTTCCTGGGATACGGTGTGTAAACCTCTGCAGGAAGGGGGGCTAGGCATTAGGCGTTTAGAGGAGGTGAACAAGGTGATGTTGGCTAAATTGGCTTGGGTGGCTACTAGAAATAATTCTCTGTGGTCACAATAGGTTAGATCTAAATATAATTGCCAATTTGCCCCTTCTAGTTCACACGTGTGGCGAGCTACAGCGTCCTCTTTACCTCAATTAGAGGAATGCTCCTGATGGGTAGTTGGAAGAGAGGATATCAAATTCTGGGTGGACAATTGGCGTGGGGCACGTTTGGGGGGTCCTTTACCTAAAGATCATTTTTTATCTGTTCGAGATGGTATTCGGGTCATTGCGGAGGTATTGCAGTATATTCCGTTAGAGCTTCGAGACTCTGCTCGTAGGGTGGTTATTGATGAGAATATTGAGGATCGTCAGGTTTTTACGTTGTCGAAGACTGGTTCTTTTGAGACAGCGGCTTGGTGGGAGCATATCCGGGTTCGCAGTCCTTTGGTGGAATGGGGTGCTAAGATATGGCATCCTAACATCCCAACAAAGGTTAGTGGATTCTGGTGGCGTGTTATGCATAATGGTTTACCAGTGGATGCTAAGTTGGAGGCTAGGGGTTTTAACATTCCTGCTCGATGTGTGTGTTGCCAAGGAGGGGGGCACAGGGAGACGCTTACTCATTTATTCTTACAGTCAGAAATGGCTCAGTCTGTATGGAGACATTGGGTGAGATTTTTCCAGTTGCCTCATCATTACAGTGATTTGCAGCAGTTGTGGGAGGTTTGGTGTGGGGGGCAGTCTAAACGACGACAGTTGGGTTTGGTGCGTTTGGGTATTATGCTTTTCTCTTGTTGGGAGCTCTGGAAATCTAGATGCAAAGCTGTTTTCGAAGGCAATATGATGAATAGTGCGAAGATTGTGGATGGGGTCAAGAACTCTCTTATTGAGATGTGTTCATTTCTGGTTCCGAAAGGGGCACCTCGAAGGAATGATCATATTATGTTGAAGAGTTTAGGCCTAAAAGTATCGGAGCATAAGGTAAGACGAAAGAAGCTGCTGAGATGGGATCCTTCGCGCACGGAAATTTTCACATTGAACACTGATGGATCGGCAGTGAATGGCTATTGAACGGGCGGTGGTATAATAAGGGATGGCAGGGGGGCTTTTATCTGCGCTTTTTCACATTTCTATGGGATTGGAATCAACATGATGGCAGAGATTTTTGCTTTACGGGATGGCTTACGCCTTTGTCGGTGAGGGGTTTACTTTCAGTTCAGGTAAATTCGGACACTTTGGTTGCGGTGAATATTCTAAAAGGGCGAAATAAATGTCCGTGGCAGTATATATATGAGTTGAGGGAGTGTGAGAGTTTGATTGGAGGATATGTGGTCAACCATGTTCTTCGCCAAGCAAACGGGGTGGCGGATAGATTAGCAGCAGAGGCTCATGTTCATCGGATTCAGAGGATTTATCATACTGCTCGAGAGCTTCCTAGGGATGTTTTGGAAGCGTTACGTTTTGATGATGGAGGTTGCTATGTCGAGCGGAGGTAAAATTCAACTTTTGACAGGTTTTTGGTTGATTTTTGGGTTTTTTGGTTTTTGCTACGAAGTGACTGGTACAGGAGATGCTCGGCCGAGCTATTCCCTTGACTCGGCCGAGTGGTTTCATGTTGCTCGGGCAAGGGGTATTGGGCTAAGTTTTTTTTGGATTTTATTTCTTAGATGGTTTTACCTTATTAGGCTTGTTTTCATTTTTTTGGATTTCGAGGTCCGGCTCCATATCCGGCATTCAGTCGGGTGGTTTTCCCCCTCTTGTAATTTTATTTATTTATTAATAAAATCCTCCCAGGTGCCGCCCTGGTTTTCCAAAAAAAAAAAAAAAAAAAAGCCTAGTTCGTTCCATCCTTCCAAACCCTAGCCTCAAGCCTAGGAAGTTGCTTTCTTTTTAAACCCTATCCTCAAGCCTAGGTAGTCATATTTGCTTCAAACCCTAGCCCCGAGCCTAGGTAGCCACATTCTCTCCAAACCCTAGCCTCAAACCTAGGAAGTTGTTTTCTCTCCAAACCCTAGCCTCGAGCCTAGGAAGCCACATTCTCTCTAAACCCTAGCCTCAAGCCTAGGTAGTCATATCATTCTCTCTAAACCTAGCCTCAAGCCTAGGTAGTCATATCATTCTCTCCAAACCCTAGCCTCAAGCCTAGGTAGTCATATTCCCCCCAAACCCTAGGATCAAGCCTAGGTAGTTACATCCTTCCAAACCCTAGCCTAAATCCTAGGAAGTTACATACTTCTTAAACCCTAGCGTTGATCCTAGGTAGCTACATCCTTCCTAAACCCTAGCCTTGATCCTAGGTAGTCACATTCCCTCTAAACCCTAGCCTCAAGCCTAGGAAGCTTCCAAAGCCCCATATACAACATCCTTTCCAAATTCCCGAAACCCTAGTCTCAAAATCTAGGAAATTTCCAATCTCAATCCCCCATCTTATTGAACCCTAGTCTTATGCCTAGGATACGATTCCCCTTCCAAAACTTAATCAACCCTAGCGTCGAGCCTAGGATTCAACATCCCCTTCAAACCCTAGTCCTAGACCTAGGAAATTCCTACACCTTAGTCTCATAATATGGGAAGCTTACAATCCCTAGTCTTAAACCCTAGTCTAAATCTTAGGTTGGAACGTTCATTTCCAAGCCATAGTCACCAATCCCAGAAAATGGTGAACCCTAGCATCAATCTTAGTGAACCTTCAACAAAATCAAATCCCTAATCATGAACCTAGAAATCTACCTCTTCCCAATTATCCCTAGTCTCAATCCTATGAGAAGACAACCTTTCTAACTCCAAGCCCTAGCCTCGAAGCCTCGGATATTTCTAAACCCTAGTTCCAAACCTAGGAAAGTCTTGGTCCTCCGCGCCAGTTTCTCTAAACCATGGCCTCATGCTTAGAATACAATATTCTTTCCAAACCCTTGATTTGAAACCCTAGAATCTAGGAAATTCCCAAACCTCAACCTCTCTGTAGATACCCCGATCTCGCACCTCTCATCAAACCCATTTTATCGGTCTAAACCCTAAAATTGACCTAAGCCCTCTATTTGGCTATGCGGGAGTGCCGTGAGCCTTATCGGTATCGAATGGATGAACGGACTTTAAATTCATGATCAGAGCGAAAAAACGAGTGAACAGGCATGTACTTCAAATTTTTGAGGTGCGGGACCCTAAAACTGCTCGTTATCGTCCATTCTATTCATTTAAAAATATATATTTGTCATCCCTTGCTCATAAAAATATTCCAGATCGACGGGCGCGACCACAAAATTATGTCAAACAACTTTCATGTTGGACTCGAGGACAACCGGGACACCGAAACGCGAACGACGGAGCAGTTGCGGAGCTAATGCCGGAACGGGAAAGATGGTTATCCACATTGCAATATATCTCAAAATATCTCAGAAAGTGGTCAAGAAGGGCAAAAAAATATATTATTGTCGTTCCTATCTTATGAAAATATTTCAGATATACCGGCCTGACCAGAAAAATATTCCGAGCAACTTTCATGTTGGACCCGCGGACAACCGGGACACCGAGGCGCGCACGACGGAGCAGTTGCGGAGCTAATGCCGGAACGGGGATAAAGAAGATGACTTGAAGCCTTAGTGACTCAAGGATAGTTAATAATAAAAAAAAAAAACCAGCTCCCTCCTCCATATTACCACCTCCCTCATCCATTATCCAAAAGAGGGATACACAATCCACAAAACACACACACACTATCCATATATTCAGCCCTCCCTCTCTTCTTGCTCTCTCTAGCAACTCAAACACCCTCTAATCTTAGTCATAATACCATCACCACACCACCATATCACCACCATAACATCACCCTAAACACCCACCAAGAAAAAAACAAATCAAACACTCAAACACTCTCTCAATCACAAGGCCAAAACCTTAAGAAAATAACCAAAAAAGCCTTCCCTTGGAAGCAAAGGGAGCACAACCTAGGTAATCTCTTCATCTTGTAACCCTATTAAGTGTAAGATGTAGTGTTTTATGTAATTTCTTGAGAGGTTTAGCCACCTTATTAGGCTAAACCTCCATTCGATATCTAAAATCAAACAATATTGGTACTCTGGTTGTTCTTCTCTTTAAATGATGATATATCATGGTATTTTGAGCTCTTGAGCATGATATGTTATTTATATTGTGTGTATATATCATTCATGTATGAGTATCAAGTCTAAGTTTGTAGGGGATTCAAGAAATTTTCAAAGAATAAACTTGCTTTCTCTCATATACTTGAATCTGCCACCTTGTGTCTCACCTTAGTATAGAACCTCATGAAATAAGGTCTAAATGCTTAAAGGATTGTTATTTCATGTAAATAACATGTATATCTATGTTCACCCAAAGTTTCATGTTCATAGATTTTCATATGGGTGAGTTTTGATAAGTGTTTTCATGACATGTGTGGATGTCCAATAATCTGTCCATGTTGTACCTTTCTTCCTTGTTTCTTTGTTTATGCATATAAAACTTGGCTTTTGGTCTTAGACCACAAAAGATATTTTGTTCTAGACAAACATAGGAAGATGACCATGTAAACATAATATTTTTATCCTGAGTGGAAGAGGCTCCTTCCATTTTTTGTTTCAACTCTCTTTTCTCAGAATAGCATGTTTCCTGTTTTGACATCAAAATGTGAGAAGTGTTTTGGGTGACTTAAACTTTCTTTATGGCTTTGAAACTTTCCAGATATAAACTTTGAGATGTTAGGAACCACTTTAATGTTAAGTGTTTTCCGTGATTCCCTTGTTTTCATGATGCAAAAAATGGATCTTTTATGGATGTATGAAAATATGTCAGACTGGGCTGTGGAAAGTATTATCTTGCATGCCTTATTTGGACACCATAAATTACTCCTAAAATCAGAGGAAAAATCATGGTAGATTATTGGTGTGTTAGGAAGTTTTAATAACATTTAGTTTTTACAGATTGAGAGAGTACAAAATCAGGTACAAGAAAGAAAGATGGACAGCAGTCCCTAAATCATTTGGGGACGGACTTTTAGACATTTATTTGTTTTGGGATTTGTTTCCCTTTTGTACACCAATGTAAATATTAATCCCCACCCCTTTATGTGTTTGATTGCTGTATATAAATGATAAAACCATTTTCAAAACCGAGTGGGAGTCCACCCAAACCGACTCTCATTTGTGAAATAAAAGCAAACATTCCTAGAATAGGAAGACTCCCATATATTAAATCACCATTTTGTTAGGGCATAAAAGCAAGGCATAAAAAGCATAAAATGAATCTAAGTGGCATGCATAACAGAGACCATCACGGGCGAGGAGAGTGCTTAATCCCTTCTCTTCTCGTAACTTAGCCCCCGAACCCACTTTCTCTAAACAAAAGGTTTTGTCTTCA
Organism: Campanula takesimana; assembly: GCA_026119855.1. Lineage (NCBI taxonomy): Eukaryota > Viridiplantae > Streptophyta > Magnoliopsida > Asterales > Campanulaceae > Campanula > Campanula takesimana. The sequence continues at coordinate 495,392 of JAOWBW010000105.1, forward strand.
TTTTTCCTAAAATAAAGTGAGGTGGAGACTCTTGCAATTAAACTAAAGCTTCAAGAGGAAACCATTGTGTGGGAACCGAGCGCATTTCCAAAAGCGCATTTGCACGAAGCACTCACCCGAACCGCTTTCATTGAGCGATCACATATCATTTCGCATATGTTCGGCATGTGCGGTTTTCGAGCGCGGGCTCTCACAGTGGCGACTCCGCTGGGGAATGTTTTTTAAAAGTGGGCTAGACTCTAATATTTGTGTGTGCCATGCTTTACTTGCCTTGCTTGGTTTGTATTCCCTAACCTTTGTTTTGTAGGGGCATTCTTTTTTCCTTCGCCCTCTTATTTGTATATATATGCATGCGTGGTGGGTGATTCCCTTAAAAAGCAAAAAAGGAAAAATGGAAAGAATAAAAAAAGGAAAGGAAAGAAAATTTTGTTGTTTTCTTTAATTACTTTCAAAATCATTTTTCAAATTCATAGATACCTCACACACATGCACGTTTTTGAAAATAACGTCTCCTAGAACCGTACAAACCCGAGAAGGTAACCCGAGGGTATAAGGGAGCTCACTGGACTTCCCTATAGGGCCTGCGTGTTGGAATAGAGGACCAACCGGGACTAGACTTCGGAGCAAAAAGGAAGAAAATCGTCGGAGTGACTGTTGTTCTGGGCGGCCGCCCAGGGTGATGGTGGGCGACCGCCCACTTAATCAGTTTGTTCATCCAGAGGAGCAGTCTTATGGGCGACCGCCCAAGACCAATATGGCCGACCGCCCACTTGTCGGGAGAGGCAAAAACTGGTTCGGATTTTAGGCCAATTTTCGGGTTCCTTTGTCCATCTAGGGTTAGGTTTGTATTCCTGGGCACATATTTAAGTAAAGTTCCGCCCCAAAACTCATTGTAACTTCAAGATAACATATTATAGTGCAAGATCCTGGCTTGGTAGTGCCCCCAGACGTAGTCAAACATATTGACGAACTGGGTAAACAATTTCTGTGTCTTTTGCTCTGTTATTTTCTTGTGCTTTGTTTGTGTGCCATTATTTTCTTGGGGTTATTTCTTGGGTTGTGAGGGTCTAATCCACAACAACTGGTATCAAGAGCTCTGGTTGGAGATCAGGGTCAATCGATCGATTGGTTTATCGGACGATTGGGGTTTGTCAAGCAATCAAGAATGGGCAAGGATAAACAAGCGGTGGAGAAATTTGATGGTTCTGACTACGGGTTTTGGAGGATGCAAATAGAGGATCTCTTGTACAACAAAGATCTCTATAAGCCTCTAAAGGGAGTCAAGCCGGAAGGAGAAAAGCAAGAAGATTGGGATCTCATGGATCGGAAAGCCCTAGGGGTGGTTAGATCTACTTTGTCGAAGTGGATCGCGAAGACTACCAAGAAGGCAATAACCACAAAGGAGCTATTGGATTATCTTACTGAGAGATTTGAAACTCCATCTGCTACAAACAAGGTTGATTTGATACGCAAGATGGGTAGTCTCAAGATGCAAGAGGGAGGATCCTTAGCTAAACACATCGATGAGTTTATGGATGTTATAGACTCATTGACTGCGTTGGATATTACGTTTGACGATGAGGTTCACGCGTGCTTGTTGCTAGCATCTTTACCAGGAAGTTGGAACGGAACGGTGACAGCGATCAATGCTTCAGAGGGTAAGAACAAATTGAAGTATGATGATGTTAAAGACTTTCTGTTGGGCGAGGAAAATCGTTTGAAGAAATTGGGGACATCATCTACTTCGGGATCAGCCTTAGCTACTACTAGCAGGGGAAGGCCGGGTACTAGCAATAAAGGGAGAACTGAATCAAGAGAAAATGTAGTGGGTGGTAAGGGCAAGGCCGTGGAGATCAGAGATAAACCAAGGGTCGCGAAAGGATCGGTGCAGTGTTATCATTGCAAGGAGTTAGGACACTACAAGAAGGATTGTCCCAATCGTGGGGGCAATTCGGTGAATGTGACAGTCAAAGGTGATGATGTACTGGTTCTGAGTGTTAGTAGTGCACTAGAATCATGGGTGCTGGATTCGGGGTCATCATTCCACTCTTCCGGGCATGCAGAAGAGTTGGAGAATTATACTTCCGGTGATTTCGGTAAGGTCTATCTGGCGGATGGCGAGCCTTTGGAAATCAAGGGGAAGGCGGATGTCAGAATAGGAGCATCGGATGGGAAAGTCTTACATCTACACGGGGTCAGACACATTCCGGGTTTGCAGAATAACCTGCTATCAGTTGGGCAGTTGGATGAAGAAGGTTACAAGGTAACTTTTGGCTGCAGGAACTGGGTTATTACTAAGGAGGATTCGGAGATCGCTCGGGGTAATAAAGAAGGGACATTGTATTGGCGAATAACACCAAGGATAGTATCGCGGTAGCGTCAGCCAAGGGTGATACGGACTTGTGGCACTGTCGATTGGGTCACATGAGTGAGAAAGGATGAAAGTACTTTGCTCAAAGGGAAGACTACCGGGTTTGAAGACAGTCGACATGGGGATCTGTGAAGATTGTGTGTTTGGCAAACAGGCGAGGAGTAATTTCTCGAGGACAGGTAGGGCTTTGAGGGAAGCAAAGTTGGATTTGGTCCACACGGATTTGTGGGGGCCGGCCCCGGTAACTTCTCTGGGTGGTGCGTCATATTACATGTCGTTCATTGATGATTCGACAAGGAAAGTCTGGGTTTATTTCTCGAAACACAAAGATGAGGCATTCGAGGTGTTTAAGAAATGGAAGGCTTTGGTGGAGAATCAGACGGGACTTAAGCTTAAGTGCTTGAGGTCAGATAACGGAGGGGAGTATGAGCTCGGGGAGTTCAAAGAATATTATGCAGCGAATGGCATTCGCATGGAGAAGACTCCAAAGGGCACACCATAACACAATGGGGTTCCAGAGAGGATGAACAGGACATTGAACGAGCAGGCTAGAAGTATGAGATTGAAGTGTGGACTTTCGAAGACGTTCTGGGCATATGCGGTTGACACGGCTGCTTTCTTGATCAATAGGGGACCATCGGTACCATTGGGGAATGGAATTCCAGAGGAAGCATGGAGTGGCAAGCTGGTAAATCTGTCCTTTCTTTCCATATTTGGCTGTGTTTCATATGTTCATATTGATTCTGCTGATAGAACTAAGTTAGATGCAAAATCTGTAAAATGTACGTTTATTGGGTATGGCGGGGATGACTTCGGGTATAAGTTTTGGGATGACCAAAACCATAAAATTATTCGTAGTCGAGATGTGGTATTCAATGAACAGGTATTGTACAAGGACAGAAAGGGGGCATCTGATGATATTAGTTCGGAACCGGAGGTTGTAGAGGTGGATATTCCAGACTCGAGTGGGAGCAGGACGGTTCATGATGACCATGGTCAGGGGGTCACTGAAGATGAACCACATACTCCAGAACTGGATATTCCGTTACGTAGATCCAGCAGATTGCGTGGATCACCTGACAGGTATACTCCTTCAAATTACTATTTGTTGTTGACAGATAGTGGTGAGCCAGAATGTTATGCGGAGGCTGTTCGTAGTGCACTTTGTGATAAGTGGAAAGCTGCGATGGATGATGAGATGGACTCATTGAAAGATAATAAAACTTGGGAGTTGATTAAGCTGTCTAAGGGGAAGAAGGCATTGCATAACAAGTGGGTTTACAGGATCAAGGAGGAAGCAAACGGCAGTAAACGTTACAAGGCAAGGTTGGTTGTAAAAGGGTTTCGGCAAAAGTACGGTATTGACTATACTGAGGTATTCACTCCTGTTGTGAAAATGATCACTATCAGAATGGTTCTGGGGATAGTAGTGGCGGATAACTTGTTGCTGGAACAGATAGATGTAAAGACGGCTTTTCTTCATGGGGATTTGGAGGAAGAAATTTACATGGTATAACCAGAGGGTTACTTGTCTAAGGGTAGCGAGGAACTGGTTTGCAGGTTGACTAAGAGCTTGTACGGCCTTAAACAAGCTCCTAGGCAGTGGTACAGGAAGTTCGATGGATTCATGCACGATATTGATTTTATCAGATATGAGGCTGATCATTGTTGCTACTTCAAGAACACGGACAATGGGTATATAATCTTGCTGTTATAAGTGGATGACATGTTAATAGCGGGCTCTAGCACTAGAGAGGTAAACAGATTGAAGGCTCAGTTATCAGAACGGTTCGAGATGAAGGATTTCGGGGAGGCCAGAATTATCTTGGGCATGCAAATTGACCGGAATAGGGAGTCGGGTAAGTTGGTTCTTTCCCAAGCAGAATACGTTGAGAAAGTCTTGGCAAGGTTTTGGATGGAAGAGGCGAAGCCAACAGGGACACCATTGGGTATGCACTTCAAGCTATCCGAGAAGGACTCACCTAAGGTCAAGGAGGAGCGTGACAAGATGGAGAGGACTCCATATGCTTCAGCAGTGGGGAGTCTAATGTATGCAATAGTGTGTACAAGGCCGGACATTGCACATGCGGTGGGAGTAGTCAGCCGGTACATGGGCAATCCAGGGAAACAACATTGGGAAGCGGTTAAATGGATCCTGCGTTACTTAAAGGGTACTGCTGGTAAGGCTCTATGTTTCTCAAGCAAGGAGGTCGTGTTAGCGGGTTATGTGGATGCGGATTTGGCATCAAGTGATCTTGATAAGAGGAGAAGTACTACGGGTTATGTTTTCACATTGGGTGGTACGGCTATCTCCTGGGCTTCTAAATTGTAGAAGATCGTGGCTCAGTCGACTGCGGAAGCAGAATATGTGGCAGTGACAGAGGCAAGCAAAGAGATGGTATGGTTGCAGAACTTCTTGGGTGAACTTGGGAAGACGCGAAGTGGTAATGCTCTCTACAATGACAGTCAGAGTGCAATTCATTTGGCTAGGAATCCGGCGTTTCATTCTACGACGAAGCACATTGAGCTGAGGTTTCACTACATCAGGCATCTCTTGGAGAGGAAGATCTTAAGGCTGGAGAAGATTTTGGGATCGGAGAACCCGCCTGACATGTTGACCAAGGTGGTAAACCTTGAAAAGTTGAAGCTATGTAAAGCTTCAATTGGGCTTGGAGAATAGGAGAGCAGGAAGGCACTACCATGATCGAGGCGAGCACTATGGCACATGGATGAGTTGAAGAACGGATACGGGGCTTGTATGCGCGGTTGATATCTAGGTGGGAGATTGTTGGAATAGAGGACCAACCGGGACTAGACTTCGGAGCAAAAAGGAAGAAAATTGTCAGAGTGACTGTTGTTCTGGGCGGCCGCCCAGGGTGATGGTGGGCGACCGCCCACTTAATCATTTTGTTCATCCGGAGGAGAAGTCTTATGGGCGACCTCCCAAGACCAATATGGGTGACCGCCCACTTGTCGGGAGAGGCAAAAACTGGTTCGGATTTTAGGCCAATTTTCGGGTTCCTTTGTCCATCTAGGGTTAGGTTTGTATTCCTGGGCACATATTTAAGTAAAGTTCCGCCCCAAAACTCATTGTAACTTCAAGATAACATATTATAGTGCAAGATCATGGCTTGGTAGTACCCCCAGACGTAGTCAAACATATTGACGAACTGGGTAAACAATTTCTGTGTCTTTGCTCTGTTATTTTCTTGTGCTTTGTTTGTGTGCCATTATTTTCTTGGGGTTATTGCTTGGGTTGTGAGGGTCTAATCCACAACACCGCGGTGTACATTCTCACCCCAAAGAACGCGTATTAGTCATTACGATGGGTGTAAGCCAATCTCACCCGTTACCAAGCCACGATGTCCATTTTTTTCAAAAAATGACACGTCCCAGACTTCATGCTGGTTTTTGTCTAGCAATTTCACCTCAATCCTATGCATTTCCAAAAAGGTCATAAACAACCTACATTGTGGAAATTCATTGAAATGCTCGGATTGACTTTAAATTGTCAAGACCCTCCCATAGACCGTAACTGAATGGTGGATCCCCGAAAGAGTATAGGCCCTTCGCTAGGGGCTCGGACGGCCAATAGTACAGGTGCAAAATGTTGGTCCTATACTTTGGAGACGGTATCCACTATTCCAAGATCTCATGCTAAAACGTGTCAAAACAAAGCAAGGTGCTTGTCCGGCTTTCATAGGTTTGTGCGTTGCTTGCGCTTCAAATTTTGAAACAAAAAAGAAAAAAATTAGCTTCTTTTTTACATAAAGCTTCATTCCTAGAAAATCTAAAATAGGTTTTCTTTTTCATCCGTCTTGTAGAGGGAGAATTCTTCTTGTTCTCTAGCGCGACATTTAAGGTCAGTTTTGAGCACCACTTTGATCAAAACTCTACTCCGGATTCTCTCTAAGCATCATGGCCGAAGAAGGAAATGATCAGGGTTACGTACCGCTACCGGGGCTCCAATCTTGGTTAGAATAGAATGTTTTAGGTCAGATGAGAACTCAGTAAGATGAGCTACTGGTTACACTTGTTCAGATGCAGAATCAGAATGGTAATAGGGCTCCCAATGGCAACCCTAACGGAAATCCCAATGGCAATCCGAATGGCAACGAGAACGGAAATGGGTGTCCCAATCGTAATCCCAATGGCGATGGAAATCCAAATGGAAATGGCATCCCTACCACCAACTTGAATCCTAATGGTAGGAACACCATCGGGCAGAATCATCACCAAAACATCCATCCCCATGGTCATGTGACTCATCCAGACTTTAGTGGTATCCATCACCACTTCATCCCGAATCAAGCAAACTTCGCGGTGAACCCGTCTCAGTATCCGCCCGATCATAATGCCTTTGCTCAGTATATGCAAGCTTTGTATCCGAGTCAACAACCCAACGCCTATGATGCGTTTGCTAGTAGTGTCTCTCCGTTCAATCAAGGAGCTTCCTAAGGGCAAGATCCTAACTTGGTCCGTCAAATGGAAGCATTCTACAAAAGGTCCCATATGTACCTCTTACTAGGGCTGAAATTGAAAAGAATGAAATGAAAGAAATGTTGAGAAAGGTCATGAATAAAGGAGAGTTTTCTGTAGACTCTTTGAAATTATCTCCGTTTGCTGTTTGGCCTCCTAAATTCAAGATGCCGGATGTGGAAAAATTTGATGGTACGGGTTGCCCAATGGCCCACTTGAAATCTTATGCTCATGCAATGCAGTCCCGTGGGGAAAATGTTGGTGCTATGGCCTCCAACTTTCATCTGACTTTGGTAGGACCGGCCAAACAGTGGTTCATGACCGTTGACTCTAATTTGGTTGACAATTGGAATAAGCTCGTGGATGAATTCTAAAAGCGTTACAAAGATAACTCCAACTGGGAGAAGAGCCGTCGTGATCTTGATTCGTGTGCTCAGCGCGAAAAAGAGACTTTCTCTGAATTTGCTAGTAGATGGAGAAAGAGAGTCGCTCAGACATTGGAAAGGCTCGATGGTGCCGAACAGACCCGAATTTTCCTCAAGAACCTCCAGCCGGTTTATGCTGAAAGAATGAAATACCTCCCATTCCCGGACTTTGCCTCTATTATAGATGTGGGTTCCCGTATCGACGAAGATATCCGTACTGGGGCTATTCAAGCATCCACAAAAAAAAAGGCTCAACACATTAAGGATTCTCATGGTGCGCGTGAAAGTTCAATTAACGCTGTAGAGAACCACCAAGCAAGCGGCTCGCAAAGAAGGTTCAGTCATCATGATAGGCATTTTGACGAGTTGTATGCCCCTATGAGTATGATACTGAAAGGTTTGGTTGCACAAGGTTTATTGAAACCAATGGAGGGTTACGAGCCACCAAATCCACTGCCAAAACGGTGGGACCACTCTGCATATTGTGACCTTCATCAATTAGGCGGGCACAACACTGACAATTGTTTCTCACTTCAACACGCCATCCAGAACCTGATCGACAAGGAACTCATCCCAAAACCTTCACCAAGAGTTTGATTTTATCCTAGGGCTCATCGACCCTCGAGGAAGGTGTTCCCCTTTTTAATAATGATCGTAGCTCGTCAACCCCGAGGAAGGTTGTTCCTCTTTTGCCAATGACAGAAGTATGTTAACCTGTAAGGTCTTGCCTCTAGTGCATGGATCTCTTTTTCCTTGTGACTGGGCTCACCGCCCCAACTCCTATTCCTGTCCCTTTTTGCGTATCACTTAGTAATGTTCTCATACAGCTTCCTTGTCTTCTAAGTCTAGAGTGTGTCTTTGTCTTCGTGCTTTTATTTTCTTGCATGTCATGTAATATTTGTTTTCAGTCAATGAACTTGCCTTATAACCAAGTGCCTTCTTAATCTGGACCGGTAAACAATTAATCTCACTTAATTAAAAGCAATCAATGAAATCTGAACAAATTTTAGACTGTGATTAATTGAGATGGGAACTAGGGCCGAAGGCAATCAACGAAGTTCACGAAGGCGATCGACAAAGTCATCCGACGAACGAAGATTTCAGGGTGCAATCAAGGGCATGATCAGAGAGGCCAATCAAACAGCAAAGGCTGAAGACTATCAGTGATGCAAGTGCAAGTGTCGGCGATTTTCCTTTAATGTATGATGCATTGTAAATTCTCGCATATTGTATGTTTATGTTTTTGTAAAAATTGTTGTATTCCGTACGCTATGATGTTTCTTCATGAGTGCAAAAAAAAAAAAAAAAAAAAAAAATCGAAAGAGAGCAAAAAAGGGGAGGTCAAAAAAAAAAGAAAAAAATATAAGAAGAAGCATTATTCATTTATTTTGGTACATATTCCATTTGCTTTATTATTTAATTCAATTGTTTCGAAAAGGATATCCCGACACTTCAAGTTTATGTGTGTGCCTTCAATGACGGCAGTTGGCAATTAATACCGAAGACTTCATCGTTCGTATCACAAAGACGAGACGTAGACCGAGGGTCAGACAATCTCATGTGACACAGTTCCAAGGAGCACCGCGCATGCGAGGCCAATCTGCACTAAAGAAGATCTCAATCTTTCAACTTTGGGCAAAGCACCATCAACGACGACAACTGGTGGCTTTTGTTGGATACCAACGTGCTCTACCAACCCCTTACACTGAGGGAGCCCAAGAACTAAAATCCAGACGGCCTCTAACGACGTATCCAATCTTAGAAAGCGAGACAACGATGAAGGCCTTTCATCAAACGAGGTCAACCTGCGGCGCGAATCATATCACTTGCCCAACGATGTTCTCATGTCGATTTATCACGGTCTAACTTGTGTTCAAATGATTTGTCAAGCTTATTTAATCAGAATTAAAATGCTAATCCAATTGTAGAAGGGTCCATTTGATTTTGAGGCACTTGACCATTAACGCTTGTTCAAGTCTTGAGTCTTTGATTTCAATGTGTGAGCATACTTTTCTCGAGTCTAGGGGATTCGCCCTACTCTCGTTTTTCCGTCATCTCATTTTTGCGCAAACACGATGTCGGAGATCCCACTGGGATTTCCCTTTGCTTTCACAAAACACTGGCCTCGTGCCTTCCCCTTCCAACTCCTGCAAGTTGTCACAGCAAAAGAGAAAAAGGAATGCTATTCTTTAGATCTCAGAACCTCAAATGCCGGCAAGTGATGTCAAATGAATGAACACCAAACTGGGGCTGCATGTCAGAGTTTTGGGTTTTGTTTCAAGAGCAATGATGTGGTTGCATGACAATATGATTTGTTGAGAATGGTTGCTCCGGGTAACATGGAAATTCAGATGGCAAAATGCTAGAGTACAAAGCAACTCTCATTGATAGTTGATCCTTTGAAAGGACTCAGAAATGCAAAGATTAACTTTTGAGAATCATCATCAGTTTCAGTAACTCTCGAGATCGAGGATATAAAGGATGTGGGACAACTCTCATAGACAGTTAAGTCCCTTGTGGGTGGATCATCAGAACACAGCGCCATCTCGGATTGATAGTATGGCCCGCAAAGCTCAAAGCTCATTTCTTCGGCAACATCAGGATTGTGTCCCGCCGAACAACTCTCAAAGACAGTTGATTCCTCAAAGAAGGAGTATTGAATGTCAGAAAACGTGAATTATGATCAGCAGCAAAGCATCGAATGTGGGATGACTCTCATAGACAGTCGGTCCCTTAATGTGGGAATCAATAGAAACAAAGTGCCATCTCGGATTGTCAGTAAGGCCCGCGAAGCTCAAAGCTCTTTCTTCAGTAACATCTGGATTGTGTCCAGCCGAACAACTCTCAAAGACATTTGACTCCCTACCGATTGGGTATCGCATGTCAAGAATTGTGAATTGCCTCAGACAAAGAAGCATCGAACATTTGAATAACTCTCAATGACAGTTTAGGCCCCCAGAGGTTGAAACACCAAAACATGAAGTTGTCTCAAAACGATAATTTGAATCAACATGAAATTCACTCTTTAAGTGCAATAAGAGATTCATACGCCAGATTCGGGGTCTTGTCCTATTACATGACTGGTGCTTCCGTAGCCAACATCTAAGGTTGATCTTTAAGAGACGTTGGGGCTTCAGCAGCCAGAATGTTGGGGGTCGATGTCAGAAAGAACAAATGGGGTTTATTCAGCCGACGACTGGGGCTGACCCAACCATAGGATCCGGAGATATACCATTGAGTAGTCTTGATCAAATGGGTGTTTGGAATTGATCTTTTGAGTGTTCGCGCTAGGCTTTCAGCTCTGCTTCACCATACACATATCCATATTCCTCTTTTTCACAAAAATGCAAAATTCACAATAAAGTGCAACCCATTTCATTCATGATTCTCCCTCTATTCATTCATAAACTTTCACTCATTCATTCATAATAAGCAAAGTTTGATATGCGAGCAATGCACATGTGTCAAATAAAAGAAAAATCAAATGCAAAAAAATCATCATGCCTAAAAAGTGAAATTTGGCTTTCATCCATCAAAAGGGAAATGGTTGCAAAATGAAAAGAATGGGAATCCTTGTTTCATCTTTCTCTGAATCTCTCGATCTTAAAGATTTCAATCCATGTATGTGTTCTAAAACTTTTGTTGCACATGAATGACACATTCGAGCACATCAATGTCAAGATATATGTTGCTTGCTCTTGAAAACTGCTTGCAGGTACACATCATCCATTCTACCACATCATGGTCCTCACAAGAAGGATCCTCGACAAAGTCGACGCTCATGTTTCTGCGTAGGGAATGAAATTTCCAAATGCCCTTTCTGTAAAATCAGTTTGAGTTGCCAAATTCGAACTACGTTGGTCTGATTCTCGAAAGAGATACGTAGGCAGCTTGAATTTTCATGCACGACCACATACTTGCAAAAAATCTTATGCAGGTACGAAGTTGGAACCACACAACGAATCACATCTTGGTTTCACAAAGAGGTTGCTCATTGCAAGCGATCAAAATCCCATAACAATGGCAAAACCAAAGAGCTAACTTGCAGGTCATAATAGACAATGTTGATCGTGTCATTTCTCATGATATACATGAGACTGCGGTCAAAACTGAATGATTCCAACCCGGTATCAATTGCCAAGAGTCGCAGCGACTCCAGAAGCGGAGAAGCTTGATTGTGAAAAAAAATCAAAAACCCTTTTCAGGGTGAACGGGAATCCAAAATGAGGTTGCAACACTCAAAACAGTACCGATGGATCACGCGAAGCGATGGTTCATTGCTTGATAAAGCACAAAAATCTCATCACACAGCAACTCAAAAGCCGAAGAATTTGGGCATGGCTCAGAATGCAATGTATCCTTGAAATATACACGTGTTACCTGTCTTTGCTATTTTTTACTCGCAAGAATACCGCTTGCCTCGAGAAATGCTATCTCTTAGCGACCCATTATAATGTGTGACCTTTGTTATTGGGCAATTATACCTTCCTAATGCACTCACCCTAAATCAATTTCGGTCTGAGAAAATTTAAATCTCACCTCCAATTATAGACAAAGCAATTTCGGTTTAAGAAAATGTAGATCTAGCCATCAATTATAGACAAATCCCCTTCGGCTTGAGAAAATTTAGATCTCGCCATCAAATCAATTTCGGCTTGAGAAAATTTAGATCTCGCCATCAAAAATCAATTTTGGCTCGAGAAAATTTAGATCTCGCCATCAAAAATCAATTTCGGCTCGAGAAAATTTAGATCTCGCCATCAAAAATCAATTTTGGCTCAAGAAAATTTAGATCTCACCATCAAAAATCAATTTCGGCTCGAGGAAATTTAGATCTCGCTGCCAAAACTATGTTGCTCCACCTTGGTCATCTCGGGTGTCCGAGTTATACCTCCCCAGAACTACGCTGTGACTTGATTCCCATGGAGGGATACGTAGGCAGTTCACCATTGATACCGTTGAGCTCAGTCGCCCATTCTCATAAAATTTTCCTCATGTTAACCTCCCCCAAACTACGTTTTGACTGACTTGATTCCCCCTAAAGGGATACGTAGGCTGCTCGAGAGAGCCCAGTCATTTCCATGTCAATTTCCTCCCCAGCAAAGAGACAACGCATCTCAATGCGACCCCCTGCACTTTAAATTTTAATAAACCTAAACTACGATTGGTCTGATTCTCGAAAGAGATACGTAGGTAAACTGGAAATCCGGTACCGACCATTGTTTGTCTGTGTTTGATTGCTTGTTTGAGTTAGAACTACGGAGGCTTGATTCTTGAAAGAGATACGTAGGAACTCCTACTTTGGACCCAGCCGTTACACCCTAGACGAGATCGTTTGTCTCTTAGTGAATCGTATAATCCCCATTACTTTACAAGGAGATTCGACGAGGGGCTCTGTAGATAACCCGATCTCGCACCTCTCATCAAACCCTTTTTATCGGTCTAAACCCTAAAATTGACCTAAGCCCTCGATTTGGCTATGCGGGAGTTCTGTGAGCCTTATCGGTGTATCGAATGGATGAACGGACTTTAAATTCATGATCAGAGCGAAAAAAAGAGTGAACAGGCATGTACTTCAAATTTTTGAGGTGCGGGACCCGAGACAGGGCCCACACCCTTAGAACTGCTCGTTATCGGCCATTCTATGCATTTAAAATATATATTTGTCATCCCTTTCTCATAAAAATATTCCAGATAGACGGGCGCGACCACAAAATTATGTCAAATAGCTTTCATGTTGGACTCGAGGACAACCGGGACACCGAAGCGCGCACGACGGAGCAGTTGCGGAGCTAATGCCGGAATGGGAATTATGGTTATCCACATTGCAAAATATCTCAAAATATTTCAGAAAGTGGTCAAGAAGGGCAAAAAAATATATTATTGTCGTTCCTAGCTTATGAAAATATTTCAGATATACCGGCCTGACCAAAAAAATATTCCGAGCAACTTTCATATTTGACCCGCGGAAAACCGGGATACCGAGGCGCGCACGACGGAGCAGTTGGGAGATAATGCCGGAACGGGGATAAGGAATATGACTTGAAGCCTTAGTAAATCAAGGATAGTTAATGATAAAAAGAAAAACCACTTCCCTCCTCCATATTACCACCTCCCTCATCCATTATCCAAAAGAGGGATACACAATCCACAAAACACACACACACTATCCATATATTCAGCCCTCCCTCTCTTCTTGCTCTCTCTAGCAACTCAAACACCCTCTAATCTTAGTCATAAGACCCTCACCACACCACCATATCACCACCATAACACCACCCTAAATACCCACCAAGAAAAAACACAAATCAAACACTCAAACACTCTCTCAATCACAAGGCCAAAACCTTAAGAAAATAACCAAAAAAGCCTTCCCTTGGAAGCAAAGGGAGCACAACCTAGGTAATCTCTTCATCTTGTAACCCTATTAAGTGTAAGATGTAGTGTTTTATGTAATTTCTTGAGAGGTTTAGCCACCTTATTAGGCTAAACCTCCATTCGATATCTAAAATCAAACAATATTGGTACTCTGGTTGTTCTTCTCTTTAAATGATGATATATCATGGTATTTTGAGCTCTTGAGCATGATATGTTATTTATATTGTGTGTATATATCATTCATGTATGAGTATCAAGTCTAAGTTTGTAGGGGATTCAAGAAATTTTCAAAGAATAAACTTGCTTTCTCTCATAAACTTGAATCTGCCACCTTGTGTCTCACCTTAGTATAGAACCTCATGAAATAAGGTCTAAATGCTTAAAGGATTGTTATTTCATGTAAATAACATGTATATCTATGTTCACCCAAAGTTTCATGTTCATAGATTTTCATTTGGGTGAGTTTTGATAAGTGTTTTCATGACATGTGTGGATGTCCAATAATCTGTCCATGTTGTACCTTTCTTCCTTGTTGCTTTGTTTATGCATATAAAACTTGGCTTTTGGTCTTAGACCACAAAATAGATTTTTTTCTAGACAAACATAGGAAGATGAACATGTAAACATAATATTTTTATCCTGAGTGGAAGAGGCTACTTCCATTTTTTGTTTCAACTCTCTTTTCTCAGAATAGCATGTTTCCTGTTTTGACATCAAAATGTCAGAAGTGTTTTGGGTGACTTAAAATTTCTTGATGGCTTTGAAAATTTCCAGATATAAACTTTGAGATGTTAGGAACCACTTTAATGTTAAGTTTTTTCCATGATTCCATTGTTTTCATGATGCAAAAAATGGATCTTTTATGGATGTATGAAACTATGTCAGACTGGGCTGTGGAAAGTATTATCTTGCATGCCTTATTTGGACACCATAAATTACTCCTAAAATCAGAGGAAAAATCATGGTATATTATTGATGTGTTAGGAAGTTTTCATAACATTTACTTTTTACATATTGAGTGAGTACAAAAGCAGGTACAAGAAAGAAAGATGGACAGCAGTCCCTAAATCATTTGGGGACGGACTTTTAGACATTTATTTGTTTTGGGATTTGTTTCCCTTTTGTACACCAATGTAAATATTAATCCCCCACCCCTTTATGTGTTTGATTTTCTGTATATAAATGATAAAACCATTTTCAAAACCGAGTGGGAGTCCACCCAAACCGACTCTCATTTGTGAAATAAAAGCAAACATTCCTAGAATAGGAAGACTCCCATATATTAAATCACCATTTTGTTAGGGCATAAAAGAAAGGCATAAAAAGCATAAAATGAATCTAAGTGGCATGCATAATAGAGACCATCACGGGCGAGGAGAGTGCTTAATCCCTTCTCTTCTCGTAACTTAGCCCCCGAACCCACTTTCTCTAAACCAAAGGTTTTGTCTTCATTTTTCCTAAAATAAAGTGAGGTGGCGACTCTTGCAATTAAATTAAAGCTTCAAGAGGAAACCATTGTGTGGGAACCGAGCGCATTTCCAAAAGCGCATTTGCACGAAGCACTCACCCGAACCGCTTTCATTGAGCAATCACATACCATTTCGCATATGTTCGGCGTGTGCGGCTTTCGAGCGCGGGCTCTCACACTCTCCAAGCCATATCACTAAGCCTAGGATACAATACTCTCCTCATGCTTAATGAACTCCAATCCCTAGCCCGTAATCCTAGGAAACCCACATTATCTCCAAGACATAATCTCAAGCCTAAGCAACCATAACATCTTTTACATCCTTATCTCAAGACTAAGAGGTTGCCATATTTCTTATCCCCTTTCCTTAAAAGCCTTATGCCCTACCCTAAGCAACCGAGCAAAATGTCCCTTACCTAATGCCTTTGTTTCAATGGCTCGTAGCCTCATATTATGTATTCTCTCCTAATTTAGGGTAAGTGGAACCCAAACACTACGCTTTTCGTGGTCGTCCTTTACTCACCAAAGTTTCCTTTACCTTTGAGACTCCCCGATAGTCTATCACCTTTGTGACTCCCCGAGAGTCTGTCACCTTTGTGACTCCCCGAGAGAGCTCATCCATTTTGTGACTCCCCGAGAGCACACCCCTTTTGTGACTCCCCAAGAGTCTATCACCTTCGTGACTCCCTAAGAGTTCGTCCCGTTTGCGACTTCATAACAATCCATCATCTTTGCCTCCACATGCATATTTTCCGTTTATCTCTTGTTTGTTCAATTTAGGTATCCTTAACCTATTTTAACCGAAATTCATTACCTTTGGGTCTGGAAATCCCCTAAAAAATTCTATCTCTTTCAAACCTTCGCCGCAATTAACAGGAACGACGTTTTTATATTGTGTGCGCCCCGAACACTTGCTTAGGACTATCATGATTCACAAAGGCCCGTCTACCTCTATGTCATGTGTGTTCTAGATCTGTCGCGGTTGAGAGAAGCTCGTTTGTTTCTACATTGCGTAAGATCCAGCATATTTATCATCATGATTCAGAGAGGCCCGTCTACCTCTATATCATGTGTATTCTAGATCTGTCGTGGTTGAGAGAAGCTCGTTTGTTTCTACATTGCGTAAGATCTAGCATATTTATCATCATGATTTAGAGAGGCCCGTCTACCTCTATATCATGTGTGTTCTAGATCTGTCGCGGTTGAGAGAAGCTCGTTTGTTTCTATATTGCGTAAGATTCAGCATTTATCATCATGATTCACAGAGGCCCGTCTACCTCTATATCATGTGGGTTCTAGATCTGTCGCGGTTGAGAGAAGCTCATTAGTATCTACATTGCGTAAGATCCAGCACTTGTTATTTTATAAATTGCGATTCACAGAGGCCTGTCTACCTCTATATCACGTAAGCTCCGGCTATTACTGTTTTACCATCTTGGGATTATTTAGACCCAACCGTCTATATGTCTCGTACCATCGTTGTCCTTACTTCCTTTCCCCAATAGAGTCCGAACAACGACTTTGTTGCTTGACGATTGTTCAGTCTTCATACAGGATAGTATCCGTAGGATTGTTATCCCCAGCAGAAGCCTAATGTCTCGTTTACTTTACGAATGTTCAGTCTTCATACAGGATAGTATCCATAGGATTGTTATCCCCAGCAGAAGCCTGATGTCTTGTTTCCTTTACGAATATTCAGTCTTCATACAGGATAGTATCCGTAGGATTGTTATCCTTAGCAGGAGCCTGATGTCTCGTTTCCTTTACGAATGTTCTGTCTTCATACAGGTTAGTGTCTGAAGGATTGTTATCCCCAGCAGAGGCCTGATGTCTCGTTTCCTTTACGAATGTTCAGTCTTCATACAGGATAGTATCCGTAGGATTGTTATCCCCAGCAGGAGTCTGATGTCTCCTTTTTTTCTTCCTTTCTTTCCCCAGTATCTCTAAACTATGACCGACTTGATTCCTCCAAGGATACATAGGAAGCCTGAAAAGGTTCAGCCACCCGACCGCCTTGGTCATTTCCTATCCCCTCCAAACTACAACTGGCTTGATTCCTCTGAGGATATGTAGGAAGCCTGAAAAGGTTCAGCCACCCGACCGACGTGGTCATTTCTCATCCCCAGCAGATGTTTCCCTCGCAACTCGAAGTTATCCCCAGCGGAAGGCGTTGCTCCCCACAAGAGGACAATCATTTAAAATTTCCCCAATAGATTTGAACTACGTTTGGCTTGATTCCCTCGCGGATACGTAGGTCGTCTGCCAAGGTTCAGCCATCCCATCACCCTTCATCTGTTTTGAAACTCATGTTTCAGAACGGATCCTTCTTTTATCGTCGACCCCCTATTGCCTTGTAAGAAGCGTCGCCGAGGGGCTACTGTTAGTACCCGATCTGAAAATGAGTTTATTAGGGCTTTCCCAAATATGCAAGGACTTTATAGGAATTAGAAACCTTGCAAAGACTTGTCCCGGATTCCCAAAATATATCTCATTATTCTAGAACATCTTAAAAATGGCCAAAATTGGGTTTCCATAAACCAAATAAAACCGTAACTTGAAAATCACGTCAGCCAAGAATGATGGCCACGCGGCCACATTCGACCTTGGCCACGCGGCCACATTCGACCATGGCCAGGCGGCCATCTTCGCCTCAGTCAATCTCAGCCGTCTGATCCCTTGGTCAGTTCACTATATAAAGACCTTCTCACCTCTTGGTTTAGGGTCCGAATTTTAGAGCTTCCTAAGGGACGATTTTGCTCTCTAATTAAGCACTTCAAGCATTCAAGAACACCGTCAAGAATCCCAAGAAGATCAAGGTTTATTTCTTGCCAACATAGGTAAGTTTTCTAACTTTTTCTTCATGTTCTTGCCATATTATTAATGTAGATCTATAATATTCATGTGCCTAGCATGTTTATTCATATGTTCATTATATTATTCATATGTTCATAATATGTTCTTCGCATGTTCTTCATGTTCTTAGATTGAAACCTTATTTATACTATATTTAGGGTTGCGATCTTTATGTTTACCTGTTATTTCATAGCCGATGATGATCTAGGGTTCATCAACCCGAACACGATCTAGGAACTACTTCTAAACCCTAAGCATTAGGAATTTCCCCCTCATTATGCATGATCCCGATTCTCCTGCCTATTCTAAATTCTTCTCGAACTACGTTGACTTGAGCTTCTCACATTGAGAGGAACGTAGGCAATCTCTGGATTCGGTCTAAAACACATCGCACACTACATACACCGCATCATGATAGAAAGACCGATCATTCGAGCGATAGGAGTGATAACGCTTAATATTCTTCTCTTGTCGTAATTTGACCCCCGAACCCATTTACATGCTTTTTCTCAATGTTTTGGCTATAATTAAAACGGCGTGGCGACTCTCATATCTTAATGTTACTATGAATATCTCAATTTTAAACACACGTATTCACATGAAGTAGAAAGTATTATTTTGTTATAAGATAGTGAAGGATATTTATTTCTTATTTGGAATAAGAAAAATGCTTTATTTATTATGATTTACTTCATTGTGCTATCATATAAATAAATCTTATATCCTAAATCTTGAAGAACAAAGTAATATAGGCTATAACATAAATAATTAAAATTCTTTATACATTATTATTTTGATCAAATAAATGAGAAATGCATATCTAAAATTCCATGGGACGGAGTTTTAAGTCATATGATTTGGAATCACATGATTTATGCAAATCTTATTTACTTGGACCAAGACATCTTTTAATATGAATAGTAAAAGGCTAATATCTTACTTGACCTAATACATGTCCATGTATATGGTGCATTAAGTATCAATGCTAAAAGAGAATTTTGGTTGGACTTGGTAAAACTGTCATCATTGAAGTTGTGAAATAGTTTCACAATTAAATTCACAATTAAATTCACTAAGAACACCATTATAAATGATGTGTCTATGTGGAGGTTTAGAACCTTATTGGATATGGTTCATAAGTTGATAAAGTCAAAATGATCTTCCATTATTTGTTTTGGGGTTATGAGTTGGAAACCGCTATAATTACACTAATTTGAGTTCCATCAAAAGAAGTTAAAAGGTGAAAGAAAACTCGGTTTGTCTTTCGTAAAGATTTAAGTGAGTGAGATCTTTTTGGAAAGGAGTTGTCTGGGTCACACTCACATTTAAATATAATAAATATATTTTCATGGGATATCCTAAGGAAACTTGAGGATAATATTTTACTCATAAAAAACAAATGGTTTGTTGCTTATGATGGTACTTTTCTAGATAAATGGTTTATCTATAAAAGAATCAGTGGAAGTAAAATATATCTTAAATGGTTCGAGACCTAGAAAATATAATTTAACCTAAGATGGATGTTGAACAAGTTTTCACAAGGAGTCGTGAAAAGTCCGTTCAAAGTTATACAAAGTACTTGCATACAGATAGGATACAATCTATAACAAGAAATATTGGATATTTCAAAATAGAAAGTATTGAGGTAAAGTTCATTGAAAATGACACGTTTGCCACCTATCAAAGATGCAATGTCCCCTCCACATTTATATTAATGACTTGGAGTCATGAAATCTAAAAGGCAATCCCTGTATAAAAATCGAGTTTGGAACTTAATCATTCTAACCCAAGGTGTAAAAACCAAGGGATGAGATTGAGTTTTCTTGGAGAAAACTTACATGGGTAGCAAGGAACATACTAGAATTATCATGGTCATATCTTCATATTTGGAATATGAAATTTGACAGATAGATGTCAAAAACAGCGTTCCCTAACAGGAACTCACTTAAGGATGTATTAGATACAACCTAAAGGTTTTGATAGTCAAGAAAATTCTAATAAAGTATGTAAGTTGCGGAAATCCATTAGATGGATTGAAGCAAGATTTTGGGAGTTGGAATCTCCGTTTTGATGAATCAAAGAATTTTGTTTTATCAAGAACGAAGATGAACCTTGTATACACAAGAAGATTAGTGGGAGCATAGTGCTACTCCTTATTTAAATATGTGGATAACATATTGCTCATTGGAAATGACATTCCTACACGTCAGTCTGTAAAGATTTTGTTGGGAAAGTGCTTCGCAATGAATGATATGGGTGAAACCGCATATGTCCTTGGCATAAAGGAAGCCAATTAGTTTAAAGCCAAAGTACATACATTAACAAGGTCATTAGAAGATTCCGCAAGGAAAATTCTAAGAGAGGACAGTTGTCAGTGTTACATGGAGTTTCTCTAAGCAAGATTCAATGTCCTAAGACATGATGAGCATGATATGTACTAGGCCGGATGTATCTTATGCTTGGAGCATGATGAGAAGATGTCAATCCGACCCCGGTGAAAGTCATTGGATGGTTCCTAAAGCGATTCTTAAGTACTTGAAAGGACTAAAGATTCGGGTTTTGATCCATGGAAGGATGGAAGATGATCTCGTTGTATATGGGTACACGGATGCATGCTTCCAGACCGACAAATATGATAGATGATCGCAATCGAGTTTTGTGTTAAATAGTGAAGCTGTAAGTTGGAATAGTTCCAAGCAGAGTATAGTCACTAAATTCTACATACTAAATCTAAGTATATTACTGCATTGAAGCTGCAAAGGAAGTTGTTTGGATTAAGAAGTTCATTGGTGAACTTGAGATGGTTCCTAGCATTGCTAATCCAATAGACCTTATTAGTAATAATAGTGGTGCTATTGATCAAGTAAAGGAACCAAGGGCACATCCTAAATCCAAACACATACTTAGGCATTTTCTTATCGTTTGAGAAATCGTTGATAAGAGAGACGTATATATATGCAAAGTACCTAGTAAATGATAACGTTGCAGACACGCTAACAAAAGGACTTCCACAAGCTAAACATGATGGTCATGTTAGGTCCATGGGTATTAGATACCTTGGAAATTGGGCCTAGGGCAAGTGGGAGATTGTTGGTGTTGGTGCCCTAGGCACATTTATTAAACGTTGTATAAGTTATCATTTTATTCATGATGATAAAGAGATGTTAAGATTATTATTGTTGTTCATGTTTACTTATAATAATCTCCGTCCCTAGAGCTTGTTAAGCACTAGTATAAAGGCTAAATAATCATGGGATGATCATGTTAGATTTATGGGTACTTGTTTGGAACAAGGTACTGGACATGACCCACGGTATGAAATTTATGTCATGGTCAATGTCATATATAAATCTCATATTAGTTATGTCATTCGAATCCTTAGACATGAAGTTATTATAGTCTTCCACTTGACGAAGATTATGTTTGACATATACAAACGCTACCCTTAACCAAGTAGCTATAAAGGGTATGATTAGCATAATCAGATTCACGTAGGGAAGAATAATAAGCTAAATGGATTTGTCCCTCTTCGGAGAGATGTCAACCTTGGGCCCCTCGTAGGAATGATGTTGATGAAATGTTTGGCCAAACTCAAATGGATTGATTGGATCAATGTCATTTGGATTATCAATATATTCGGAATCGAGAAAGTATTGAACAACTACAAGTTGACTTGTTGACCATGACTTGTGTTCAATAACATCGTGGACAAAGGGATTATGACATATTCTAAAGGAATGCGAACTTGTATCTAGTTACACTATTTGAGTATGTATGACGGTTTGCTAGAACCTAATCATATCTTATGTGTTTATGTTTTTACCCATTGCCAACTTAGTGTAATTCTAGAGGGTCACACACAATAGAACGAATCTAAAAGGACTTAATTAGAATTTGGGTCGAAGGACCTTTTGAGGATTTTAGGAATTTAGAGGAGAAAACCGGAAAAAGGGGTGGTCCGGGCGGACCTCCTAAAGGACCAGGGCGGACCTTTGGGAGGGTCCGGGCGGACCTCCTATAAGACCCGGGCGGACCTCTAGTGTTTCTGTCCAAAACTTTCATGTTCCGTTTTCTTGCGGGTTTGGTCACTTGTTACCTATTTGGAATCGGTAAAACAAGTATAAAACTCCCCTCTAGTTGCCCAAATCAGTCGTAAGTCTTATGTTATGTTTGTGAGTGCCTCCAAGGGTTTGAGAGGGTTTATTTCTTGTTCTAAGATATCCCTAGATTGAAGAACAAGAATATAGTATACATAATAATTCCATATATTTCTATACATCTTGAAAGCGTGTTTCATGATTTGGTCTAGCAACCAAGGTCAAGTTTTCTTGATATTCGTTCGTGGTGTGGATACCACTAGAGGGTGAAACTTATCATCTTCAAAGTTCGTGATTCTTTCTATGTTCGTGATCAAGGTTTCAAGCCTCCATCGAATTCAAGGTTGCAAAATCAAAGGCATCAAGGGTTAGTATTCTAGTATTCATTATGTTATATTTGACTTAATCATATGAATGGATATATGGGCTTTGGGTTTCATAATATTTTAAATGCTTAATTCCACTGCGCATGTTACTACGAAACCCAACAAAACAAGCATAACAAGGAAGGAAACTTGGGATAGCGGCTCAATTAATCACCTCGGAAATAATCAGGCCTTTGCGTTCGGCCAAATGGGCATAAGTATGAGGGGTAGAGGACAGCTGTTCAAGGAGGTCGGCATCTAGAGACCGTTGGAGGATAGGCCGAACTAATCTCATCATAGGACCAGACCTTGCCGTATGAACCAAGTTCTTCAAGAGAGGCACTTCAGAAAATTCCTTCATCATGACATCAATTTCTTCGGATGAGAAGGAGGACGAATTACCAACAGGAGGAACAGCAGAGGAATGCCTTTTGGGGGACGGCTCCTCAGATAGCTCGTCACCACCATCACGGGTTTGCTTTTCAGCAGAGGGCTCATCATCAGCTGCCACCCCTATCTCCTCAACTACAGTACCTTCAGTCTGTTTTGGAGCAGAATCCACCCCTGTTGGCTCGACACCACCTACCGGCACCTCATCCCGTCCTCCAGCAGTAACATCAATAGTAGGTAGAGAACCAGCCTCCTTACCGGTTAAAGACTCCTGCCGAGCTTCCATGTCGATATGTCTCTTGGAGCGACCTGAAGTTTTTGACTTCATCCTCCTCTTATTCAAAAGTCTGTTGGGATCGGAAGTGTACGCCTGCGCCAGCTCTCTTTCTTAATCAATGGTCAGATCTGTCAAAGGCAAAATAGGAGATGAGACTCAAATACGGAGCAGTCGTAAGATAAACAAGAAGAATAAGGTTAGTGTGTTTACATCCAACAACTTTTTTAACTCTCAAACAAGCCTCTTCCTGAGTACGGCATGCCTCACAATCCCTTATAAAAACAAAGTCAGGATGAACAACCCAGTCAGGATACCGGTTGCCTCGGGTTACAGGCACCATCACATTCACATCCTTCCAAGGCCCCGGCATAATGCCAGCCTGGACATAATAACCGGGAAATTCCTCCAACCTCTTCACCAAGGCATCACTCCATGGAGCCTTATAACACGTCTCTGGTGCCTTGGTAACATCGGTGGGAACAGGAAATTCCCATCCAAGGCGGCTTTAAACCTTGATGACATGATTATTCTACCCTCACACTTTACTTACCGAGCTGGAAATTGGGGCAATGATCTTGGGACGCCTCTGCTTACTCCGGATGGTCAAGACCTGGGTATTGTCGTTAAAACTAGGCTCGAAAAAATGGTAATATGCCATTGGACACAGCTCGAAGTATAAGCTGCGCTACAGGATGATGAAAGAGGTAAGGTACCTAACTGCATTGGCCCCCAACATGGCAGGAATGGCCTGCCAATCTTCCAGAAACTCACAAATGAATGGATCCAATGGTAGTCGAAGTCCCAACTGAAATAGTTTAAAGAAAAAGGCTACCTCAATATGGTTCCAATAGAAAGAGGCCAGATCTTCCTCAGAAGTCAAGGTGGGGGCAGGCTCATAGGCCAAATCAAAATCATCTCGGGAAATCCTGCAATCACAGTGAAAATACTCAATCATCTCGTCACCCGCCTTAGGCTGTTTAGGTTTTGAAGGAGCTACAGCTCTTCCCCTCCGGCTGGGATTCCGGCGGCCATGACCTCGGCCCCCTTCAAAGACGTCGGTTTGAAACTGGTCAATGATCCTCTCGGAAGTTCTCTCTCCTAACATAGCTGCAGAGGAAAGAAGGGAGTTGGCATCAAAAGACGGAATAGGGGATGCATTCACCCCCTCGTCCCATCCACAAAAGCTGAGGAGAACACCTCGTCATCCGATAAAAGGTAATGAGAAGAAATATGGGCCAGGAGGGCAGACAAAGATGAAGGACTACTAAGTTGGGATTCATCACCCCTAGACGGTCGAAGTGACGACTATTTCCAGGCCACTCTACCGTTCCATGGAAAGCCCTATGTATCACAAGAAATTCCCTAACCTCATCCAAGGATAACAGAAACTAAGGACCATCTGTTCTCCGATAAATCGTATGATTCACTCTATGAAATCCTAAACGGGCCGATGATGAAAAATCAAAGGACATTCTAAATGCAGAATAGAGGCGAGACAAAGCAAGAATGGAAAATGGCAAGGAAAAATTGGAAATGTAAGAAGGGTAGAGGGGTACCTGATGAAGCATGGTGTGTTGAAAAATTGGAAAATGAAAGAAGGAAGAAGTATCGCTAAAGCACGGGTTGAAGTTCGCCGAAGTCAAGTGATGTTTGACAAATGCCGGTAGGATCACTGTTGACGTATGCTTGGGATTCAAAGGATTTTGACTGTTAAGTAAAAAGTAAAATGGGGATTTAGGGATTTCAACTGATTGAAATTCTCGGTTTGGGTATACCCTGAGAATTTGACCCTTATCCGTTCGAGATCTCGTGGTAATTGGCGGCTGCACACGTCATCATCCTAAACCATCATAACCTACAATTAGGGATAGTGGCTTCCCCATAAAGCAAAATGTCCCTTCGCTTACCGTCCGCCGCCTGACACAAATGACGTCACTAGTTTGTGATGTCATGGACGTAGAAAATAGCACTCTCCCCTAAGCCTGGCAGCACAGACCGACATACGCGCAGCGACATCTCGGCTTTGACCAGATTTGACTAAATTACTAGAGGGCTATCAACTACAAGTGTGTTCCATGCCGACACGTCAATAAGGACCAGGCGATCGACATTATGTTAAGACGACATCATGAAGTAGGTTGCGTTAATGAAGTTATAAATCAAGATAACAAAAGTACAATGAATCAGAAGTCACCAGAAGCATTACACTGACGAAAATCACTGACGGAACAACGATTGAAAGAAAAAAGATATTCCATTACCATACCAAAAGGACCCCCACAACAAGGCCAGGGGCCTGACCTTTACAAAGGCAAAAGAAAAACTACTTGGTCCTAACAAAGATCATGATCTTTATCTTGATCTTGACCTTCATCTTCCCGTTCTTCATCCCCTTCATATCCCTGATCATCAATGTCAATATTATCCTTGACGTCTTCACCATCATCCTGATCTATATTTTCATCATTATCTTCATCATCTTCGCTGCCATCACCATCGTCGGAAAACTCATTATCACTGAAGATTAGGTCTGGCTCTGAGAATTCTTCATTACTGTCAGACGGTGATTCTTCAGCCGGAAAAAATGAACGTTTCTTCGAAGGAAACATAGAATCACTGCTACTCGATTTACCTGAACCCTCAGCTTGGTTCTCTACATCTGAATCTACTTCTTCAGGGAACGCGTCATCATACGTTCGTTTTGAGACCATCTTGAACGTTCTTGAAGGATCTTGAAAGAAGAAGAGGAAACGATTTTTGGAAAATAAAATACCAAGGGGCGGATCTTATATATACTACCTGAGTATGAAGGGGTGAAGAATTATTTATGCAACTCATAATTGAGGAGCAATTAATGAAGGTTTTGTTTTTGAAGAGGAGTAATAGTTCCACCTGAAATAAATAAAAAGGCCGTCAGGAGATCTAAACTACTGAGGATTTGGCGGCTGACTATCAAATCAACAATAAATAAAAGTGATGTCATACAAGGTGATGTCGTAAATATTATTAGTTCATACTCGGCATGACGAGATAGAAACTCGGGGGGCCACTGAACGACATAAATTGACTTGGTTAAATGGGACCCATAGACTCTGGGCTCACACACCAAGAGGCCCATATCAAGGGGCCCAAGATCTTATAGACTGACATATATCAGTAGCCCGTGGGCCGGGAAGGCCGGTGTTACCGAGGCCGAGATGTCGGGGGGCCTTATCCCTAGCTCGTTTTCTATAACTAGTCGAGATAGATGACGGGCAGCTGTAGATACCCTGGGAAAACACAACTTGTCTAGAGTGGTGAATTATCCTAGGATGTCTAATTGATTTTCGAGTCGCCACCTATGTTTTTAGAGGAACATAAGAAAACCTAAGAAATAGCCTTTTTGTACGAAAACCAGAGATTCGGGAGAGAAGGGTTCGAGGGTTAGGTGACGGAGTGGGAAGTACTTAAACACCCACTCCGCTCCGCTTACGCAGGTCTTGCTACTATTGGTGTTCTAATGCTAAATGTCCTTCAGTTTATTAATAGTGCTAACAATTATAATGTAAAGAAAAGGGGAAGAAAAGAGAATTGTTTTATTTATTTAATGCGAAAGATTACATTAAGAGAAGAATAATAAATTAAACTGGAGTTTAAATGTAGGGAGATAAACTTAACCAACTTGAATGTAGTAAAGTGGTCATTTAGTCATGTCCCAATTGATGGGGATTGCATACACAGACAAGACACGTAAAATAGAAGAATAAGAATAAAGTACCTTTAGAAGGAAGAACTTCAAACTTGGTGAAAAGATGATGTTTGTTGTAGAGAACTTGTTGTGTAACACTTTGTGTAGTGTTAGAGAAAATATTGTTGAGAGAATGTGTGTAGAGTTTTGGTGTGTAAGAAGTTGAAATCCAAAAAGAGTCCTAAGATTCAAGGTTGAAGGTCCTTTTTCTAAGGTAGAACGAAGGGGTTTTTATAAGTAGAAAAGAGAGGGAAAGGTTGGAGGGAAAATGATCAATCCATGTGAAATGGAATTGACCAATGAAAAATAAGATAAATCAAATAATAAATAAAAGAAGATGAAATCAATAAAAGAAAATCAAATAAAATAAAAATGAATATTTTATTTTAAAGAAAAGGCTAAGAATATGGGATTGGGAGTTATGGAATAAAGGGGGATGAACTTGGATGTGAAAAGAGGTCTTTTGTGATCAAGAAGAGATGTTGTAAATAAGAAAAGGGAGGGGAAAATGGTGAAATCCGTTACTGCCAAAGTGGGAAGCGCGCGAGTCCCGCTTTAGGGTCGAGACGCGCGCGCAGCTCACTGGCAGTACCGGAGGCGCCCGCGGGTAAAAATGACAGAATGACCCTAAAAGTTAACTCTGTTATGCAGTTTAGTCCAAAACTAATGGAATCGGTTAGGAACTTAACCGAAGTAACAGAAATTAACAAAAACAAGATAAATAAAAATATTATGTATGCAATCGGGGTGAGAGGTCCAAGGCGGGGTGTCTATAGAGCCCCTCAGTGACGTGGATTCCAAATCAAAATACGTCGAAGAAAGAAAGACAAGCACCGAGGACATCGACAAAGAAAAAGAAAGAAAAGAAAGCAAAGACTCGGTGAAAGCAGGAATTTGAAATTACGAGAGATAGGGGTGCGCTCCCTGTGTGAGCGGCTTTTGTTGATTGATGAGGTGGCATGATCTGTTTGTAAATCTGTTAGCTGAATCCGTTAGTGAGTCCGCTTGATGAACCCGTTAGTGAATCCATTGGATGAGTCCGTTAGTGAACCTTATTGACGAATCCGTTAGTGAATCCGCTTGATGAATCCGTTGGTGAATCCCTTGATTGAGTCCGTTAGTGAACCCTTGTCGACGAATCCGTTAGTGAATCTGTTTGATGAATCCGTTGGTGAATCCCTTGAATAAGGCCGTTAGTAAACCCTTGAATGAGGCCGTTAGTGAACTCTTGTATGAGGCCGTTAGTGAACCCTTGAATGAGGCCGTTGGTGAACCCTTGTTGACGAATCCGTTTGATGAATCTGTAAGTGAATCCCTTGAAAGAGTCCGTTGGTGAACCCTTGTTGATGAATCCGTTAGTGAATCCGTTTGATGAATCCGTTAGTGAATCCCTTGAATGAGTCCCTTGGTGAACCCTTGTTGACGAATCCGTTAGTGAATCCGTTTGATGAATCCGTTGGTGAATCCCTTGATCGAATTCGTTTGTGAATCTAATGGACGAGTCTGTTTGTGAACCTGTTGGCTAAATCTGTTAGTGAATCCATTTGCTAAACCCGTTTGTGAGTTCCTTGGTCGAATCCATTTGTGAATCCGATGGCTAAGTCCGTTTGTGAACCCTTTGCTGAATCCGTTTGTGAATCCATTTGTCGAATGCTTGTACCTGTTATATGTATGCTTTTGCAGATATATATGCTTGTGTGAGATGTGAAATAGAAATTGAGAGAAAATTGTGATTGTGGGGTGATGTGATTTGGGAAGCAGAGATTGCTTGAGAGAGATTTTTCGAGAATGGAGAAATTGCTTTTGTGTGCTATGTGATTTTTGAGGAAAGTATCAATGAATGATGTTCATACCTTCACTTACCATGGCCGCTTGATTCAGGATGGAGATGTTGTGGCTTTGATGAAGATGATGAATTGCTCTTGATTTCGATGGAATGTTGGTGAGATGACATTCTGAATGATGGGTTTGTCGTGCCAAAGGCTGCCTACGTATCCCTTGAAGGGAATCAGACCAGCATAGTTAAAGGATGATGGAGAATGCTGGGGAAGAAGCTAGGAGAAAATACTTTTACGCAAGTAAGGAGACAAGAAAAAATAAAAATCTTTTTGTCCTGTTCGATCGAAGTCTGGATTGCCTTTTTGCTTGATTTTTGTCATTGTCGCCGCTGTGCCCAACGAAGATTGATGTCTAGCCCCAACATATTTGTTGATTATGGGGATTTAAAAGACTTTTGATGCCGAGATAAGGGGTTGCTGATTGTAAAGCCCCTAGAACGCCTTTGATGCCAAAATTTGAGTGACTCGTGAAGCCCCAAGATAAATCGGCTCTTGATCCATTCAAATGAATCATCTTTTGTTGTTGACATGAGCAAGCCCCAAGAGAATATTATTGATACCAAGTTTAGAGATGTTGCCATGCCCCAAATGTCATGTACTTGTTGTTTGCGAGCTTCAAGATGGTGGAATGTGAAGACCTTTCGATGTAAAGCCCCAAATTATCTTGGAATCAGCTTGGCATTGCACCGTTTAGTAGAACTCTTGATAGTGATCTCCTCCTTTTTCTTGCTTGGAGATGAATGGCCCTTTTTGTGGTTGGTACCCAAGTGGTGGAAGGCCCATGTGTAGCAAGGTCTTCGGAAAATGTCTTGAGAAAGATTGTGGATGATAAGGTATTGGCGTGATAAGGTCCCCAAATAGGTATGCTCGCTTGAGTCTTGTTGAACTAAAGACGGATCTTCGGATGCAACTAGTGCTTGAGGCGCAAGAGCCACACTTTTTGCTTTTGACCTTGGAGAAGGTGGTGCTGAATTTCAGACACATTGGGATTGGCCAAGGCATTTCCCGCTATAACCCTAGAGTTTAGCATATTGAGACTTCCTTCATAATCTCGTTGTAAGTTATAACAAGAATCATCAAATTCATTCATAACTTCGGAGCCTTCTTTTCAAACCAAAATACATTTGACGTGAAGTACCAAGAGACCCTTGAAGCTTGCTTTATTCCATGAAGCCATAAGACCATTCCCCATATTGAATTGCTCGGGTATCATCTGTCAATTGAGAAGCCCCAATATTGCCCTTTGCTTGGATTACTGTAATGATGTAGCCCAAAAGATTGTAGATTGCGAAGCCCTTGAGACCTTGGGTGCCAAAATAATTGAGGATGCCTCCGATGTTGCATATGGCTTTGCTAGGGACATTGTCGAGAGGTGAAGTGAATTGCTTCTTGCAGATGGAGCCTTTCAAACATTGATTGTAGCCCCTAGAGTGTCACCATTGATTATAAGTAGAACGAGAAAGGCATATCCTTGATTGGGGGAACAGGCACGAGCACACATGACAAGAAGGCTTTTCGACATTCCTTTTGAGAGACTTTGATGATAGTCTCACACATCTTTCTTGAGCATAGCCCCTAGGGCTCATTAAATGTCGAGAGTAGCAAAAGAATCTCTCGTTCTTGAGTTACATAGCCCCTAGGGCGTCATCATTTGTAGAGAAAGAGATTCATCCTCGTGTGGGGGAACACGCATAAGAGGATATGGAAAGAGGTACTCCATTCTCGGGAAGCCTTTTGACATACTGTAGGGGCACATGCTCGTAGAAGCTTGAAAACTGAATTACATGTTGTTGCTACTCGCTGTCCAAACCAATTGACTCACTGGGGACCATTTGTGCAACCTCGTAACCCTAAATGATCATGAGCTCAGTCTCGGATGGATCTTGGTTACCGCGGGACTTCTTTCTCATGAACCCAAAAATGCATATTGCAAGAACAACCTCTCTTATGCCAATAACCCAAAACGACCTTTGATTTTGCCGTATCTTGTCAAGCCTTTTACGATTCTGAAGTTGACTCGGTGGCGAATTGCCTTGCTGAGGAGATTCAATGTAGAACTTGTCTTCTTTAGAGACCGAGGATCTCCATTTCTCTTTCCCTTCTCTCTCTCACTCTCTCATTTTTTTTATGACGCATCCTGTTTTTTGCCTAGACCGCCCTTTCGGGTTTTCAATCTAGTGGCCATCTATTTTGCGTCTTCATTTTGACTCGATTAATGAGGAAGTGTGCATTGACTCTAGCTGAGGAGATAAGACATGTGATTTTGCGGTGGAGACCTTTTTGTCACTAAAGGTGAGTGAGATTGACTTGACTAGGGAAGTAGCCCCTAGTATTGACATGTATTTTTATTTATTTAATGACTTATGAAGGCAAGTAAATCATTAAGAGAGAAGAGAAAGAAAGCCCCAATTTGATTGCAAGAAACTGGGAGTATCGCTGAAAGATAAGAAGCCCCTAGACTCGACAAGGAACGTGAAAGCGATTCCAAATCTATGAAAGTTGTTCAATCTTGAGGTGATTAATTCATTGGCAAATGACTCGTACAAATATGTCTTGACAAGTTCGAGATGAAGGCCGATCACCATAACTCGTTAGGGCTAAACATATCTTCTTTCTTGCATGAGACCGAACCCGAAGGTTGCCTGCGTTCCTCCAGTGTAGAGGCTCAGGTCACCGTAGTTCTTGTGGATCCTCCATTGTCGAGAGGATTTATTGCTTTGTCATGATTTTTGTTGATGTTGCTTTGTCCTTCGTTGGTGGATGATGATGTTATCTTGTACTTCTTTGATTGAGGTTTTTTTTTTTTTTTTTGTGCTCTAACTTTTGCCTAGGTTGATTTGAAGAGTCAACCTAGCGAGCCTTTTTTTTTTTTATCTCCCTTTGAAAACTTTGCTTGATTTTTCTCCATGCTTGATGTCTTGGATTCGTCGTTGTTGTTGATGTCGTTGCCTTCGTCACGATGTTTAGCCCCTAGGCGTTCAAGTGATGGCCTTCGTTCTAAAACCTATTTAGACATCTTTTCATCATTTTTCCAAGAATTAAATTGAACAACTTGGAAGTATGAGGACAAGAACGACTTTTATTTGATAAGACCGACTCAAACTTTGACATGAGAAGGAAGAAAACTTAATGCACGCAAAAGAGGACTTTGACTCTTTTTTTATTATTATTTACTATTACTAGGTAGAGAAAGAGAAACGGAGATTGTTGTCGTCTTTGCCATTGTAGTCCTTCTCGTTTCAAACCCAAGTCATTCCTTGCTTCACGGTTTCTCTTTACCCACGGTAAATTCCCTATTGTCAATCAAATCTTGGATGATGTTTCGGAGAAGGAAGCATCCCTAGGTAGTGTGGCCGCTATGCTGATGATAGCCACAATATTCGTGATGGGCGTGGTTGGCATTGATCGTCTTGGGTTGTTACCCTCGTAGAGGTTTGATCTTTCCACTTGCCACCAAAGTTTTAAATGCTTCGGTTTGGGTTACTCCTAGGAGAGGAGTGAAAACTCGGTTGTTGGCGGCACCTTTGTGGCTTTTGTGGGGAGGGCCACTTGAGCATGCTTTACCGTTGACCTTTGCTTTGTTGTCGGTGAGCACTTGCAGACGGGCCCTAAGTTCGGAAACCTCTTCTTTGTGAATCATCCTCTCAAGATCAAAACGGGCTTGCCAAAAATCGTCTTTGTATCGGGCATCCTCGACAAGTCTATCCATTTGTTCCCCCATGGCTCTTATTATGTTGAAAAGCCTTTCGTTGGACACATAAATGTTCTCACCCTTGATGTTGTTGTCATTGGAAGCCATTAGACCTATTGAAAGAGCACGGTTGATCTTAGGATGGCCCCACAAACACCTTTTGAGTAGTAAATTTCACCCACAAACAAGAGAAAGGACTCAACCACATAAGAAAATGACTTTTTTTATATATATTTACAAAAGTCGGAAGGACGGAGTCCTTTTTGGAGTTTCTAGAAAAATAGTGGAATCGTCACACTAGTATATAGACCTTCTCGCGGTCCCATATACTCATCGGATTCCACCATGCTTGTGATACCTACATGTGACGGGATTAAACTAAATTAATGTCATAAAGCATACATGCGGGGACGGAGTCTTATTTCGTCCATAATAACCACTTGGGGACAGAGTTTTATTTCGTCCATAATAACCACTTGGCATGTATGTTTTGAAGACATTAGTTTAGGGAAATCTCGGCACATGAAAACCGACTTAGTCACGGAGTGTTAGAACCTAGACTAGAATTGTGTTGGCTTGTGCTCGGCTAAAGAGAGGCTTAAGGTCACCCCGGTATGTAGTTATGAACTACGCCACGGGTTGAGGTTTACCGCTTCGAGAGAGTCAAGGTCGGGTGGAGCTTGAAATACTCTAGGACGGGCCTCGACGGGTTTGGGGTTATGGACTTGTCCGACTCGATAGTGAGCAATTCATAGGAATATGTGCATGTAGTGTGAGGTCAAGCCAAGTGACAAAATATATTTTTTTTTAAACAAAATAAAAGCAAACATATTTACAACTTCGAATCACCCGTGTGACCGATAAAATAAACAGAAAGTAAAAACTGTTCTGTGCAGGCCCGGTGCCCACACACTATCAAAATTGTTTTGTTCTGCGCACTGTTCTGTTTCTAGGAAATGTGCCCAAATGCGCGCACATTGGGATGCCTATGTGGGAGGCGCGCGCATTATAGGAAGAGGGGCAGAGGTGCCCGGTTCTGGGCAGTACCTGCAAAGTCATGGGTTCAAGGGGTTGCCTTGACCCTAAATAAAAATTCTTTCCCCTGCAGACGTTGTTAGCACAGAAACATAGAATTGAAGGACATGGATGAGAGGCGGGCGATTCTGGTGGTGAAGGTCGGAGGCGCGTGCCTTAGGCCAAGAAGGCCAGAGGCGCACGCTTCCCACCTTTTTCCACCAGAATGCCCAGAATGCAGAAATAAGAACACCAAAAATAAAAAATGCAAGTTTAACCCTCTATGTTGTCCCCAGCGGAGTAGCCACTGTAGATACCCGGGAAAACACAACTTGTCTAGAGCGGTGAATTATCCTAGGATTTCTAATTGATTTTAGAGTCGCCACCTATGTTTTTAGAGGAACATAAGAAAACCTAAGAAATAGCCTTTTTGTACGAAAACCAGAGATTCGGGAGAGAAGGGTTCGGGGGTTAGGTGACGGAGTAGGAAGTACTTAAACACCCACTCCGCCCCGCTTACGCTGGTCTTGCTACTATTGGTGTTCTAATGCTAAATATCCTTCAGTTTATTAATAGTGCTAACAATTATAATGTAAAGAGAAGGGGAAGAAAAGAGAATTGTTTTATTGATTTAATGCTAAAGATTACATTAAGAGAAGAATAGTAAATTAAACTAGAGTTTAAATGTAGGGAGATATCCTTAACCAACTTTAATGTAGTAAAGTGGTCATTTAGTCATGTCCCAATTGATGGGGATTGCATACACAGACAAGACACGTAAAATAGAAGAATAAGAATAAAGTACCTTTAGAAGGAAGAACTTCAAACTTGGTGAAAAGATGATGTTTGTTGGAGAGAACTTGTTGTGTAACACTTTGTGTAGTGTTAGAGAAAATATTGTTGAGAGAATGTGTGTAGAGTTTTGGTGTGTAAGAAGTTGAAATCCAAAATGAGTCCTAAGATTCAAGGTTGAAGGTCCTTTTTCTAAGGTAGAACGAAGGGGTTTTTATAGGTAGAAAAGAGAGGGAAAGGTTAGAGGGAAAATGATCAATCCATGTGTAATGGAATTGACCAATGAAAAATAAGATAAATCAAATAATAAATAAAAGAAGATGAAATCAATAAAAGAAAATCAAATAAAATAAAAATGAATATTTTATTTTAAAGAAAAGGCTAAGAATATGGGATTGGGAGTTATGGAATAAAGGGGGATGAACTTGGATGTGAAAAGAGGTCTTTTGTGATCAAGAAGAGATGTTGTAAATAAGAAAAGGGAGGGGAAAATGGTGAAATCCGTTACTGCCAAAGTGGGAAGCGCGCGAGTCCCGCTTTAGGTCGAGAGGCGCGCGCAGCTCACTGGCAGTGCCGGAGGCGCCCGCGGGTAAAAATGACAGAATGACCCTAAAAGTTAACTCTGTTATGCAGTTTAGTCCAAAACTAACGGAATCAGTTAGGAATTTAACCGAAGTAACAGAAATTAACAAAACAAGATAAATAAAAATACTATGTATGCAATCGGGGTGAGAGGTCCAAGGCGGGGTGTCTACAGCAGCTTATCATAATATAGCCACCCTATTATAGCGGGGGTTTATGTAATAATTCGAGTAACACACAAATACAGAGGATCCTTATTTAAGCAAGGATATCTCAACTACAATACAATCAGGATATCCATCATCCTTATCAGGAGTCTATCTCCAAGGAATACGAGTCCTAGATCAACATGGGCATTCTGTCTTACTTGACAAGTCAGGACTCATTCACCCATGCTTATATAAACAGGTCCTCCATACAGGAAACGGGTAATGAACTCTTTTGGCTCTAAACTATAGTCAATTGATTTCTCTTCATTTCATACACAATCTGTATTCTTATTCTCACGCCGGAGGGCCTTAGCCGGTGAAGCCCCGGCATAGTTTATGTTTGCTCATTGTACGCAGATCCGTACAAGGAAGTTCTCATTGCTGGATTTATCCGAACCGCTAGACGAAGGCTGATCCGGTACGTTTTTGGCAGCACCAAATGTTTACAATGACTCCCACTCATTCTCTCTCCAACTTTATTTTTATACTCACAATACAAATCAATCTACTATTTCTTAATCCACTTTCTCTCTCCTACTTCACATTTCACACTCACAACAGCTACCCACTACTATTCATCCATTAATTCCTAGGCATAACTCATTTTGTGCACATAGTTATGGGACAGAGAGTGATGTAGGAGATCCGACCGGCACAGGAAGTGCACGGCCGCTCCGTGATAAAGACTCGACCGTGCAGATTTTGGGAGAACAGGATGGGGCGTTCGACTTGATTGGCATGACCATGCCAAAACAGAAGCACGACCGTGCCAGAATTCGGCGAAAGGAAGGTGCCAAGCGACAGGAATAGCACAGCCGTGCCATCCAAAGGGCACGACCGTGCCCGACGGCATATCAAAATTTTAGTTTACGTATTTTGTTTTTGAACGCATAGCAGTTAGGGTAGTTTTGGTATTTGTTTGGTTAGGGATTTGTTAGTTGTTAGTAGTATAAATACTCTTTTAGTTCATTGTGTTAGGGTTAGCTTTTGATTAATTGAATTTTATTCAAAGAGATTTTCTCTTTTCTAGTGGATTCTAGGTTTTCTCTAGTGAATTCCAGGGTTTGTGTGTTTAAGGGTTCATCGCTTGTGAACTCTAGTGATTAGTGCGCTAATCACGAATACTATCGCTTCCGTGATGCGTCAGTTGGCATCAGAGTATGCCATATCCTGTCTTTTACATCATAAATCATTAAGGGAGATCAGGCTACAAAGGCGGATATCGATGGTATTACTGTTGGTGTTGGTGCCCTAGGCACGTTTGTTAAACGTTGTATAAGTTATCATTTTATTCATAATGATAAAGAGATAATAAGATTATTATTATGGCTCGTGTTTGCTTATAATAATCTCCGTCCCTAGAGCTTGTTAAGCACTAGTATAAAGGCTAAATGATTATGGGATGATCATGTTAGATTTATGGATACTTGTTTGGAACAAGGTACTGGACATGACCCGCGGTATGAGATTTATGTCATGGTCGATGTCATATATAAATCTCATATTAGTTATGTCATTTGAATCCTTGGACATGAAGTTATTATAGTCTTCCACTTGATGAACATTATGTTTGACATATTCAAACGCTGCCTTAACACGGTAGTTATAAAGGGTATGATTGGCATGATTGGATTCACGTAGGCAAGAATAATAAGCCAAATGGATTTCTCCCTCTTCGGAGAGATGTCAAGCTTGGGCCCCTCGAAGGAATGATGTTGATGAAATGTTTGGCCAAACTCAAATGGATTGATTGGATCAATGTCATTTGGATTATCAACATATTCGGAATCGAGAAAGTATTGAACAATACAAGTTGACTTGTTGACCATGACTTGTGTTCAATGACATCGTGGACAAAGGGATCATGACAAGTTCTAAAAAGGAATGCGAACTTGTATCTAGTTATACTATTTGGGTAGGTATGACGGTTTGCTAGAACCTAATCATATCTTATGATTTCATGTTTGAACCCATTGCCAACTTAGTATAATCCTAGAGAGTCACACACAATAGAACGAATCCTAAATAAGGACTATATTGGAAATTTGGAAAAATTGGATTTTTCTGGGCCTTTGGTCGACCGCCCAAATGGGCTGGGCGACCGCACAAGAAATTGGGCGGCCGCACACCTCAGTTTGGGCGGCCGCACAGTGCTGTCGGGGACAGATTCCTAATTTGATTCGGAAAGGAATTTTGGACAGGTTTAGACACAAGTTTCCTATTTGGAATAGGTCTAACTTGTATATAAACATCAAAATTCGGCCAAGAACAGAACCTAAGCTTTTGTGCAAGTCTCCAAAGAGTTTGAGAGAGTTTATTTTGTTCTAAGAAATCCTAGATTGAAGAACAAAATTATACACAAAGAAAATTCCATATAGTTCATATTAATTATGAAAACGTGTTTCATAATTTGGTCTAGCAACCAAGATCAAGTGTTCTTGATATTCGTTCGTGGTGTGGATACCGCTAGAGGGTGAAACTTATCATCTTCATAGTTCGTGATTCTTGCTTTGTTCGTGATCAAAATTTCAAGCCTCCATCGAATTCAAGGTTGCAAAATCAAAGGCATCAAGGGTTAGTATTCTAGTATTCATTATGTTGTATTTGACTTAATCATATGAATGGATCTATGGGCTTTGGGTTTCATTAAATTTTAAATGCTTAATTCCGCTGCGCATGTGACTACGAAACCCAACAGTGGTATCAGAGCCCCGTTCATGTTGATTATTTCAATACTAGATCATGTTGTGTGTATATAAATTGTTTATGTGCCAAGCATGATATGAATATTGGATTATATGATGTTTATGTGTTATGTGATTTTATGTGGTTTATTGTTTTACAACTTTAATCGCACGATTCAATCGCAATAAATATTATGATGGATTCTGAATTGTTTGATTATTAATTCTGATTGGATCATGGTCTTAATAATCGGGGAAAGACAATTTTGAGACAAATTTTCGAACTTCAAAATTCCTTCTGATGCGTTTGGGCGACCGCACAAATCTCCCTGGGCGGCCGCACATGTTTGGGCGACCGCACAGGAGAGTTTGGGCGGCCGCACAGTTCACTGATTCTGTTCTGATTTTGGTTAAAATTGGAATTTGGAATTTTCGAGAGGTCCAACCGAACCAGTAACAAAACCAGACCAGACTTGCTGATCTGGAATGAGCTTTGGGTAGTTGGTTTGAGTGTGGATCTTAGGGTTTGATTTTCCTATTTGTTTTAGTCTTGTGATTCCTAGATTGGTTCAAGTTTTGGATGGCTAATCTGCGTTCATCGAGATTGTGTTTCCCAAAATTGATCGCAATCAAAGTTTCAAAGATAAAACGAAGTTAGAATTATGAAGAGTTCATAATTGCTAAAATTGAGAAACAAAGTTCTTGATTCAAAGTTTGGAGATCCATGTCGAATTGTGAATGCAATTGGCCTACGTTCATCGAGGCCATCTATTGCTTAGTTTCGGCCACATGGACTACTTTCTTGGTCTCTTGAATTAGTGCGGGATTGTGGTTGCCTAACGGCTTAGTTCGACCGCACTTCTTTTTGTCTTGATTTGGAAATAACGACCAAAGTTGAAAAGGTCTTATCCTCATAATTATAGAGAAACTAATGACACATAAATATTGTGCTTAAATTAATGAAGATTAATTTAGTGGCTAAACTTGATGCGTAACATGTTTATCTTATGTGCTCATAAATGTGTTGAATGCTATATGTAATGAACCTTCAAAGAAAGTTTTAAGTCCTCTTGCCACGCCATGATTAAAACACTTGTTTGTGCAAGGGTATTTTCATGTGGACTCGCCAAAGCGAGGTGCATTGATTTTACTTTTGTATGAGCAAGATGAGTGAATAAGAGTTTCCTATGCGTTTAAAATAGTTGGACTTAATAAGGCGTCAAAACAGTTTTGGGCCTAGGCAAAGATGAGATTAAACATGCTTTCGAAATTGGATCCCTAAGAATCATATGAGATATGATTGACAAGAAATTGTCTACCTAATTAATTTGATTTTGAGCGGTCCGCCTCCGTGGACTCAAAGTTAAATTAAAGTTGGATTTTAGCACAATTTCAAAAGAATCTCATGAAAAGATCTAAGAGTCATATGAGATATGATTGACAGGGTTGTCTACCTAATTAATTTAGTTTTGAGCGGTGCGCCAAAGCGTACTCAAAATTAAGTTAAAGTTGGATCTTAGCCCATTTAAATTATATTATACATTGGATGTCTAAGAAGGTTATATAATTTAGTGGGAGTATTTTTGGAAAATACATTATTTATCTCTTTAATGAGATTGGTACTTGTAAAATTTTGGAAATTTTGCATAAGTTGTAGATGACAACTAAAATCGTTGCGATTAATCCTTGTTAAGGATAAAGCTTCAAAAGAATGGTACAAACTTCATGGATTGGATCATGAGCCTAAGAATGGTTCTAAGGCAAGAAGATGGGTTGTACATTCTTGATGGGCCTATTCCTAAAGAACCCAAAGCCAGAATAGACAATCACGAGAATCATGAGTATGATTCTAGGAATGTGAGTTGTCCTATGCTCGCGATTATGTGCTCAAAACTTCAACAAAGTTTGGAACTTTGGAAGCCTATTAGATAGGCGTGGAGTTGAGTTACATGTTTCAAAGAGCAATCTAAGCAAGAGAGGTATAAAACCATTATTGCATTCACTTCTTGCAAAAGGAGTAAAGGGCAATAAGTGGAACCTCACACGCTTAAGATAATGACTACGTAGAGTATCTTGAGAAACTTGGGAGTCCAATTGGATTGGAGCTAGCCATGGATCTTATTCTTGATTCATTTCCTAAGAGTTATAATCACTTTGTGATGGACTATAACATGCTTAGAATGAATAAGAATTTCTTCAAGTTGCATTAACATGCTGAAAAACTGCGAAGATGAAGATATTGGAGAATGGTTCTCCAGAACTCATGGTTCATAAGGAAAAGGGCCAAGTGCCAAAAGAAAGGTAAGACAAGAGTTGTCAAACCTAAAAGAAATAATTATGGTTAAAATAATAACTCTAATTGATGCAATTTGGTAAAAATGGCAATTGGATTGACCATTTAGAATTGTAGTCAAAATTCTGGATAATCAATAAAAGGAATGGTAGTGGGACTACCACTTGGGAATTTTATGTTATAAATTATTCTTTCTAAATTTAATTATTGGGTATTGGATACCAGAATAATTAGTAAAATGAAAGACTACTTATAGTAAAGTTTTATCTACAAACGGTAATGATGCAATGGTTGCAACATTGTTTGTAGAACACTTGTAAAGTGACTTTACTGATGAAGTAGAAAACATTATTTTGTTAAAAGATAATGAAGGATATTAATTTCTTGTTTGGAATAAGAAAAGTGCTTTATTTATTATGATTTACTTCATTGTGTTATCATATAAATAAATCTTATATCCTAAATCTTGAAGAACAGAGTAATAAAGGCTATAACATAAATAATTAAAATTCTTTATGCATTATTGTTTTGATCAAATAAATAAAAGATGCATATCTAAAATTCCATGGGACGGAGTTTTAAGTCATATGATTTGGAATCACAAGATTTATGCAAATCTTATTTACTTGGACCAAGACATCCTTTACTATGATTGGTAAAAGGCTAATATCTTAATTGACCTAATACATTTTGATGTGTATGGTGCATTAAGAAGCAATGCTAAAAGAATTTTTTTTATTATACTTGGTAAAAATATTCAAAGACTCTGATTGGATCAAGATGACGAATAATTGAACCAAGAATTTGACAGTCATCATTAAAGTTGTGAAATGGTTTCACAAATTAACTTCACTAAGAACATCATTTTAAATGATGTGTCTGCATGGAAGTACAATAACCTTATTGGATATGGTTCATTAGATGATAAAGTCAAATTGATCTTCCATTATTAATTTTGGGGTTATGTATTACAAACCGCTGTAACTACACTAATTTGAATTCCATCAAAAGAGGTTAATTGGTGAAAGAAAACTCGGTTTGTCTTTCATAAAGATTTAAGATGGTGAGACCTTTTTGAAAGGAGTTGTCTGGGACACACTCACATTTAAATCTAATAAATATATTTTCATGGGATATCCTAAGGAAACTTGAGGATAATAATTTTACTCATAAGAAACAAATGGTTTGTTAATTATGATGATACTTTTCTAGATAAATGGTTTATCTCTAAAAGAATCAGTGGGAGTAAAATGTATCTCGAATGGTTCGAGACCTAGAAAATATATTTTAACCTAAGATGGAAGTTGAACAAGTTTTCACAAGGAGTGGTGAAAAGTCTGTTCAAGATATACAAATACTTGCGATACATGATAGGATACAATCTATTAGTAGAAATATTGGATATTTCGAAATAGAAAGTATTGAGGTAAAGTTCATTTAGAATGAAGTATTTACCACCTATCAAAGATGTAATATCAACTCAACATTTGGATTAATGGCTTGGAGTCATAAAATCTAAAAGGCAATTCATGTATAATAATCAAGTTTAGAACTTGATCATTCTAACCTAAGGTGTTAAAACCAAAGGAGATGAATGACTTTTCTTGGAGAAAAATGTTACATGGGTAGCAAGAAACTTATTAGAATTTTCATAGTCACATGTTCATATTTGGAATATGAAATTTGACAAAATGATGTCAAAACAAGCGTTCCTCAACGGGAACTCACTTAAGGATGTATTGGATACAACCTAAAGGTTTTTTATAGTCAAGAAAATTCTAAAAGGTATGAAAGTTGCGAAGATTCATTGGATGGATTGAAGCAAGCTTTTGGGAGTTGGAATCTCCGTTTTGATAAGTCATAGAGCTTGGCTTGATCAAGAACGAAGATGAATCTTGTATATACAAGAAGATTAGTGGGAGCATGGTGCTATTCCTTATCTAATATGTGGATGACATATTGCTCATTGGAAACGACATTCCTACACTTTAATCTGTAAAGATTTGGTTAAGAAAGTGTTTCGCAATGAAGAATATGGATGAAGCATAAGTCATTGGCATTAAGATCTATAGAGATAGATCAAGGAAGCTAAATGGTTTAAAGCCAATGTACATACATTGACAAAGTCATAAGAAGATTTCGCATGGAAAATTCTAAGAGAGGACATTTGTCAGTGTTACATGGAGTTTCTCTAAGCAAGACTCAATGTCCTAAAGACAAAAGATGAGCATAAGAAAAACAAATGAGATGCCATTTGCTTCGGCAATTGGATCCATGATGCCATGATAAGTACTAAGGCGGATATATCTAATGCTTGGAGCATGACGAGTAGATATTAATCCGATAACCGGTGAGAGTCATTGGATGGCTGTGAAACAATTCTTAAAGCACTTTAGAAGGACTGAAGAATTGTTTTGATCTATGAAGGGATGGAAGATGATCTCGTCGTATATGGGTACGCGGATGCATGCTTCCAAACCGACAAAGATGATAAAAGATCGCAATTGAGTTTTATAAATAATAGTGAAGCTGTAAGTTGGAATGGTTCCAAGAAGAGTCATTAAATTCTACAACTAAATCTAAGTATATTGCTGCATTGGATGCTGCAAAGGAAGTCGTTTGGATTAAGAAGTTCATGGTGAACTTAAGATGGTTCCTAGTATTGCTAATCCAATAGACCATATTAGTGATAATAGTGGTGCTATTAATCAAGCAATGGAACCAAGGGCACATCCTAAATCCAAACACATACTTAGGCGTTTTCTTATCGTTCGAGAAATCGTTGATAAGGGAGACGTAAATATATGCAAAGTACCAAGTAATGATAACGTTACGGACACGCTAAACAATGGGACTTCCACAAGCTAAACATGATGGTCATGTTGGGTCCATGGGTATTGGATACCTAGGGAATTGGGCCTAGGGCAAGTGGGAGATTGTTGGTGTTGGTGCCCTAGTCACGTTTGTTAAACGTTGTATAAGTTATCATTTTATTCATAATGATAAAGAGATAATAAGATTATTATTATGGCTCGTGTTTGCTTATAATAATCTCCGTCCCTAGAGCTTGTTAAGCACTAGTATAAAGGCTAAATGAACATGGGATGATCATGTTAGATTTATGGGTACTTGTTTGGAATAAGGTACTGGACATGACCCGCGGTATGAGATTTATGTCATGGTCGATGTCATATATAAATCTCATATTAGTTATGTCATTT
Organism: Campanula takesimana; assembly: GCA_026119855.1. Taxonomy (NCBI): domain Eukaryota; kingdom Viridiplantae; phylum Streptophyta; class Magnoliopsida; order Asterales; family Campanulaceae; genus Campanula; species Campanula takesimana. The sequence goes on from JAOWBW010000105.1 coordinate 538,546, forward strand.
GAATCATTGGACATGAAGTTATTATAGTCTTCCACTTGATGAACATTATGTTTGACATATTCAAACGCTGCCTTAACACGGTAGTTATAAAGGGTATGATTGGCATGATTGGATTCACGTAGGGAAGAATAATAAGCCAAATGGATTTGTCCCTCTTCGGAGAGATGTCAACCTTGGGCCCCTCGAAGGAATGATGTTGATGAAATGTTTGGCCAAACTCAAATGAATTGATTGGATCAATGTCATTTGGATTATCAACATATTCGGAATCGAGAAAGTATTGAACAATACAAGTTGACTTGTTGACCATGACTTGTGTTCAATGACATCGTGGACAAAGGGATCATGAAATGTTCTAAAAAGGAATGCGAACTTGTATCTAGTTATACTATTTGGGTAGGTATGACGGTTTGCTAGAACCTAATCATATCTTATGATTTCATGTTTGAACCCATTGCCAACTTAGTATAATCCTAGAGAGTCACACACAATAGAACGAATCCTAAATAAGGACTATATTGGAAATTTGGAAAAATTGGATTTTTCTGGGCCTTTGGGCGACCGCCCAAATGGGCTGGGCGACCGAACAAGAAATTGGGCGGCCGCACACCTCAGTTTGGGCGGCCGCACAGTGCTGTCGGGGACAGATTCCTAATTTGATTCGGAAAGGAATTTTGGACGGGTTTAGACACAAGTTTCCTATTTGGAATAGGTCTAACTTGTATATAAACATCAAAATTCGTAAGCTTTTGTGCAAGTCTCCAGAGTTTGAGAGAGTTTATTTTGTTCTAAGAAATCCTAGATTGAAGAACAAATTATACACAAAGAAAATTCCATATAGTTCATATTAATTATGAAACGTGTTTCATATTTGGTCTAGCAACCAAGATCAAGTGTTCTTGATATTCGTTCGTGGTGTGGATACCGCTAGAGGGTGAAACTATCATCTTCATAGTTCGTGATTCTTGCTTTGTTCGTGATCAAAATTTCAAGCCTCCATCGAATTCAAGGTTGCAAAATCAAAGGCATCAAGGGTTAGTATTCTAGTATTCATTATGTTGTATTTGACTTAATCATATGAATGGATCTATGGGCTTTGGGTTTCATTAAATTTTAAATGCTTAATTCCGCTGCGCATGTGACTACGAAACCCAACAATTACCACCGCTATCGCTGCCTTAACAACGTAGATTGCTGCGTTGGTGGCTATCAACAGAGACAGAATGTTAATCAGAACCGTAGGGTTGAGAGAGACAGGGTTGATCCAATTCGAGATCCAGTTGGACGTCCGCAACGGGCAGAGAATCGGGATGAGGAGGAGTCCAGTTCTGAAGAAGAGGTTGTTCATGATGAAGAACCAGATCAAGGTAATAATCGACACCACCATGATTATAGAATTAAGGCTGATATTCCTTATTTCTATGGAACCATGGGGATTGAAGATTTCCTGGATTGGCAGAATGATGTTGATCGCTTTTTCGAGGTTATGGAGGTACCTGCGAATAAAAAGGTAAGGATGGTGGTGATCCGATTGAAGAGTACTGCTGCAGTTTGGTGGGACAAACTCGCGGGACAGAGGCGACGGCAAGGAAAGGGGCCAGTTAAAACTTGGAGGCGCATGAAGCAGTTGATTTTTGAGAGGTTTTTACCGGTAGATTATGAACAGATCTTGTATAAACTGTATCTTAACTCTGTGCAGGGCAAGAGAACAGTTGATAAGTATACTACTGAGTTTCAGAGGTATACTGCGAGGGTTGAGATCGAAGAAACTGAGGATCAGAAAGTTGCACGCTACATCAACGGTCTGAAAAGTTCGATACAGGAGAAGATGGGTCTGCATCAGGTGTGGACCGACGGATGCTTCCACGCTGGCTTTGAAGGCCGAAATTATGGAAAATTCGGGGTCGACAAATTTTACACCATTTCGCAAATGGAATCAACAGGGTAGTTCTGAAGCAGGGACTAAAAAGGAGAATGGGACAACACTTAAGGAACTAACTCCACAGACTAAGGGTACGGACAAAACTAGTAGCTCCACAGGAAACAAAGCTCCAGTACAGAAAACAACAAACCCTTATGCCAAGCCAACAGGGGATAAGTGTTTTCATTGTGGCGGATAGGGTCACAGATCCAACGTTTGCCCCACCCGGCGAACGGCTACGATTCTAGAAGAAGTAGACGAGGAGGAAGAAGGCGTCTCTAATGAGTACGAAGGAGTCGAATTTGCTGAAGAGGAGTCTGGGGAGCGAGTCGGATTTGTTCTTCAACAGATGTTGCTATCTCCCAATGATGTTCCGAGCACACTGTTCTATTGAGAACAAGGTATATAATTTAATTATTGATAATGGTTGCACTGAAAATCTGGTGTCGCAGAAATTAGTGGACTTTTTAGGGTTGAAAACTGAACTTCATGAGAAACCATTTAGTTTGGGATGGGTGAATAAGGGTTCAGAACTCAGGGTGTCATGGATTTGCAGGGTCCCTATATCTATTTGTAAACACTATAAGGAGGAGGTTGTTTGTGACGTTCTGAATATGGATGTATGTCACATATTGCTTGGTCGCCCTTGGCAGTATGATCATGACAGTACTTATAGGGGTAAGGATAATGTTCTGATGTTTAAATGGGCAAAGCATAACATTGCGATAGCTTCTGTTCTGCGTTTTGAGAAAGGGGTTGCGAACGACGAACCGGTCATGATGCTCATACAGAACGAGAAAAATCTTACCGCGCATCTGCAAACGGACGGACAGACTGAGGATACTAACCAGATTGTGGGGAATGTGATCAGCAGTGTTTGTGGAGACGAGCTGAAACAGTGGAAATTAGCTTGGCCACAAGTGAAGTTTGCTTACAACGGTGCAAGCTCGGGGAATATGTATGCCTACCACGCGGATGGGGTTCTTTATCTTGGTGAGAACTCGGGGTCGAGTTCTTTAGAAGTGGAGGAGACTGATGTAGAAGATCCGACCAGCACAGGCAGTGCACGGCCGCTCCGTGATGAAGACTCGACCGTGCAGATTTCGGGAGAACAGGATGGGGCGTTCGACTTGATTGGCACGACCGTGCCAAAACAGAAGCACGACCGTGCCAGAATTCGGCAGAAGGAAGGTGCCAAGCGACAGGAATAGCACGGCCGTGCCATCCAAAGGGCACGACCCTGCCCGGCAATATATCAGAATTTTAGTTTATGTATTTTGTTTTTGAACGCATAGCAGTTAGAGTAGTTTTGGTATTAATTGTTTGGTTAGGGTTTTGTTAGTTGTTAGTAGTATAAATACTCTTTTAGTTCATTGTGTTAGGGTTAGCTTTTGATTAATTGAATTTTATTGAAAGAGATTTTCTCTTTTCTGGTGGATTACATGTTTTCTCTGGTGGATTCCAGGGTTTGTGTGTTTGAGGGTTCATCGCTTGTGAACTCTTGTGATTAGTGCGGTAATCACGAATACTATCTCTTCCGTGCTGCGTCAGAGATAGTATTATTTTCCCCATGTGCTCGTGATCATGAACCCTAAGTAATCCTCTCAAATACATAAAAAAAACACCAGAAAAGACGACTCTTTGGTTGTTAAGTTAGAAAACACCAACAGCAACAAAAAATGAATGATCAAGTAAGTCTTTAAATCTTCTCATTGTTTCAAAAACTGTTTTGGAGGGACATTATGACGTATCATACATATATAGTCGGTTTAGAAAAGAAAAGTATTTTTTTTTTCTTTGGGCTTCTTTCAGAAAAAAAAATATATAGTGTCATTCTTAAAATTGCAATAAGTTTTGTAGACTGGGAAGAAGCAACCACCACATATACTTTTCAACAAGATTATTATAATTAGGACCCGGGTGGGGGAGGGGGTAATTTGAAAATGGTCAAGTTAATAAGACCACCATGATGTACTGATAGAAGACGGAAAAATCTTAGACTCGCTTATGCGAAAATCTCGAAAAAAAAAACATGTTTTACACTCGCTTTAGTGTAAAACTTGTTTTCATCTCTTAATGTAAAACACAATCTCTTAATGTAAAACAAAGTTTACACATCTCTTAGTGTAAAACAAGTTTTTAATAAGATTGACTCGCTTATATGGTACAGTTTTTTTCTGAAAATATTTTAAGTACATGTGTATCTCTCGGGCTATTCCTTTGGATGATTTCCTTGTTCAACACAATCTCCTATACTTGGGAGCATATTTAAAATTTAGGAACATGTAAACGTGTGTTAAGTACAGCTTACAAATGTTTAACAATCTTAAGATAACTATGCTATTGTTATACACGTGTGTTTTAATTTATGTAAGTATATATGCGGATGGTATAACTACTCTATTTTTATTTTATTTTCATTTCTCAGAATGCCATTATGTCTACGGCTTGACGTATTTGTTATGACGACCATGTAACAAATATAGCTAGACAAAGTAGTTTTAGTTGAAGACCCAAATATCCCCTTCATCTACTTAGCTCTTCAACACGACTATATATATAACATCCAAAACCAAATAATCATAAAAGAGTTTTTAGGGGCGGATCTAAAGAGGGAAGAGGGTACTTAATTCATGTGTTTGAAAAAATGGATGCATGTCGTTATGAGATTGAGGGAGTATATAATTATGAACACACATTAATCTCGCAAACGGGTCAGATCAATGGGTAACCTATATTCTAAACATCTTTGCCTCTCTCTCTCTCTCTCTCTCTCTCTCTCTCTCTCTTTCTCTCTCTCTCTCTCTCTGAACACATGCCCACACAAGTACAAACGTCCTCTTGCATCTATTAGCTAATAATCTTGAATCAAATATCCATGTAGTCCATGTAGAATAAATAATCATGTCAATGATTTCATTTATGCATGTCAAATATCTATCATGAGATAAAAATGACTGGGTCAAATTAAATGATTTTTCGTCGGGAATTCGGTGCTCTTGGTTACATATTATTTTATTGTTAAACCAATTCCATTTGATGATCATATTAGTTTGGAAAATTATATAGCAACCCTCTCATTAAAAAATAAGAACTTTGATTACACAAACTCATCGAGGTGAGGCACCCTGCTCTTCCTGACATTTTCGTATTTCCCATGTTACGCAGGACTTTCAAGAATCCTCCGTGTCGACCCGCCTGCTCACTACACAGTTAAAGTAAATTCTTTCTCATTAATCTCTACCACAGACCTTGAAAAATATGAATCAGGCATCTTTGAAGTTGGAAGTTACAAATGGTGAGCTTGATATCTACAAAATCCTTATGTTTCTTTTTATTTAGTTTGCAATTCTAATACCGGTCCAATAAATTGTTTTTTAGGATGTTATCCATCTACCCAAATGGAGCTGTCAAAGAAGGAGGAAAAGATCACATCTCTCTTTTCTTAGCCATTGCTGATAAAGAAATGCTTCCAGATGGTTGGGTGGTCAATATCAACTTGAAAATGTTTGTCTACAAGGTAATCAAATTTATCTGGTCAAATATTCTTCACTCTGAGAGTGGATTCTAAAAGATATTGGGGAGGCTCTAAAAGACAATGGGAATAATTTTTCTCTCTGTCTTTCTTTTATATTGATTGAGAATTAACCCTTGTCACCTCCTCTTAAATTTATCTTATGTACGATTGTAGATGAGGATTGTAAATTATGGCGTTATCATAGCACAAAGACGGAGTGGGGTTTCTCCAAATTGCTATCTCTGGAAGAACTAAATGATACGACCAATGGGTACCTACATAATGACTCCTTTGTGTTTGGGGTAGAGATTTTTCTACTAGAAAATACCGGCAAAGGTGAATCTTTATCCAGAATTGAGCCTAAAGATGGCACTCACAATGGAAAGTAAATGGATTTCCATCCATAACTCGAGAATTTATAGAATCCCCAGAATATTTTTTTGGTGGACATAAATGGTATGCTTCGTTTCCAGACCCCATTTTTTTTTAAATCGATGAGCACGTCTATTCAATCATACCATTGTGAATATAATGCAGGACTTTAAGACTGTGGCCTAAAGGAAAAGCGACGAACAGGAACAAGTTCTCTTTGTATCTCAACTTGACTGATGTAGGAGCTCTAACCCATGGACGGAAATTGTATGTGGAGTATATACTACGGATAAACAACCAATTTGGCAAAACTAGCTATTGGCATACATGTAACTATCACATGCCACTGTAAATTGTTTTATTCTTCATATCTCCCCCTCCCTCCCCACCCCCCCACCCCCAAAAAAAAAAAAAAAAAAAAAAAAAAGAGAGAGAGAGAGAGAAATATAATTACCATCTGTATGATTTTTATTTATTTATTTGCAGATAAGCATTGGTTTAATCCTTCGTCAACCAGCTGGGGTAATTGGGATTTTATGCCATTAAGTGAGATAAATGACATTTCCAAGGGCTTCTTAGTGAAAGATACCATAATCGTTGAACTGCAAATTTTGGCCATGTCTCAAATTGATGGCCATATTTGAAGATGTAATGATTTATATGTGGTTTTCTTTTTTCTTTTTTCTTTTTTAACTAATGTGTGTCTTTCTAGATACCATAATTGTTGAATTGCAAATTTTGATCATGTCTCAAATTTGTGACCATATTGTAAGAAGTAATGATGTGGTTGTGCGGAGATCAAACAGATGATATATCACTGTCCATACCTATGTTGATACCTTTCCCTTCTGTATTTTATCATGTATTTACACTCAAATATTTCATTCTTGAATACTCCCTCCATCTCATTTTAAGAGTCAAAATATTTTTGGGTCCAAAATTAAAGAAAGGAATGTTTTTATTGTAAAATATAGCAAGTGGGGAAGAGTGTTGTGAGTAGAGAAAGTGAGTGGGAGAGAGAAAGTGGGGTAGGGAATAGTTAGTAGATAGTTGTTGTGTGTATGACATGTAGGGCCCCACAAATAAAGAAGTATAAAAAACTTTCCTTTTTGAGATTTTGACTCTTAAGTTGGGACACCCATTTGAGAAATTTTTGACTCATAAAATAAAATGGGACGGAGGAAGTATGTGTTTATAGATAGTATATTCAAAATTTGGACTTTTGGGTAACTAATGGGTCCCATATACGGGTTCCAATGAGTTTGTTCAAAAGTTAAAGTGTATGTATATTGTATTTGGGGGGTGATCAGCACGTATCCTATACAGATCGTGCGTACGGATTAGGATAAAAAAAAACAAAAAAACAAAAAAGAAACGTCGTTTTACATATTGTTCTGTATTCCTTTTTTTCTTCTCAGACTAAAGGAAAATCCCCCATTTTTCTTCTCCCCTACGTATTGTTCTATATTCCTTTCTTCGTCATCATCGTCGCTACTAGGATCGGAATTTGGTCTATCTGCCGACGATTGTAAATTTTGGTTAACAAAAATTGGTCAAACAAGCATTGAGACTGTGTGTTGGTCCCAAAGGGCAACAAGGGTATAGAACCGCTAGAGGGGGGTGAATAGCGGTTTAAAATCTTTTTCGAAATACCCTTGAAAATCAACCAAGTACTTATCAGTTTGGTCTATTGCGGTTTAAAGCACTAGAACCGTTCAGATAAAATGCACAGCGGAGTTTTGCGGTTTTGGCCAAACTGAATTATAAAGAGTTGGGGCGGTTTAAGAGGTTGAAAAGGAATGATGCAGCTGACAAGGCACAACTGAAGTATCACAAAAGTATGCAAATCATTTATCAAGTCATTTCACATAAAAGTAAATAAAGCTCATAAACATAAATGTAAATGACCAGACAGAAAATAAAGATCAAGGACACACAATTTGAAGAGGTTCGTTCTTGAAAGAACTACGTCCTCTACCTAGGTGGTTAGCCTAGGATTTTCTAATAGCTACTAGACTTGTATTGATTTAGAGGAGTTTTTACAAGATTACAAACGAATCCAAAATCTAAATAAACAATCTAACCTAACAATGCTATTATAACAACCTGTGTTTTCGAGGTATATAATCTATAAGAAAATATACTCCAGGTGTGTAGTGTGGAAAGAAATCAAGAGCTCAAAATATCTAAGTGATGGTGAGCAAATGATTACTTTCTGTGCAAGGCTGAGTTGTGATGATTTGAAGGCTTGAAGCTTTGATGAAGAACTCTGGGTTTGCTAAGGAGATGATGAAGATATGAGTATCTGGGTTTTCAATCTTCAAAGCAAACTTGAATACTTGGGATATTCTCTTTGAAGCTCAGCAACCTTCAATGTTGAACAATGAAGGCTATTTATAGTGAAGGCATTAGTGACCGTTGAACAATGAGGTGAGTCATTGTATGGCGGTTTTATGCGTTGTCACAATCCCATTGGTTGACCTGTCACTGTCGTCCTTTGCTTTTGCTTTGTGGCAGGAAGTTGTTGGACCACTAACTGACATTGTCCTTTTAGTTGTTGAAAAAGTACAACGGTAACTTTTCAAAAAGTGAGACAAACCGACATTCCAAGAATAACTGAACCATGACTTGAAGTTTAAGGACAAGTCATCAGTCATTCATTTACGGTTGAAAAGCGAATGTTTGTCTTCAAGGAGTAAATGACAGCAATAACTTCTTCAATATCTTGGTCGGCGGTTCCACCAGATGCATGTGCGGTTTCATGAATGAACTTGAAATGCGGTTTCATCAAAGACACAAACTGCGGTTTGATGAAGGACTTTAAGGCACCATGCTGGCGGTTTAAAGATGGCGGCTTGAGGGACACTAAACCGCTAAGAGTAAACCGATGATAACTCAGCTTAACTACTAAAAATCTAGAAATGTACTTGTCTAAAAATTGAAGTAAAACTTCATTACAAGTAAACCTAAAGTCCATAAAAAGACACGTGGAATGGGTCAATCAAATCAGGTGGGTGTACTAACAATGAATCCTAACAATCTCCCCCTATTTGATTGATGCCATTACCACACTATGATAGAGCAAACATTGTACTTGGTAAGAACATGCTCAAATGAGTATGTATTGAAACTGCATGTCCCAAGTCAAATGCACACACAATGCTATACCATAGATTTCTAATCTATCAAAAACAAAGGAAATGAAAAACAGATAGATAAGAAATTCATTCAGATGCATATAAAGAGATATGATTATGAAAATCAGATATGCATGTTTAAACTGAATGTTTAAAACACATACACAGAAAAAATTTCATGATGAATAGTGCATGAGTTTTTAGAAATGCATTGTTCCACAAACAAGTAGTTTGAATAAACAAAGTTTTGGAATATTGGATGCAATGCATTCATTTTCATTATAATCCTTTTAAAGGTTTTAGAAGTTACAAATTACAAGGAAAATAATGAAAGGCAAAAACTGATTACAAAAGATAGAAAGAATTCTAATCAGTTCTATCAGGAACCCTGGCGGCGGCTTGGACAACGGTTTGAGCATCAGAAGGCTCAACTATGCTGGCGGTTTCAAACACATATTCAGCTGACTTGAGACGTAGATGGGTCAGTTCATTTACCTTCTCTAAGATTTTCTCAGAAAGCTTTTTCAGGTCGTTGGCATACTGAACTAAGTAGTCAGTTGATGAAACCGTTAGATCAGCTAGTTGGTCTAACTTCTTCTCCAGACCCTCATTCATTTCTTGGGCCGCTTCAAGTCTGAGAGAAGTCAGCTCATTCAAAGTTTCAACCTTTTGTTCTAACTTGAGCTGATTCTCCAGAAGGGTTTCAATCTTGAATTCCATTCTCCCAATCCTAGGGTCAACAGCATTCTCCCTCTTAATGGCATCAACAAGGAAGGGCAGAGAGGAAAGAAATGCAGATTGGGTAAAGAAAGAATCCAGCACAAACTGAATCTTCACAGGATCAGTTTCAAAAAGGGAGGAAGGGAAAGGAATTATAGAAAATGAAGTGTAGGGAAAAGAAGGGGAAATGGAAAGAATTTGGGTATTAGAAAGAGGAAAGGAAGAATAAGGAGAGAACTGCCATCTATATAGATAAGGAAAGACAATGCAGTTTATTCTAAAGAAAAATTGAGAGCAGAGAGAGAAGATGAACTCAACTGCCAGATCTTCAATAATTTGATCAAGAGTTGAAGCAATCAGTTGATCTGAAGCAGCTTGAGACTCATCGGCTGGAAAGATTGCAAAAGGATTTGGACGACCACACTTGAGTCGTTGCTCTTCATGCTTGTTGGCGGCTCTGATAATGGCTCCATGGCGGTTGGCTTTGGAAGTAGTAGCTCTAAACTTCTTCAGGTAACCCGCTATGTCCTGTGCACACTTCCTTTTCAAACCACGCGGTTTGGGAGACCTAACTGCAACTGTAAATTTAGGCAGAACCGAAGGGGCAGAGATGTTGATCAGTTGCGGTTGAGCCGACGGTTGAACTGCTGAAGCGAAAGGCAGTGTAGGGGATTCAGAAGGTGAAGGAGTGTGCTCTGGTGAATCAAACTCCAGCTTTCGTTTCAACGAATGAGTAGCGGTTTCAACCAGCATGGGGTCTATCCCAGCCTTTCTCATTTCAGCCCTTTCTCTCAACTCCTTTGCAAATGGGCCTTCAGTGGGTGAATGATCCTTCTTGTCAGAAGCTTCAGTGAAGTCCATTGCACCAGGTGGCCTTGATTTCCAGTGCTCCACAAAGTCATATTTCTTCACTAACCTTCTCTTCTTCTTCAGCGGTTGAACCTCAAGATTTTCATCATCTTGCTCAGGTTCATCTTGAACTGCCTCAGACACATCAGTCTACTCAGGCAGTACTGCAGCCTCAAACTCATCAGTTTGCTCAGGCTGAACCGCACTTGTAGATACCTCGGCTTGTTCAACTGGAACCGCAGCCTCAGACACTTCGGTCTGCTCAGGCTCGGTTTGAGTGGAGGGTTTAAGGTTGGGAAGGGCAGAAAAGATTAGCTGCAACTGTTTTTCAGTGAACTGAACAGTTGGCAGTTTGAGAGGGGATTTTGGAGGTGAGATAGGTTTGGGTTCAGAGGTGTAGGCTTTCATTTTTCTCAACAGATTCACATCTTGTGCAAAGTTCATTGATTTTTCAACATTTAGCTTGATTGGAGAAAGGGGTTTTATCTGAGGTTTAGAAGGGATAGGAAGAGTTGGTTTTGTGAAGGGAATTGGTTTAGAGTAAGGTGGAAGCGGTTCAGAAGAGGGATTGGATAGAATGAGGAAGGATTTTGGTAAGGTCGGTTTTGGAGGAAGAATGGATGAGGGTTTTGAAGTGTCAGTGACTTTGGCTTTCTTCTTTCTTGGAACCGCGGTTTCCCTGGGTTGAGCCGCAGGGATTGCAGGCTCCCCCTCAACCGCAGACTCCCTCTCAACCGGAGCCTCAGTTCCATCCAGGCTAACTCCATGCCTATTCAAAGTGGCAGTTTGAGCAGCTTCTCTAGCTCTTGTAGCTGCGGCTTGATCTGCTATGGCACCGGCATAAGGTTTGCCTGACTTATTGAGCCGAGCCTCAGGAAAGGATCCTCTCTTTTCTTCAGGCAGAGGATCAGCAGTCTATACCGCTTGAGCAAACCGCCATCCAAACGCGGTTCTGAAAGCATCAAGCTTAGAAGCACCAAACAAGGTCTTCTCATTAGGTTGCACCCACTCAGCTTCATTGGCCACAGAAGCCTTAAAGATCACAGAATCCTGATGAAGGAACTTGGTTACGAGTCTGCAGTGAGTTCTGATCTTTGTTTTACCAACGGCTTTGGCAGATGTGTGGCGGCTGAGGGCATTGATCATTTCTTACATGATGATCCTTGGCCAGTGCAGCTTCTTCCCTTTGTAGATAGCTACGCAGTAGTTGTACTGCTCAGAAGTGAAATTGTTGTGATTGTCATTCTTGCACATCACTCCAGTATCCACTAAGTCACACAACATCACCATAACTTCTCCAAACTCCTTCTTAGGGGTGGACTTAGTGTTGAAGACAGAGACCCCCAAGAGCTCCTCAGAAGTTCTGCTGACTAATTCTGGTTTGATAGAAAGAATTCCAGAATTCTCCAGTCCAGCCAAAATAGCAACCTTTGAAGCAGATAACACCACATCCTTTGTCCTGATAGTGGACTTGATGGCATTTTCAATCTTAACCTCCCCAGACTCTAAGTCTCTGATCTCTTCACCTTTACCATTCAGTAGGGGTACCTCACAGACAATCCCATTGTCAAAGAATTCTGAACAAAACATCTTGTCAAACTTTGGTTCATCTAACTGGAAAAAGGACAGCAGTTTTGATGATTCCAGTAGGGCAAGCAGTTTTCTTCCAACTGCATCAGCTTCAAATTCGGCTTTGATGATCTGAGATCCAGGTACAAAGTTGGATTCATCCTAAAAATAATCAAAGTTAGTAAGGGTTTGGTGCAAGCAGTTTGAATAAACCAGGCATTCAAACTGCTACAAGGAATCCTAACAATGAAATAAGCGGTTGAAGTAAAACAGGGGTAAAATGGTAAACACCCAAAACTAGACATGGAAAGAATTTGAAAAAGCATTTGAATACATGAAGAACATGATGAACAGGGGATAAACATGCAAAACAAAAACTTAACCAAATTAAGAAAGAAGTAAACCAAAATACTCAAAAAATGCAGATACTAACAAAGTTCTAAAATAACGAGTTTAAATAATAAACCCAGAACATAGTATCAAAATAAATACGAATGAACACCCGAAAAACCCAAAAATCAAAATTGTTCAAAAATTGAACAAAAGACATGCAATAAACATCAAACCCAGCATATATGAACATACGTAATCATAATCAACCAAAAATTGAAAGAAAAAGCAAGTAAAAATATGAGAAGACGAACAAGCTTTTTCGAACAACAATGGCGGAAAAATGAAATGCTAGAGTGAAGGGTTCAAGAAATCATACCATATCGCCTTTGGATGTTTTAGATGTAGATGGAGCAGAAGGGTCTGAAGATTTCTTAGGTGCCATTTTAAATTTTAAAGAAGTATGGGAAATATTGGAGGTTGAGAGCAGAGTGCAGATGAGAGAGGGAGAGAGAGAGTATACGCAAATGAGGAAGAAGGTAAAAAGGTAAAAGAAATAAACTTTGTCTTTTATACTCAATTAACTGTTCCTTGGGTAATGGAACGACGAGAACGGCGCACGATTATCTCCAGATGGCGTCCCACATCACATAGAATTTAATGCGGCAGAGAAAATTGCAAAAGGGTCCTTATAATTGATAAGACATAAAGTAGGGACTAAAATGCAATTTCATACCTGAGCAGTTTGATTGAGCAAACCGACTTACCTTACGTCTTCAGCGGTTTTTCATGAAACTGATGTCTCTCTAATCTGATGGTGGTTTATATGTTTAAACCGAATGACTTTGCTTTCTTGTCGGTTTTGAAAGAACCGATTACATTCATTTGACTCGTCAGTTTGATGGAGGATCTTGTACCGAACCATTTATTGATGCGGTTTCAATGATGCCAGAACCGCACACTAGATGACTTTTCTAGGCATAGCCAAAACACTTAAACAAAATATTAAAAATAATATATAGATATGATATCTTAAGTTAGTTCTAACATACCAATTTCTCCTCGTAAATGATAGAACCTGGAATTTTCAAGCGGTTTGGTGAGAATGTCAGCAATTTGATCATCTGTTCCCACCTTTGCTAGAAAAATGTTTTTCTTTTCAACATGGCCTTTGAGGAAATGATATCTTATGTCGATGTGCTTGGTTTTTGAATGCTGAACTGGATTGTTGGAGATGGATATTGCAGCAGTGCTATCACAGTAGATAGGGCAGTTTTGTTCAAATATCCCGTAGTCCTCCAACTGTTGTTTCATCCAGAGAATTTGAGAGCAACAGCTTCCAGCCGCTATATATTTAGCTTCAGCGGTTGAGACTGAAACCGACACTTGTTTCTTGCTGGACCATGATACAAGCCGCGTTCCAAGGAACTGACAAGTACCACTTGTGCTCTTTCTGCTTATCTTACATGCTGCAAAGTCAGCATCTGAATAACCTAATAGATCAAATGAAGATTCTTTGGAATACCAAAGTCCAAGGTTAACAGATCCACATAAATATCTAATAATACGTTTAACAGCAATAAGATGAGATTCTCTAGGGTCAGCTTGAAATCTAGCACAAACACACACACTAAACATGATATCTGGCCTACTAGCAGTTAAGTAAAGTAGAGAGCCAATCATACCTCGGTAGAGAGTTTGATCAACCTTCTTACCATGTTCATCTCGATCCAAACTGCAGGCCTTAGGCATTGGGGTATCAACTGGTTTAGCAGTTTCAAGCCCGAACTTCTTTATCAAATCTTTACTGTATTTGGCTTGGTTGATAAAGATCCCATCATGGCATTGCTTGACTTGGAGTCCAAGAAAGAATGTCAACTCTCCCATCATACTCATTTCAAATTTACTCTTCATCAGCTTCTCAAACTTAACACACATAGTTTCATTAGTAGAACCAAAAATAATATCATCAACATATATTTGAACTAATAATGAATGACTTTTGTGTATAGCAATAAATAGAGTTGTATCAATTTTACCTCGAGAGAAGCCTTGTTCAATAAGAAATTTAGATAGAGTGTCATACCATGCTCTTGGAGCTTGTTTGAGTCCATACAATGCTTTCTTGAGTTTGAAGATATGATTTGGAAGTTTGTTGTCTTCAAATCCTGGTGGTTGAGCTACATAAACTTCTTCTTGTAGTTCACCATTCAGAAATGCACTCTTCACATCCATTTGATATAACTTGAATTTCTTGAAGGATACATAGGCCAGGAACAATCTTATGGCTTCAAGTCTGGCAACAGGGGCAAAAGTTTCATCATAGTCTATGCCTTCTTCTTGCCTATAGCCTTGAGCAACCAACCTAGCTTTGTTTCTTGTTATTGTACCATTCTCATCCATCTTGTTTCTGTACACCCATTTTGTTCCAATTACTGTATGATCACTGGGCCTTGGAACTAGAGTCCAAACTTTGCATCTTTCAAACTGATTGAGCTCTTCTTGCATTGCAATTACCCAACTTGGATCACTTAGAGCTTCATCTACCTTCTTCGGTTCCATCTGAGATAACAGAGCAGTTGAGAACAAACTGTGATTATCTCTGTGAGTCAAACTCCCTCTGGTTTGGACACCAGTACTGATAGGACCAATAACGTTGGCAGTTGGATGGTCTCTATGGTCATTAATTTCAGGAGGGAGGTTGTCTTGAACCACTATTTCTTGAAGATTTTCCAGAGGAGGATCATCCTGATAATCATTAAAATCTTCATTGAAGGTTAGATTTGGAACTGGTTCAACAGTTTGAATGGGGTCAGAAGACAGCGGTTCAACAGTTACACCATCAGCGGTTTGAGTAGGTGCGGCTGAAGAACTGGATGAAGCGGTTTGAGTAGGATGGTTGTCAGTTGCTCTATGTCTAGTGTCTGTCTCAAAATCACTAAAATCATTAGCAACATTTGGAGCCATATGTGGCTCAAGGAGAGCATGTTCATCAAATGTAACATGGACTGACTCTACAATTTTTAAAGATGTCTTATTGAAACAACGAAAAGCTTTGGAGTGTTTAGAATAACCAACAAAAATACCTTCATCAGCCTTAGCATCAAATTTACCTCGATGCTCTTTGCCATTGTACAAGATGTAACACTTGCATCCAAATATCTTGAAGAAGGCAATGTTGGGTGCTCTGCCTCTCCACAATTCATAAGGAGTCTTGTTATGGACTTTGATGATGAGGGAGCGGTTCTGGGTGAAGCATGCGGTATTGACGGCTTCGGCCCAGAAGTATTTGGGAAGCTTGGCTTCGGCAATCATAGTCTTCCCGGCTTCAATCAAAGTCCTATTCTTTCTTTCCACTACTCCATTCTGTTGTGGAACTCCAGCGGCAGAGAAATTATGATCAATTCCATGATCATAACAATATTGGGCAACACCATTATTTGTAAATTCGGTTCCATTATCTGAACGCACAGCAACAATGTCATCCAATTTCTGAGTTTGGAGTTGTCTAAAGAGAGCGGTTACGATGCCATAAGTACCATCTTTAGAGGCCATCATTTCCACCCATGTATATCTTGAATAATCATCAACCACCACAAGTGTATAGCGGTTTCCTCCTATACTGGCGGTTGGGACAAGTCCAAATAAATCCATGTGCAGCAGTTGCAAACAGCGGTTCGTTGAAGGCGCAGTTTTACTAGGAAATGACTGTTTGGGATGCTTTCCAAGCTGACATGCTTTACACTTTTCATCATGATGGTCAGCCACTTTGGGTAGTCCTTTTACTATACCATCCCTATGCAGTTTTGCTAGATACATGAAGTTCAAGTGGCTGAGCCGCTTATGCCATAACCAGTTGCTTTCACTTATATTTTTGGCTACAAAACAGAGGTCAGCAATAGAAACAATATTGCTTAAATCAAATATATAAACATCACCTATTCTGTTGCCAGTCAGTAGAGTGACTCCAAAGGAAGCATCTTTGATATAACAGCTAGTTGAAGTGAAGATGCAGTTCATTTCTTTGTCACAAAACTGAGATATGGAGAGAAGGTTGTGCTTGAGTCCTTCTACTAGTGACACATTTTCAATAGACACCTTTCCTCGTTTGATTGCTCCATATCCTACTGTTTCTCCTTTCTTGTTGTTACCAAACACTACTGGGGGACCTTTCATTTGGATGAAACTGCAGAGTAGTTCTGAATCTCCAGTCATGTGTCGTGAGCATCCACTATCCAAATACCAGAGATCCTTCTTCTTCTTAGCGGTTCCAGCCATAAAACATGAAATCTGAAAAATAAACATGAAAGGTTTTGGTCCCCCTTATTCCTTGGGTCCTAGGGTTAGCAGCTTTTTGGGACCCACACCCGTTTGACCTTAGGATTTTTACGTCCCTTGGCATTGGGTGTGAATCTTAAAAGACAATGACCAGCACTATGACCAAAGTCGGCATAGATAGAACAATGAATTAAGCCAGGTTGTGGTTGCGGTTTTACAAATCCATTACTGACCTTCGGTTTATCCTGTTTTACTGGGTCAGCGGTTTTGGCTTTAACAAAGTTAACCTTCTTGAGTTTCACCTTTCTCTTAGGTGCGGCTTTAGGAAATATAACAGGATATTCCTTAAACCGACTATGAGCGGTTTCATCACTCAATACTTCTTTGGTTGCCTCAGCCGCTGTGGATTTCTCTTTCCACTTTGGATCTCTCCCAGTCTGGTTTTTAGGATACTCATAGAAATAGTTTTGCTTTCTAATTTCTTGTGTTGAGCCCTTTTTACCAGCATGATTCACCTTAGGAATTTCTTTGGTTTGTTCAGTTGGTTTCACACCACCTTCAACACAAAGACAAGGACACTTACACCCATCATCAGTTTTAAATCCTAATCCACTTTTCTCTTTAGAGAGAATTTGTGAATTAACGATTTGTTCCATGGTGACTCCAGACTTAGTCCACACATCGGTCACTTTTTGAAGTTCATCCCTTTGTGTAGTAAGATCATGGATTCGGGTGTTAAGAACCTCGGTTCTGTCCTTAAGGTAGCGGTTTTCTTCCACAACAGAAGCTATCCCAACAATTTGGAGTTTGAGTTTTTCAATCTCCTCCTTATGGGACTTGCATTCTTTTTGGGAATATTCAAGTTCCGCAGCCATTAATTTATATGCCTTTTTAAGCACAGTGTGCTGTTGACAAATGACATTAGCACGTTCAAGTACCTGGTCATCATGGCTTTGTTCGGTTTGATCCTCAGGAGAGTAGTTTGGTGAAGTAGGAGTTTTACCTTGTTTAGCTTCAGGAGTTTTTGGTGAAACTGACTTCATTTGATAGAGTGGCAGTGGAAGGCTTTCGTCAATTTCAACCTTTTCTTCAAATCCCATTAGGCAAAGATTTGCAACTCCTTCATCTTCATCACTATCATATGTATCATAACCCATCCATGTTAATGGTTGTTCTACTTGTTCAGCAACCATTCCTCTTCTCTTGAAAAACTTCTTGTTGAACGGTTTCTTGGCAGGAGCGGCTTCATAGCGCGGTTTGGGACAACTGGAGGCAAAATGACCTGGTTGTCTGCAGTTGTAACAAACAAGATCATCCCTTTTCTTAGCATCAGCGGCTTTGTTGAATCTAGTTGGAGGGACAAACTTTGCAGGGCCGCCTGACTGAGATTGAGCTCTGTTCTTTCTAAACTTGGTGTAGTTTTTCACATAGAGAGCAAACTCGTCATCATCCATGTCATCAAAGTCAACTTGAGAAGAACTGGATGCTACACTTTGGGAATTTTGAGATGGAGTGTAGGATTGATGAGATTGCTGAGGTTGAGAATAGGTTTGATGATGTTGAGGGTAAGGTTGATGAGGCGGTTGGTAATACTCTGGAGGTGCGGTTTGAGAAATATATCTTGGAATATTTGGATCAAAAGAAGCGGTTTGTAAATGAGTATTGGATGCGGCTTGATGGTGATCTGGATTGTAAACTGGAGATGTGGCATTATTGAAAGCGGCAAGAGAAAGAGACTTGAATCTGTTTTCGGTTTCATGAGCTTCCTCAAGCTTGAATTCAAATACCCTTAGCATGGCATAAAGATGACGAAGATCAAGAGCTTCCAGATCTTTGTTGTCTTCAATGTTGGTAGTTTTGATCAGCCATTTGCTACCAAGAGATTGCATGAATCTCATGTTCAGGTCAGTATTGGAATACTTGTGCCCTAGAGAGAAACATACATTCACAATTTCCACGAACCGCTCATAGCATTGGCGAAGAGATTCCTTTGGGACTTTGACAAAGTAATCAAAGAGCCTTCTCTGTTGGTAGAGGCGGTTCTTCTTGGTGTCGGCATCTCCTTCCAGAAAGTCAATGATGCCATCCCATGTTTCCTTTGCGGTATTGCAATCTAGAACTTTTGAGTGAGTTCTTAGATCAATAGCTGATACAAGCATGGACATGGCTCTTCCATCAAAGTCCACATTCCGTTGATCAGTTTCGGTCCATTCAGCTTCCGGCTTCTTGATTTCCGCAGTTTGTCCAGCAGTACCTGCATCAGGGTTAGCTTTCATCGGGACATAGGGTCCATTAACAATTGCAGTCCATAATCTGCGATCCTCATATATCATGTGCTTCTTCATACTTAGCGCGTGCGTTTTTATCTCTGCGCAGTATATCCTGCGCAGAGCTGCTTTAAATTTTCCGCTGTGCATTTCACACTCTTACGGCACGCTATACTTAGCCAAAATAAGAGTTGTGCGCATCTGCCATTGAATTGCAAAAGGGTTTGAAAAGAATTTTAAAACGCTATTCACCCCCCCCCTCTAGCGATTTTCACACCCTTGTTGCCCCTTTAGGGACCAACAAGTGGTATCAGAGCGAACACCTTCATAAAACATGTCTCTGTTTTTCAAGCTTAACAGCTTGGGTGCCGATTCAATATGGCTTCAAATCTAGGGCAATGGCTAACTTTTCACATACTCCTGCGCCTGCTCAAACCTCATATCAAATTCAGAAAGCTCTCCAAACCTGGTGGATCCTCAAGCAAAGATCCGTATTCTCTTTCATAGAGACTCAAAGAAAGATGACTTGGTTTACTGCAGAAAGCCAGGACATTACGCTTCAATGCCTCCTTCAAAACTTGAGTATAAGGAAAAGCAACCCTGCACACAAAGCATCAAAGCAGTGCAGAATGGTTGCTGAGAAGAACTGCGCAGAAAAGGAGCTAAAGACTCGGAGACTTGACACTGAAGACAACGATGCTGATTCTGAGGATGGACTACTCTGCTTAATGGCAAATGCTGACTGATTCAAAAGTTATTTCTGAAATAGAACCTGAGCATGCGCCAAGGACAATCAAAGAAAGATCCCTTCACTCCAGTGGAAACGGGACACTTTCACCAAGCATACAGAATGACAAGCACCTATCTGCCAGAGCCAACTTGACAGAAGCTGCATCATCACCAACTCCGCAGCCGCGCAAGGAATCTCTCAAAGTGTGCTGATCTTAAAAGATAACTCTGCTGTAGAGTGTAAGTTAATGTTTCAACAAGCAGGAAAGATCTACTTCACTGCGCTCTCTCAAGCTCAGTTGATATCGACAGTGGATTCTAGACACTACTAGAGATGTCAACACTCTTAAAGGTGCGCACGAAGGAAGAGATCACTCAGTAATATATGGTGACAACAACAAAGGGCACATAATTGGATTTGGACTAATCATAAAAGATTAAGCCTCAAGCAACCTGCTCTCCATATCACAATTATGAGATAAAGGTCTGGAATGCCATATCACTTCAACGCAATGTTACATCAAAAATGGCGTTTCTGGACTAACTTTGCTCACAAGGACTCGTAAGACCAACTTCTAATCTATTTGATCTTACCGCTATAATTTCTATTTACTAATCCTTGTTTTGTAGCAATGAACCTAAGTGAATGCAGCTAGCAATGGTATAGGCACCATGCCAGCTTAGTAAGCAACCTGAGCAGTTTTCCTCCAGCAAGATTGCTCCGATGTCAAAACGCTTACATCCGCTTCACCTCATATGTTTGGACCGCTCACTACCGCGAAGCTTTGGACCAACCTATGGTATCTCTAATGATATCCTGGCTGCTCTCCTTCTAAATCTCCAAACATAGAAGACATCAATAAAGTTCGACACTTCAATGGAACAGAATTTATGAACAACGATGTCGCTCAATATTGTGAGAACCAACAAGAACCAACAAATGGTATTCTTCACAAATTCTCTGCTGCTGGAGTTCTGCAACAAAATGGCGTTGTGGAAAGAATCACTCATTGATTGAGGATGGATAAACAATGATAGTAGAAGCAGTACTTCTAAATGTATTTCTGGAAAAAGCTGTCATCGGTACATGTTTTACTCAGGAATAGATCCCTCATCAACAAAGCCTACATCTATACTCCATACGATCTATGGAGAAAGAGAAAGCGCCCAACATTGCTTTCTTCAAGTTCTTTGGCTGCAAACGCTATTGAGGTAAAATTCGACGCCAAAACAGATGAATGTATTCTCGTTGGGTATGCCAATCATTCTATAAACTTTTCATGATCTTAATAAAATAAATCTCTAGTCATTTTAGTATCTGTACATGCTACATTTTGATAAGCATTCTCTCCTTTAGCCACATTTGGCTCCCAATGATTCTGATGACTGCTGAGCTTTTTAGACAGGTGCGCAGTAATTCTATTCCTGCGCAGGACATAGATCAAGCAGATTCAGAATCAGTCCATCTCATGCGCATACTATAAATGCTGCGCCTGAAGTTGCAACTCCTAATGCGCAAACACCTCCTTCTGCGCATGATGTTTCTCCACTTCAACAAATCACCTTTGATGATCGTGATGCTGAAGCAAATAAAATTCCCATTGATCTTCGTATTCCTATCATCACAATATAGGGATTCGCACATCGAGAGCATCAAACTTTGCGGTGTAGCATTCGTTTATCTCTCATGTCGAATCAAAGAAGATTGATAGAGTGCTCCATGTTTTAAGATGGATCGATGCTATGCAAGAAGTGCAAGAAAAGCTCATCCAATATTTAGCGCTTCAATGGGTGTTCGGAAACAAGATGGACAAGAATGGAAGCATCATAGAATCAAAGCAAGAAAGCCTTGTATGGTCTTAAGCAAACTCTAAAAGCATGGTACAATACGCTATCAAAATTCCTACTAGAGAAAGGCTTCAAGCGCGGTAAAATCGATATAACTCTTTTTATTACCAAGAATAATGATCATTCTTTACTTGTTCAAATTTTTGTCGATGATATTATATTTGGTCCTACTAATGAGTCTCTTTGTAAGCGCTTTGAAAAGCAAATGAAAAGCAAGTTTGAGATGAGCATGATGGGAGAAATCACTTTCTTCCTCGGGCTTCAAATCAAGCAATTGAATGATAGCATCTTCGCCAATCAAGTCAAGTACACTAGGGACTCAATCAAGAAGTTGGGACTTGAATGCTAAAGCATACGACACTCCAATGGCCACAAGCAACAAATTTAACAGACTTAAAAGGTAAAGTTGATCAGACTATATCTAGGTATGATTAACTCCCCTTTATCTTCTGCTAGCTGGCCAAGATATTATGTTGATTGGATATGTGCGCACTATCACGCTAATTCTTCTGAAGCACACAACTACTGTAAAAAGTATTAGATATATTTTTAGCTCTGTTAACCTTGGACTTTGGTACACCAAAGATTCGAACTTTAAACTTGTAGGTTATTCAGATACGGACTACGCAGCGTGCACAATTGACAGGAAGAGCACAAGTGGAACTGGTCATTTCCTTCGAAATCGACTTAGCATGGGCAAGCAAGAAGACAGGCTGCTATGTCCATTTCCACTACTGAAGCTGAATACATTGCTGCTGGAAGCTGCTGCTGCCAAATCCTTTGGATGAAGCAACAACTAGTGGACTACGGAATTAATGAAGAGAATTATCCAACTCTCTGCGATAATATGTCCACCATAGCAGTTTGTCAATCCTGCCAAGCACTATTACCAAGCTCATCAACATCTAATATCATCTCCTCAAGAATTAACAAGTGATCTCTTGAAAGGAGAAATGGGTATGCTTAATCTTAGCTAACTTGTCCATATGATTTTTTGATACTAATGTATTTGCTTGATAAGTGTGCAAAATAGGTTAAGTTTCATGCGCCCTGTGTAACACCTGCGCAAACAACTGTCTGCGCATGAAACAACTGTTCTGAGATTTACAGAATCTCTGCGCTATCAATGCGCTGCGCATAACTATGCATGCGCAAATCATCGTGCACCGCAGGTAAGTGTTCTATTCATTAGATTTTTCACATAGGTCCTTGACTGAAAAGTCAACGATGAGTCACAAGGGTACTTGTGTAATTCAAATTTTCCCACGCTTTTATTTTTTGAATTTTCTTGGTAAATTACCTTTTTACCCTTGCGCATGTCCCATTGTCATTTAATGCAAACTGCGATTGTGACAGCGCCTACTTTCGTATGTCTGCTCACCATTTAATGAGGAAGGTGATGCGACAGCCGTCAGCCTCTTTTTGCTGACACACGCGCGCGCAAAGACTGCGCACGCGCATTCCCCATTCGGCCACGTCACCCTGCTAACGTGCGCCCGTCCTTTCACTGACTTACCATTTATGAGGAAGTCGACTTGACAGTGACCGGCTTAGAACTTCACGCACACGCGCGCATAGGCCTGCGCACGCGCGTTCCCTTTTGTGACACGTGGTATTGCTATCCTGCTCCACTGCACATTTTCTCAACTTTTATTAGCTATCGTGCGCCTAACTTCTCCTTCCCTACTTAAACCGTTTCTCTCTCTACTTCTCTCTTCCCTCTAAATTTTCTCACTCTCTTTCTAACCTCTGCTCTAAAGCCTCATTTCTTATTCCCTATTCGTTATCTTCAACCTCAATCTTCATTCTTTCTAAACCTTCAATGGCGCCTAAGAAAACCAAAACTCAACCAGAAATCATCATCTCTGACTCTTCTTCGCACTCTGGAAACTCTCACGAAGAAGAAGTAGAACGACAATCAAGGCATCCCACCGTCAAAGACATGGTATGTTTCACTATAAATTTTTTTTGCCATTGTTGTTCTTGGAGGTCTCAAGACTCCCTTTTTCGATTTCTCCCTTATTTACTGATCATTTTTGAAATCGATCGTTGTGTTGTGTTCGTATTTGCCTGATCTATTCCTTCATGTAGTTTATTTCATGATCAATGGTCGTTACATATATTTTTCGTCAATTTCTGTGCTTCGTAACTTCCTTAGCAGCCGAACCGTTTTTCTGAATTTCTGGGTTTGTTTTAATGTCGTTGACCATACTTTTTACATGGTTGACTTCGTCCTGTTCACGCCGTCATTTCGATGTATTTTTTGTTGAATTTTGTCAACTTTTGTTTTTCTGTGTTCTTGGGTGTTCATGTTCTTAAATATTTTTTATTATTTTATTTAGTCTATTTTTCACCCCCCCCATCTTTGTGCTCTGCGCACAGTTTCCTGCGCATAGCTTCCTGCGCATATAGGCGTATCTATTTCTCTGCGCTCACTTCACTAGTATTTATTTTCTGTGCGCACAATCCCTCTGCGTATGCATTCTTATTTAATGCGCACCCTCTTCCTATTTTCTGCGCATAATTTTGTTTATCATGGAACTTGTGCCAAGGTATATCTGCATTCCTTGCATATGCGCACAGCTCCATAAGCAATAGGCTGTCTAATTCTATCTATTGTTTTACGCAGGGACACGTTTACTTCATTCTGGGTTGGGAACTTATTCAGGCAGATCTCTCTTTAGATGCGATTGGCCGTCATCTGCTTCATCTTCTCAGCTCCTCTGGCATTCTTCCATTATTCACTCTTGAGCAATCCTTCATAGTGCCTGCGCTGTTAGATGAATTCTTCAAGACAGCAAGAGTTGTTCCTTCACAACTTGAAGGCAAGACAACAGAAATGATCATGGCCACCGTTCAGCGCTGTGATATAATGGTTCACCCCAATCACATTCGCAGCCTCCTAAACTTCAATGTTGATAGTTCTTCAGTCAACTATGATGAGGCTCATCAAAATGCGCTTGCACAGAAGCTCATTGGCATTCCTTCCCTCAACAAGAAGTGGCCAATGTATAATAGAAAGGAATTTGGTGAGGTGATGTATCACCTGTGCACCCTAATTGGAGATTCCCTCAACTGCAAGAATAGAAATAATGGACATTTCATCTCAAAGCAGTGGGAATACTGCGCAGCCATCTTCAATGAAGATCAACTAGACTGGCCGCAGATAATATTCAATGAGATTGTGAAGTGGATGACAAGCTATGAGAAGAAGCTGAATGCAGGGAAGACCAAGTACCGAACTCACTGCAGACTGCTAACCAAACTCCTATTGACTTATGGTGAATTGGCCACCTATGTTTAAGAAAAGTCAATCAAGAAGCAGTCTTGCGACGCAAAGTACTATTCTAGAGTACACCTTCAGAATTTGCGCAGTGAGATAGGCAACGCCGATTACTATGAAATCTGGCTGTCTGATGCAGCTCCCAACAAGGAACCCTGGATAGGCCCAATTCCTGTGGTCAAATCCAAGAAGAGTGCAGGAAGATCTTCAACGGATGTTGCGCAAGAGACCGCAGAAGAAGCGTACAATCGCAAGGGAAAGGGCATTGCTCCGCCCAGTAGCAAAAAGCTCAAGGATATTCCTTTGGTTCAATCCACCAAAGGGATTTCTATCAAAGAGGCAGATCCTACCAGCATTCCAGAGCCTGCTCCCTCAAAGCCAACCACTACGAAGCGCAAGGCTGCTTTCCGTGGTGATTCAGATGATGATGCTGTTGAGGGGGAGCAAATGCACAAAGCCTCTCAAGAAGCCATCCCCAGTGCTGATATCGCATATACCTCTTCTCGTCTCAAGCAGATGGTGCGCAGCAGCGCTAAAGGATTGAAGAAGCGCCGCACTAGTTCCGCAGCCACCGACAGCAGTGATTCTTCTCCAGTTCAATCTCCATCTTCAGCCCCTGAGACTCCTACCTCTTCAGCTGAGCTGCGCCAGATCGTGCAGAGCTTGCATTCTGTTCAAGCGACTCAAGTTGCTACGCAGCTGCAGCTTAATCAACTCCTTACTGCTTAAACTGCTTTATTATATCGTCTTGATATGCAGCGTTTGGAGATTGATACCATTAGGGGGTAGAAAGCTGCCAAAGAAGAAGCAAAGGCAAAGGAAAGCACAGAGAGTGCTAAAGCAAAGGCAAGTCCATCTGAGCCTGCACAAGAAAAAGTTGCTATCACTTTGGAACATCTTATCCTGGACTCCCTGAAATCCATCAGCGCTCAGCTTGAAAATGTCAGCGCACAACTCAAAAATGTGTGCACCTTTGGAGCGCTTGATGGTGGACTCAGGGACATTCTGAAAAAGCTCAAGAAAACACTTGCAGATGGGTTACATAGAGGATTTGATGACCTTCAAGTTCAGATGGTGGCTCAGATAGAGAAGATTGAACAAGGAGGCTCTGCGCATAATATTGAAGAAGTGCGTCGATGCATTGCTAAGTCCATGACAGATTTTTCCGTGGCGTTCAACGACAAATTTGACTACGCAATGTTAGACATTAAAGCAAGCGTCAACACTCAGCGCCTCCATACCGACTCAAGATTAGAAGCTACGCAAACTGCCATCCTGACGGACAGCAGAGCAAGGTTCAGAGAGCTAGTGGATGACAATGCTGATATGCGCAGAGGAATGAACACTTATGTTGGAAAAGCTGTGGAGTTCCAGGACAAATTTCAAAATTTAAAGGTGGAACTCATGAACAAATTCAACGGTCTTCAGAATGAGATGCGCGAAGCCCTGCAACGGTTCGAATCCTGCCTCTCCCACTTGTTTGTTGTAGATTGAAGAGAAGAGAAAAGAGGCATTCGTCAGCGTAAGAAGGCCAACCGAGCGACTTAGATTAGATTTCCTCTGTAAGTATTTTGTTATTTTTGGAACCTTTTTTTTTGTTGCGCAGTATGTTTCTTTTATGCGTTTTTATTAAGTGCGCTTCTGTTTTTGTGCGCACCTCTTTTGATTTTCCTCTTTAAAACTTGTAATCTGTAACAGTCAATCCTTCAAAGTTTTAATGAGAAGAATGCATCATAAAGCTTTCACAAAAACCTTGTTCAATTCAAATCATTCGTTTGTGGAACATTGAATGCATTATTACTTAAACTCATGCGCATAATCTTAACTGCTCATGTCTTCTACGCATGATGTTTAAGCATTCAGTTTAAACGCATACTTAAAACTTCATCTCACATTATTTGTATGCTCTGAATGACATTTCTATCTTTCCTATCTTGTAAGTTTTTAATCTTTTGGATAGATTAGAAATCTATAGCACTGGCTAGTGTGTGCATTGACTTGAGGCATGATTTACCATTCTCATTCTTATGGATATGCTATTATCAAGTACAATGAATTGCCTTTGCTATAGTAGGTAATGGCATCAATCATTTAGGGGGAGATTGTTGGGTATGCTTATCACTTAACCCTCCTACATTTGTTAGAATTGATTGATACCATCACCTATGAGTATTTTTATGGACTTTAGGACCTCATGTAAAGAAGTTTATAACTTCAATTTTTAGCTAAGTCCTTTTTATAGTATAGGCTTAGATTATAGGACTTGAAGCTTTAAAGATCGAAGATTTCCTAAGCAGGATTCGTTTCACTGCGCAGGATGTAATCTGCGCAGGTCGCCACTGCGCATAGATATCTTGCGCAGCCCTTGACCCTGCTCAGTTTTTAAGATCTTATTTCCTAAACTCCAAAGAGGTCTTTTTGTGACCAAGCATGGTGCGCATGCTGCTCATGCGCTGAATCCATGCGCGCCGGCAATGCGCATGCCTTTTGTGCGCGGACACAACCTTGGTCAAGTTCCTCATCTCCTGATCTCACATTCTAGAAAGTTTGGAAAACGCTTTGAAGATGCACGCTTATTAAAAAGCTGAGGTGTGCACAAACGACAAAATAAGCACACTCAGCAAAACCATTGGTGGAGACACGCTTCAAAGAAATATCTCAAGTGAAGACAGCTGTCAACCTTCTAGAAGAAGCTTTTGAATTTGGTCTTCATGCTCAGTCTCCAACGGCTCTAAATCACCTGCGCACCAATCATATTGTGCCAGGTCATCATCTTTGATCAGAGCCCCAACGGCTATAAAGGACAGTTGCGCGCCAATCATGTTGTGCCAGCTCATTGTCCTTGCTCAGAGCTCCAACGGCTATATTCAAGCTCTCAGCTATAAATAGCCTGCTCATCTTCATTTCCAAGCGGCCTTCGGATTTAGCCCTTTTCATCGGCCCTTGATCATTATCTTTGATCAAGCTCCTCTTGTTGGCCATTATGCTTCAGAGCTTGAGTTTCATGCTTCAATGAAAAACCATGAAGATCTGAAGACTGCCGCTTAGTTTTTCCAGATTCTTTAGAACAACCTTCAAGATCTTCAAACCTTCAATACTCCTGCTCATATCACAAAGCCTATATCACCAGAATTCTTGGTGCTCTTCATCTTTCATATTCATAGAGCCCAGAATTTATGTCACACACACACCTCTTGAAGCTTTGATCATTTTGATCTAACTTCTTGAGATACACCGGTTTAGTCTAGGATTTGTTCTTCATAGATAATAGATCTTGAGTTAGTATTGAGCTCAAATGTTGTAATTTGTAATACTCTCTCATATAATAAGATCTCCATTAGAAATCCAAGACTAACCATCTTGGTAGAGGATGTAGATCTTTCATCGATCGAACCTCTCCAAATAGCGTGTTCATTACTTATTGCATATTCCCTGCTTAACTTTTTATGAACTGCTTTGTTTGATCTTTCAGATTGCCACTCTTTGATGCTATAATTGTTATTGCTCATTTGCCTTAGAATCCCTTTTTGCGCCACTCTTTAGCCTCATACTTAGCGCGTGCGTTTTTATCTCTGCGCAGTATATCCTGCGCAGAGCTGCTTTAAATTTTCCGCTGTGCATTTCACACTCTTACCGCGCGCTATACTTAGCCAAAATAAGAGTTGTGCGCATCTGCCATTGAATTGCAAAAGGGTTTGAAAAGAATTTTAAAACGCTATTCACCCCCCCCCTCTAGCGATTTTCACACCCTTGTTGCCCCTTTAGGGACCAACACCTTGAAAATCAACCAAGTACTTATCAGTTTGGTCTATTGCGTTTTAAAGCACTAGAACCGTTCAGATAAAATGCACAGCAGAGTTTTGCAGTTTTGGCCAAACTGAATTATAAAGAGTTGGGGCGGTTTAAGAGGTTGAAAAGGAATGATGCAGCTGACAAGGCACAACTGAAGTATCACAAAAGTATGCAAATCATTTATCAAGTCATTTCACATAAAAGTAAATAAAGCTCATAAACATAAATGTAAATGACCAGACAGAAAATAAAGATCAAGGACACACAATTTGAAGAGGTTCGTTCTTGAAAGAACTACGTCCTCTACCTAGGTGGTTAGCCTAGGATTTTCTAATAGCTACTAGACTTGTATTGATTTAGAGGAGTTTTTACAAGATTACAAACGAATCCAAACTCTAAATAAACAATCTAACCTAACAATGCTATTATAACAACCTGTGTTTTCGAGGTATATAATATATAAGAAAATATACGCCGGGTGTGTAGTGTGGAAAGAAATCAAGAGCTCAAAATATCTAAGTGATGGTGAGCAAATGATTACTTTCTGTGCAAGGCTGAGTTGTGATGATTTGAAGGCTTGAAGCTTTGATGAAGAACTCTGGGTTTTCTAAGGAGATGATGAAGATATGAGTATCTGGGTTTTCAATCTTCAAAGCAAACTTGAATACTTGGGATATTCTCTTTGAAGCTCAGCAACCTTCAATGTTGAACAATGAAGGCTATTTATAGTGAAGGCATTAGTGACCGTTGGACAATGAGGTGAGTCATTGTATGGCGGTTTTATGCGTTGTCACAATCCCATTGGTTGACCTGTCACTGTCGTCCTTTGCTTTTGCTTTGTGGCAGGAAGTTGTTGGACCACTAACTGACATTGTCCTTTTAGTTGTTGAAAAAGTACAACGGTAACTTTTCAAAAAGCGAGACAAACCGACATTCCAAGAATAACTGAACCATGACTTGAAGTTTAAGGACAAGTCACCAGTCATTCATTTACGGTTGAAAAGCGAATGTTTGTCTTCAAGGAGTAAATGACAGCAATAACTTCTTCAATATCTTGGTCGGCGGTTCCACCAGATGCATGTGCGGTTTCATGAATGAAATTGAAATACGGTTTCATCAAAGACACAAACTGCGGTTTGATGAAGGACTTTAAGGCACCATGCTAGCAGTTTAAAGATGGCGGCTTGAGGGACACTAAACCACTAAGAGTAAACCGATCATAACTCAGCTTAACTACTAAAAATCTAGAAATGGACTTGTCTAAAAATTGAAGTAAAACTTCATTACAAGTAAACCTAAAGTCCATAAAAAGACACGTGGAATGGGTCAATCAAATCAGGTGGGTGTACTAACAATGAATCCTAACACTGTGAATACAATTCTCATGTAAACTCTTCTTCAACCTCTCAATTCTCCTTCATCTCCTTCGGTGTTTTTTTTTGTTCTTATCTTACGATTCATTCAGAATTCTTCCAAATAGAAATTCTTTATTTAAGGTTTTTAAAATTGGTTAAATGGTTAAACACTTAAGCTCCAACATGACAGAATAGCATAATTGAAACTGAAACCTAAGAAAAAAGCCCTTAATCCAATTTCAGTTGAAATTAGGGAGGTATATAAATTTATGCAGAGAAGTGATAAACAACTATTTTATAGTCTTTTATGATATACTTTACCTATTATTTTACTTTAAATCATAGCTCTATTTGATACTGTTGGGTTTCTCTCAATCATTCTTGGGCAAAAGTGGCGGATGTCAGACAGGGAAGATGGGCGACCGCACACAGTGTCATGGGCGGCCACACATACAAAGCTCAACAAGGACGGAATCGAACCTGGTTACTTGGGCGATCGCACAAGGGATTTTGGGTGGTCGCACAAGTGACGGGCCGGGTTGGGTGATTTCGCGCAGAGAGGATTCCGAGGGTGTTTTAATAAAACCTAAAAACTGTCATATTGTTTTACACTTTTTTGCTGTGTAGCCTTTGATAAGGTTTAGAGAGAGAAAGCTAGGGTTATTCATTGTAGAGAGATTGTGAGATTGTGTGATTGATCATCACCTTGTAATCTCCTTGTACTCTTGATTGGTTATAGTGCATTGTTCTCTGTCGCCCGTGGTTTTTTACTCTTCTTGTTTAGAAGGGTTTTTCACGTAAATCTCTGTGTTCTTTGTTTTTCAATTTTGCTTTCTCTTTGCTATTTTGTGCTTTGATCTTGGCAAGATAAGTAATTGTTAGACCTTCAATCCTAACAATTGGTATCTAGATCCTGGTTTGAGGTTCTTGTATTGCTTATCGGTAGAAGATGTCAGGGAAGTACGAACTTGAGAAATTCGATCGCAAGGTCAATTTCGATTTGTGGCAAGTGAAGATACGAGCAATCTTGGTGGGAAAACAGTGTGTCAAGGCTTTGCTTGGTAAGGCAAAGAAACCAGAAAGCTTGACTGATGAATAGTTTAATGACATGGACGAGAAGGCTTTGTCTCTCTTGCATTTAAGTCTCAAAGACGAAGTGTTGAGGGAGGTTGTGAGCGAAAAGACTGCTGCAGGGCTCTGGCTTAGGCTTGAGCAACTCTTCATGACGAAGAGCATTATTAATCGGTTGCTACTGATGAAGAAACTCGAAGAATGTAAACTCAAATCAGGTGAGTCCTTGGAAAGCCATCTTGATGAGTTTGACGGTTTGGTCATGGACTTGAAGAATGTAGATGTTGTGATTAATGATGAGCAATTGGCGGTTAAATTGCTATGTTCTTTACCCTCTGAGTATATGCACTTTCGTGAGACAGTTTTGTATGGGAAGGATGAGATCTCTTTGGAAGAGATCAAGAATTCTTTGCTACAACGTGAAGTCATTGAGACGCACTTGACTTCTCCAAGGGCTGAATCTCAAGGTGATGGGTTAGTAGCTAGAAGCGGCAGGAAGTCAGGAAAGGGAACGAGTACAAAGAACTCGGGTCAACCCAGTTCAAGTGGAAAGTTTAAAGATGTGATATGTCATGCTTGTAAGGAGAAAGGACACATCAGATGGTTTTGTCCCAACAGAAGGGATAAAAGGGATGATAATACAACCGGTAAGAAGGGTGAAGCTGGAGTGGTGTTTGAGAACACCAGTGATGGCAGTGACAGTTATGCGCTTACTGCTTGTGATTCGGGTACCAAAATTCGTGATAATTGGATTTTGGATTTGGGATGTTCTTATCATATTAGTCCAAAACGGGCATGGTTTTGTTCTTATAACGCTACTACTGGTGGAGTAGTTTTGATAGGTAATAACGCTGCATGCAAGGTTGTTGGTGTTGGGACTATTAAGATTAAGATTTTTGATGGAGTAGTGAGGAAACTGCAGAATGTCAGACATGTTCCTGAATTGAAGAAGAACCTAATTTCCTTAGGCACTTTGGACAGTCTTGGGTATAGCTTAGCCATTGTGAATGGTGAACTATCGGCTATCAAAGGTGACTTGGTGGCTCTAAAAAGAAAGAAGGTGGGGACATTGTAAGAGCTTCTTGGGTCTACGGTTGTTGGTTATGTGACTGTTGCACAGGGTTCTATGACTGAGGCGGAGGCTACTCAGTTGTGGCATATGAGACTGGGTCACATTGGCTTCAAGAGGATGACAGAACTTTCAAAGCGCGGTTTATTGGATGGATAGAAGATGGGGCCTATGGACTTTTATGAGCATTGTGTGCTTGGAAAACAGATTAAGGCTAGCTTCGGGAAGGGAGTTCACCACTCTAAAGGTATTCTTGATTGCATTCATTTTGATTTGTGGGGTCCATCTAGGAAATTATCTAAGGGTGGTTCTCGTTATTTATTGACTTTTGTTGATGATTATTCGCGAAAGGTTTCTGTCTATATCTTGAAATATAAGAATGATGTGCTTTTGAATTTTAAGCAATGGAAAACGTTGGTTGAGAAAAAGATAGGTAGACCCATAAAGAAACTGAGAACAGATAATGGCCTTGAGTTTGTCGAAAAGGAGATTACTGAATTTTGTAAAAATGAAGGTATTGGTCGACACGGAACTTATGTAGAGAAACCACAACAGAATTGTGTTGAAGAAAGGATGAACCGCACGTTGTTAGAAAGGGCTCGGTGTTTGTTGTCACAGGCAAGGTTAGGTAAAGAATTTTGGGCGGAAGCGATTAGTATGACTGCTTACTTGGCTAATCGTTCTCCTAATTCTAGTATTGGGATGAAGACTCCGGTGGAGATGTGGTCAGGCTCTCCAGGAGATTACTCGAGGTTGCGTATTTTCGGGTGTCCCGCCTATGCTTATGTGAACAATGGAAACAAGTTGGAGCCAAGAGCCAAAAAGTGTGTCTTTGTTGGCTATACTACTGGAGTGAAGGGATTCAGGTTATGGGATCCAGTTGCATCTAAGTTCCTGACAAGTAGAGATGTCACTTTTAATTAATCTCTACTTCTCCATGAGAGAAAGGGTTCTGCAGAACGGTTACACAAACAGATGGAGACAGACGGAGATGATACAGAAATGGTGGAAATAGACTTAGATGAAAAAGGTATGTCTGATGAAGCAACTCCTATTGATGCTCCAGATCAAGAGGAGGAGACCAACAAGCAGGTGGAGACTACCAGTGATCTTGGTAGAGGAAAGAGGGATAAAAGACCTCCGGTTAGATATGGCTTTGAAGAGATGGTAGCTTATGCTCTGTCAGCTGCTGAAACAGTAAATGTGCATGAATCAGTCTCCTATAAGGAAGCTGTGTCGTGTGATGACTCTGCAAAGTGGTCGGTTGCTATGGAAGAGGAGATGGTATCTCTTATGAAAAATCAGACATGGGAACTTGTGAGACCTCCACCGAAGAAGAAATTAGTCAGCTGCAAGTGGGTCTACAAGTTCAAGGAAGGTACTTCGGGTATTGAGGAAGCGAGGTATAAAGAAAGGTTAGTTGCTTGGGGCTTTACTCAAGTCGAAGGTGTAGAGTACAATGAGATATTTTCATCGGTTGTTAGACATACATCTATTCGCACCTTGTTGAGCATTGTGGTGATGCAAGATCTAGAGCTTGAGCAGTTAGATGTAAAAATGGCTTTTTTACATGGGGAGCTTGAGGAGGAGATCTACATGCGCTATCCTGAAGGGTTTGTAGTCGAGGGTAAGGAGGATCATGTTTGCCTGTTGAAGATATCCTTGTATGGTTTGAAGCAGTCACCTCGACAGTGGTATAAAAGATTCAACACTTTTATGGGAACTCATGGTTTAGCTAGGAGCGAATTTGATAGTTGTGTCTACTTGAAGGGTTGTAGTGATGGCACATTAATTTATCTTGTACTATATGTCGATGACATGCTTGTGGCAGCAAAAGATATCAATGATGTCAACCAGGTGAAATTGATGTTGCAAAGTGAGTTTGAGATGAAGGATTTAGGTGCTGCAAAGAAGATTCTTGGCATCGAGATTGAACGGGATCAAAAGAAAGGGCTCTTGTACTTGTCTCAAAGAAAGTATGTGGAGAGGGTTCTGGAACGATTCAATATGAAGGATGCCAAATCTGTAAGTACTCCTTTAGCATCTCACTTTCGGTTATCTTCTTTAGATAGTCCCAAGTCTAAAGATGATATGGATTATATGTCGCGCGTTCCATATTCAAATGATATTGGGTGTATTATGTATGCTATGGTTTGTACTCGACTAGATATTGCTCAGGAAGTGAGCGTTGTGAGTCGATACATGGGGAATCCGAGGAAGGAGCATTGGAATGCTGTTAAGTGGATTCTGCGATACTTGAGTGGTACACCAGGTTTGTGCATTATATATGCCAAGAATAGTGATGGTTTTGTTGGGTATGTTGATTCAGATTGGGGCGGAAACCTTGATGACAGAAAGTCTACAACGGGGTATGTGTTTTATCTTGGTGGTTCCGCGGTTAGTTGGAAATCTGGATTGCAGGAAGTCACGGCATTTTCTACTGCCGAGGCTGAGTATATGGCTATAACAGTGGCGGTCAAGGAATCGAAATGTCTTGGTGGTTTGGTTCGTGAACTTGGTGTTGTTCAAGGTGCTCCTAAGGTTTTCAGTGATAGCCAAAGTGCTATTTGTTTGGCAAAGAATCAGAATTCTTTCCATAGGAGAACGAAGCACATTAACATAAAATATCAATTTGTGAGGACTACAATAGCGAATGGTGAAGTGGTCCTAAAGAAGGTTGATACAGCTGACAACCCAGCTGATATGTTGACAAAGCCTGTGCAGATTGCTAAGTTCGAGCATTGCTTGAACATATTTGGGGTTACTAGTCATTGATGCCCTTTGGGGTGGGAGCGGCAGAAAAAGATAGGGATGTTCCCTTAGTTTACTAGCTTTTTCGTGATTGATCGTCAAGGTGGAGAATTGTTGGGTGTCTCTCAATCATTCTTGGGCAAAAGTGGCGGATGTCAGACAGGGAAGATGGGCGACCGCACACAGTGTCATGGGTGGCCGCACATACGAAGCTCAACAAGGCCGGAATCGAACCTGGTTACTTGGGCGATCGCACAAGGGATTTTGGGCGGCCGCACAAGTGACGGGCTGGGCTGGGTCATTTCGCGCAGAGAGGATTCCGAGTGTTTTTTAATAAAACCTAAAAATTGTCATATTGTTTTACACTTTGATAGGGTTTAGAGAGAGAAAGCTAGGGTTATTCATTGTAGAGAGATTGTGTGATTGATCATCACCTTGTAATCTCCTTGTACTCTTGATTGGTTATAGTGGATTGTTCTCCGTCGCCCGTGGTTTTTTACTCTTCTTGTTTAGAAGGGTTTTCAACGTAAATCTCTGTATTCTTTGTTTTTCAATTTTGCTTTCTCTTTGCTATTTTGTGCTTTGATCTTGGCAAGATAAGTAATTGTTAGACCTTCAATCCTAACAAATACTTTTAATTCATTTTTTATTCATATTTTGCAATTATTATTCTTGGTTGTATTCTATGGTTAAAACAGGTTTTTAGGGACCTTTTGGGACAAATTACGACTCATCTGATGAACCGGAGCAAAGGGGTTGAAGATGGAACAATTTGAGATGAAAAAGAAGTGGAAAAACACATTTTTTGATCGGCACGACCGTGCTTGCAAATAGGCACGACCGTGCCAATCTTGTCGACAAGAGCAGAACATCAGGAAAAAGGTCCGCCCGGACCAGTTGAAAGACCCGCCCGGACCTTCTTCTCACCTGTTCCGAAACAATGTCTCCAAGAGGTGTCTTTTGATGCTGAATTCGGGAAACAACACATCCTTCAGCCCAAATGCCTATATAAGAAGGCCGATTCAGCCTTGGAAATGATCTAGAATTTATTATAAGA
Organism: Campanula takesimana; assembly: GCA_026119855.1. Taxonomy (NCBI): domain Eukaryota; kingdom Viridiplantae; phylum Streptophyta; class Magnoliopsida; order Asterales; family Campanulaceae; genus Campanula; species Campanula takesimana. The sequence goes on from JAOWBW010000105.1 coordinate 574,461, forward strand.
TCACTCTAGAAAATTTATAACATTATTTATGATTCATCATTGAAGAATCATAGGAGTGTTCCTGTACAAATTCCAAAAGTTGAAGTAATATATTGAAATTATCCTCAAGTTTTCCAATTCCGTTCATCACTGGAAGAATAAGTGTTCTCTATCTTTATCTATATTTCATGCTTATTTTTATTTCGTCAATGAATGTTATAAGAAAAATGACTTGTGAATAAAACCTCTTTAGTTCTTAGGGTTCGAATTTACTTAATATGTTTTCAAAAATTGTTTATCATGTCTGAACTTATTTTCTAAAACCATTTCATAAACCAATTCTTTTATATTATTTTGTCACGTCTACAATTATGAATGTCGACCATATTTGTATGAATCTTAGTTAGTCAAGAGATGGTGCGAAAGTGGAATCTTGACTAATGGAACCATATAAATAGAACTAGATGCCATTAATCACGAAAGTAGGTTAGTCATCTAGGGATGGTCCTTCGGTGGAAATACGTGGATATTTTATGTACTTAAAGGGTTTTAACTGATTAACGGAACTCTCGAAAGATAGGCCGTGTCGGTTTTAAAATACACTTGTTACTTAACTTGACCAATGAGAGAGTAACATGAATGGCGTATCATCCTTGTTTTATGTTTTGAACTAAATTTTATTAAAATATGATTTACATTACTTGAACATATTTTGTTAAAAGTTCCAACCCTGGGAATGTCTTCTAATTATAAGGAATTTATTTTAAAGTATTTTGGTATTTATTTTCTAAATATTTCACTACAAACTCGAACAAAATTTCCCGATCAATCTTTTATTTTAAAGTATTCATAAAAGAAAATATTTATTTAGTCCTTTGTCCTCGTGGGATCGACCCGTACTTGCACAATTACTATACTACTTATAACCCGTGCACTTGCTGTATTTTATAACTAAGCCGTGCATTTCGGCCTAACAAATTTTTGGCGCCGTTGCCGGGGACAACGGTTTACTATTTAAAATTTTTGCCTTTTGTTTTCAGTTTTTATTTATTTATTTTTGTTTATTTAACATCTCTTTCGAAGTCTTTGTTCTTCTAACTTTCTTTAGTAAAGGAAATAGCACAAAACGGAGAAGGATATCCCGCTACACCTCCACCTAGAACCCTACGGGATTTCGTTAACCCGAGTAACCCGGGAACTAGGACACCAATCATTGTACCAAATGCCGACGTAGCCCATTTTGAGATCAAACCTCAACTTCTACATATGGTAATGAACAATCAATTTGGAGGCTCGGTACTTGAAGATCCCCACCTTCACATCCAAACCTTTTTGGAGTACTGTGACACCACCCGCATAATTGGTATCATTCTATGGGATTTCATTAACAAGTGTTTGCCAAAACTTGTTAGGCCGAAATGCACGGCTTAGTTATAAAATACCGCAAGTGCATGGGTACGGGTCGATCCCACGAGGACAAATTACTAAATAAATATTTTCTTTTATGAATACTTTAAAATAAAAGATTGATTGGAAAATTTTGTTCGAGTTTGTAGAGAAAGATTTAGAAAATAAATACTTTAAAATAAATTCCTTATAATTAGAAGAAATTCCCAGTGTTGGAACTTTTAAGAAAATATGTTCAAGTAATGTAAATCATATTTTTATAAAATTTAGTTCAAAACATAAAACAAGGATGATACGCCATTCATGTTACTCTCTCATTGGTCAAGTTAAGTAACAAGTGTATTTTAAAACCGACACGGCCTATCTTTCAAGGATTCCGTTAATCAGTTAAAACCCTTTAAGTACATAAAATATCCACGTATTTCCACCGAAGGACCATCCCTAGATGATTAACCTACTTTCGTGATTAATGGCATCTAGTTCTATTTATATGGTTCCATTAGTCAAGATTCCACTTTTGCTCCATCTCTTGACTAACTAAGATTCATACAAATATGGTCGACATTCATAATTGTAGACGTGACAAAATAAAATAAAAGAATTGGTTTATGAAATGGTTTTAGAAAATAAGTTCAGACATGATAAACAATTTTTGAAAACATATTAAGTAAATTCCAACCCCAAGAACTAAAGAGGTTTTATTCACAAGTCATTTTTCTTATAACATTCATCGACGAAATAAAAAAAAGCATGAAATATAGATAAAGATAGAGAACACTTATTCTTGCAGTGATGAACGGAATTGGAAAACTTGAGGATAATTTCAATATATTACTTCAACTTTTGGAATTTGTACAGGAACACTCCTATGATTCTTCAATGATGAATCATAAATAATGTTATAAATTTTCTAGAGTGATCTTATAATAAATTCTAGATCATTTTCAAGGCTGAATCGGCCTTCTTATATAGGCATTTGGGCTGAAGGATGTGTTGTTTCCCGAATTCAGCATCAAAAGACACCTCTTGGAGACATTGTTTCGGAACAGGTGAGAAGAAGGTCCAGGCGGGTCTTTCAAGTGGTCCGGGCGGACCTTTTTCCTGATGTTCTGCTCTTGTCAATAAGATTGGCACGGTCGTGCCGATCAAAAAATGTGATTTTCCACTTCTTTTTCATCTCAAATTGTTCCATCTTCAACTCCTTTGCTCCGGTTCATCATATGAGTCGTAATTTGTCCCAAAAGGTCCCTAAAAACCTGTTTTAACCATAGAATACTACCAAGAATAATAATTCCAAAATATGAATAAAAATATGAATTAAAAGTATCAAATAGCGCTATGATTTAAAGTAAAATAATAGGTAAAGTATATCATAAAAGACAATAAAATAGTCGTTTATCAAGAAAAAAAAATTGAATTTCAATTTCAGTTAGAGGAAGTTTTTATTATTAGGATTTAGGAGGGTTAGACGAAGTCAATCATACATGGTAGAGAAGAAGTAATATGAAAGACTCAATTTTATTATGAACAATAGGTTACATATTTATAGGGTTACATAGAAAGTTCTAGATCTAGTCTAGCTTGTTGTACAAGAAACAATCTCCTAAAGATATGCAATATCTAGGTTAATATCTAAAAAATATTTACAAAATATACTAGGTTAATACCTAAAAGATATTTACAAAATATACTTAGGAATATATAATATTCCTTATACGCTCCCGCAAGATGGACGATCCTTGGATAAGTCCAATCTTGAAGAGTGATGCAACGAGCCGGGTTCGATGGAGCGGGTGGAGGTGGTTGAGTTCCCGTACGTGCATGTGGTTTCTGATGCAATGTGGATGCTGGTGGGATCACATCAGAAGTTGCATCAGCTAGATTGTTGGCTGAGCTATTGGTGTGAGGGCTGGTGTGATTACACCAGGGGTTTCATCAGCAAGTTTGTTAGTGAGAGAATGGAGGTGGTGTAGATGTAGGCGAGGTTGTGGTAGGGATGTGTAAGGTGGGGTTTGTTGATGGTGGGATAAAGAAAGAGAGAGATGTGGTAGGTCTCGACGGTAGGGTTGTGTCGAGGGTGGTGAGCACCAAGGTTGGGTTTAGGAAATTAGGGTTGTGCCGATTGTAGTATTTGAGGGTGGGGCGGCTGTAGGGTTGTGTTGGAAGTATGGTTCACCTGTTTTGGGTTTTGAACACGGCAAGAAGGGTTGGCTATGGGTTGATGTGGGTGCTGGTGTGATTACACCAAGTGTTACAATAGGTAGGATTTTCCCAAGAAGGGAGATATTTTAAGGGTTTCGGCCATAAGGGTTTGCCGAGGAGGATGTTGGTAGGTGTTGGGTTTTCTGGAGGTTTTGCCGTAGGGTTTGCCGCAAAGAGTGGGGCGGCTTTTAGGGTTTTGCCGCTAGGGTTTTGGTGGAGAAGTCCCATATGGATCTTATTGCTCTGATACCATATTAGGATTTAGGAGGGTTAGACAAAGTCAATCATACATGGTAGAGAAGAAGTAATATGAAAGACTCAATTTTATTATGAACAATAGGTTACATATTTATAGGGTTACATAGAAAGTTCTAGATCTAGTCTAGCTTGTTGTACAAGAAACAATCTCCTAATGATATACAATATCTAGGTTAATATCTAAAACCTATTTACAAAATATTCTAGGTTAATACCTAAAAGATATTTACAAAATATACTTAGGAATATATAATATTCCTTGTATTTATGATCCATTTTTTTTATCAGAGCTAGATCTAAACAATAATCACAAAAGACTAGGAGAGAGAGAGAGAGAGAGAGAGAGAGAGAGAGAGAGAGAGAGAGAGAGAGAGAGGTTGAAGAGAACAGATCGATAGAGTAGGGGAGGCTTTTGTTTTGGCTATCGAAGAAGAAAACGACGATGCGTATTTGGGAGAGACAGAGGAAAACAGGGTTAACTTTTCCGTTAATTTTTCGTCGAGTGCGTACGGACTCATCCGTATAAGAAATATACCCATTGTATGATAACCTATTGCACATATCCTCTTTAGGATTTGTAGCTATAGTTCAACTATAAAAAGCGAACTTTATACATCAACCATGACAGTCAGATTAATCAATTATCAGAGTTTTATGAGTTATTTAACCTAAATGCGAAAAATGTAACAAATTACCCTTATTATAAGAGGCAAACTGGTTTTAAATATCAGAGGTTAAAAAAAAATAAAAACCATGAAAAAGTGTAAAAAAAAATGACGATTATAGTTTAACTGTAAGAGGAAAATTGTTCTTATAACTCAATTATGAGAGTATGTTTTAATGAAATATCAATGATTTTTTTTTTTAAGTTTTTTACTAAAATGTGAAGAAATGTAAAAAAAATAAAAAAATGACTCTTATCGTTAAACTAAAAGAGTCATATTTCTCTTATAGTTTAAGTAAAAGAGGCTATGTCGACTTATATGTCGCCTCTTATTAGAGGCGACGTAATCTACAAAAAGAGAGGATAGGTATTTAGTCAAGGGTATAGTACTTGTCCTTGGAATGTCAAAGGATTTTCGTGAAATGTTGTAAATTTCCAGTCCTTTCATGAATAAAAACTTAATTAGTCTAAAGGGCCCATACTGAAGTAGCCCAAAAAATTGTTGTTGACGAGCCCTCCGTCCCAGTACAAGTAGGATTAGAGGAGTGGGAGTGGGCACAATAATTAATATAAGGGGTGGACTAGGGTGTGACGATCGCATGGCGTGCGACCGTTCCCGCCAAATTCTTTTCTTTTTTTTTCGTTTTTTTTTCCAGCCATTTCTTTCTGCCAACAAAAGTAACACTTTTTATAAAGGAAATGTAACACTTTTTTCTCATATGTAACACTTTTTTCTCTTCATAAATTTACCACAATTTTACTGAAATAAATGAAAGATAATAAAAGATTAACACCTAAAACTAATTTAACATTTTATAATAATGAATGTAACCTTTTTTTTCTCAATTGTAACACTTTTTTAGGGGTTTACATTAAAATTGAAATGCCAAACCGATTATATATATGATTTTTTACTGTTTTTTTTTAAAAAATGTAACATTTAACCTATAAACTGTTACATTCATCTATATAACATGTTACAATCATATATACACTGTGTTACATTCAATTATTACTTTTTTCTAACCACAAAAACTATTTATATTATTTTGCAAAACTGCTGTTATAGCATACACTAAAGTGTTACTTTTTTAAGACCAAACTGTTACTTTCTTCATAAGAACGTGTTACTTCTCAGGAGACGAGCAGCCCAATTTTTTTTTTTGTGTGTTAAAAATTATGTTTTTTTTAAAAAAAAAAATCAAAATATATCATGACCTATATAGTTTTGTTCGTCTCGTCGAGACGAACACAACGGTATTTTTAAATATATTTTTTGATTTCAAAATCTCAAGATATAGCATTTTAAAAATATGGGAGCTTTTTTTAAAAGTGTGTGACACGTGTCGCGTGCTGAGTGGAGGAAGGGCTTGCTGGGCGCTGGAGCATCCATGGATCGCCGGGTTTTGACCCATGGAGGATCCGTCTCACAGCCGTGAGACGGTCTCACGGGAGAATTTGTCTTAATATAAAGTAATATCTGTGTGGTAGAAAATAATGAAGAGAGAAAATGAGTGAATTAAATGGTAGTATTTGTTTAATAAATGAGTTGTGAAAAATGAAGGGAGAGAATGAGTGAGATTAAATGGTGGGTAGTGTCAATATAAATATATTAAAACATTTCCATTTTTTAGCAGTCTCACTTGTAAAAACAAAATGAGAAGCACTTCTGCTGAGACAGAGTGAGTATATATTTATGTAAGATAAGCACTCAGATTAAACGAATCAAGAAAAAGCATTTTTTGCTTTAAACACCAACAATCTGAACAAAATATCAAGGACACTAACTTTCGAGTATGAAGACATGGTATATTATCGACCACAGTTTTCAGATTTAACTCTCTTCATCTATTAGTCAATAATTAATTCTTTGAGTTAATAAAGTCCTAGTCTTTCTTTCAAAAAAAAAAAAAAAAAAAAGGTCCTAGTCTTAAAGATACTGGTGAAATTCTAGTATTTAGAATATTGATAGCATTATCTCCAATCATGATTCTTAGGGTTGTTATGTGATTTATTAGGATATTTATCTTTCCAGTTTATCTATTTTCACATAAATGTATTGCACCATAATGAATGAAAATATCATCTCTTGGTGCATCAATCGATTATCTTTTCTTTGCCGCTATTCAATTAAAGTATTAGTTCTCTGTCTTTTGTTTTCTTCTCAATAACTAACAACTGGTAGCGAGAGATTTATTCTTACGGGACCTGTGAGGAACCATGGAGTTAGAAAATAGTTTCCCTAATTTTTCTCAAGCTGCTCCTCCTAGTTTTGATGGAGAAGACTACCAGCTTAGAATGGAAGATTATTTGGAGGCTTTAGTGTTGGGAATTGACCCATATTACCAAAATCCTATTTCAATTTGGAAATATTGTTAAGATCCTAGATTGATTAGGAAGAGAAAAATGTTGATTAGGAAAGGATTACAAGAATCCTATGTCGATTAGAAAGAGGAAGAGTAATCCTACATCGGTTTGGAAGGGGATAATAAGTGTGTCTCCACATTATAAATAAGTATCACTAATTAGAGTTTTAGATATAACTCAAGATAGAGAGTTAGCATAGGCATATAATTTAGAGAGAGAAATTTTATACTTGTATGCGTTGGTGAGGATATTCAAGAGTGTTGAGAGAGAGGGAGTCTCCATTCTTGTAATATCGAGAGATTAATATATTTATTGTTGGGTGGAATAGGCTTTAAGCCGAACCAAGGAAAATCGTGTGTTTTGTCTTGTTTTGTATGCATGGATAATTTGTTATCTCTTCTTGTGATTTCTCTTATTGGTGATGTGATCCTACATTTAGATCTATGAGAAGTAGTCGAAGAAGACTATTGTGAATACCCCTTTCCGATGAAGCGACGCATGAGAAGTTCCTTGTGATAATTATTTATTAAAAAGGAAATATTCATAGCAACATAAAAATATGAGAGTCGCCACGCCGTTTTAATTAGCCAAAACATTGAAAAAAACTATTATTTCATGTAAATGGGTTCGGGGGTCCAATTATGATAAGAGAAGAATATTAAGTGTTATCACTTCTATCGCCCGAATGATCGGTGTTTCTATCATGATGGGGTGTAGGTTGTGTGCGGTGTTTTGAGACCGGATCCGAAGAATGCCTACGTTCTTCTCAATGTGAGAAGCTCAGGTCAGCGTAGTTCGAGAAGAATTCAAAATAGGCAGAAGAAACGGGATCATGCATAATGATGGAGAGTATTTACCTAAATATTAGGGTTTAGAAGTAGTTCCTAGATCATATCCGGGTTGATGAAACCTAGATCATCATCATCTATGAAATAACATATTAATCATGAAGATAGAAACCCTAAATCTAGCATAAATAAGGTTTTAATCTAAGAACATGAAGAATATACGAAAAACATATTATGAATATATGAATAATATGAAAAACATATGAATAAACATGTTAGGAATATGAATATTATGGATCTAAACTAAGAACATGAAGAAAAAGTTAGAAAACTTACCTATGTTGGCAAGAATTAATCTTTGATCTTCTTAGGAACTTTGAGGATGTTCTTGGATGATTGAAAGGCTTGATTTAAGAGTAAATTCGTCACTTGGGAGGCTTGAATGTTCTAAGAAACGAATTCTGGAATTCTGGAATTGGGATCCTTAATTATGAGGCAAGAAGGCCTTTATCTAGGAAACTGGCGGAGAGATCTGACGCCTGAGATCTACTGAGGTGATTGTGACTGCCTCGCCAAGGTGGAAAGTGGCCGCATGGCCAGAGGAAGAAGTGGCCGCGTGGCCAAGTCTTCTGGCTGACGTGATTTTCAAGCTAGGGTTTGATTTGATTTATAGAAACCCTAATTTGGTTATTTTGAGATATTTTAGAATATTGAGCTATATTTTGGGAATCCAGGACACGTTTTTGCAAGGTTTCTAATTCCTATAAAGTCCTTGTATATTTGGGAAATCCCTAATAAACTCATTTTCAGATCGGGTACTAACAGTAGCCCCTCGGTGACGCTTCTTGCAAGGCAATGTGGGGTCGTCGATAGAAAAGAAGGATCCGTTCTGAAACATGAGTTCCAAAATAGAGGAAAGATGATGGTGGGATGGCTGAACCTTTGCAGGCGGCCTACGTATCCTTGGAGGAATCAAGCCGGTCGAAGTTCGGATCTACTGGGGAAAATGAAATATTGCCTTCCGCTGGGGATAATCTTAAGTTATAAGGAATCATCATGCTGGGGATGAGAAATGACCAAGTTGGTCGGGTGGCTGAACCTTCTCAGGCTTCCTATATATCCTCGGAGGAATCAAGCCAGTCGTAGTTCGGATATACGAACAAGAATGGTGCGAGATATGAAGACGGTCGGGTCTAGGTAATCTCAAGATAAAAATGGCAATTGCCAGAATGTACGCAATTAAAAACGGTCGGGCCTCTGTAAATCGCGATATAATTTAGCAAATGTCAAGATGCACATAATTATAAACGGTCGGGCTTCTGTAATCGCAGCGAAGGGAATGTACGAGATATGAAGACGGCAAGGTCAAAGTAATCCCGATGCTTCTCTTGGACAGAATTTTGAAAAATAACGAACCTTTGGTTAGAATAGGTTAAGGGGACCTATAATGAACTAACATAGAACAAACAGGGGCTAAACTGTAAATTTTGCCTAGGGAAGCAAAAGTGGCCACGTGGCCAAGGTCTCTGATTGGCCAGATTCATTTCACGCGGATTTATCAAAGAGGGAAACATTGACTGCTGGGATTAGCCGGGGTGAGAGTGGCCGCGTGGCCAAGTCTCTGGTTTGACCAGATTCTTGGTCTAGGCGCCAGACTCTCCTTCTTCCTTCTTATTCTTCCTCCATTCATGCGTTTTTAGAAAGAGAAAGTGACGAGGTAGAAAGAGAAATTCACCATTGTCGATCTTGAGAAACTCCATTTTGTGCACTGGAAGCCATGGCGGATAGATGGATCGATGATATGCTTGGTACCGGAGGTGGTTCTCGCGGGTTTATGGTGATTATGTACCACCGGAGCACGAACATCAAGGGAAACAAAATGAAGTTCCTTCGGAGGAGGAGAATGAATAAATTGACCCAACGCGGGTGGTCAAGCGGTTCAAATGTCGCAATGGGGCGGTTTGAGAGCGAGGATGGCAACTCGTAACTTTCGGGATAGTCATTTGAAGTCGACCTTCGATCACGACTACGAATTCTACATTGAATTGGATCACCATTGGTCCAAGGGCCTTCCGGAGACAAGAGAGGTAAATTTCGGACCTTGCCTCTTTCACTTTTCACATTTTCATGAATTCATTTATAATAGAGAAGTATATGTATTCGGTATGGAATGTAATTTGCTAGGAAAGTAACATACCTTTGCTGTGTTTACCTGTAGAGACTCAAAGCTCGTGGGTCCACCATGACTGTAGGCTTGTTGTGGGCATCACTACCATAGGGGCCGGGTGGTTTGCGTGCTCGGATTGAGTCCATGGGATTCGGTCCCTTTCTTGAGGGTGTCCAGATGGTCGGTGATACTTTGAAGGTGGCGGCGGTAATCCAGGTCTACCGTGAGTTTTGGTGGGATACTACTCACACTTTCCATCTCATTTAGGGACAGATCACTATCACCCCTACAGACTTTACGGCCATTACAGGGCTGAAGTTTACTACCACCCCTCTGCCTTTTGATGAGAGTATGGCAGGCAGACGGGATTACATGCGTGATTTACTGGGTGTTGACACCGATCTTGGGAAAGGTGTGAAGGGTTATGGAGTAGAGGGTGGCAAGGTGCACAGGCTTGTTGTGTTGGCCATAGATGCCTTTGAGAGAGGGGAGTATGATTTGGGCTACTTGGTCCGGCTGTTTCTGTGGTACAGCTTTTCAGAGATTCTCTTTTCTAGTGGGGCTACTATTTGCCGATACTCACTGTTGGGAGCTTTGGAGGATTTATCTCGGGTGAGTGAGATCTCTTGGGGTGGAGCCGGCTTAGCTGATATGTACCGGGCTTTGGATCACTGCTCGAGGGCTAGCTCGTCTACGCTCGACGAATCACTGCTCGAGGGCTAGCTCATCTACACTCTTCTGAATTGCTTCTATTTTCTGTATATGTAGGTGTGGGTATACATGATCTTCAATGTTGCCCCATTTCAGTTAGACATCATTGACAACAAGGCCATCCCCATCATGTCTTATTGGGGTAGGAGCGATAGATAGGTGTCCAGGAAATCCAAGGACTGGAAGACTGTGGATGCCACCGATTTGAGGAGGTTGCTTACCCGAATGATGCCTGCTGGGGTGAGGTTCTACCCGTGGAGTGAGGCCAATGAGATAGTCGTTGGTTTTTCTACCACCGTGACGGCTTCTCAGGTTTTGCTGGTGGGTCTTAGTGGAAATGTCATGTATCTTGGCGAGGGGGTTATCCGTCAACATAGGGCCGATGCGGTACTGTGGGTCCCTTATGATCCTCCGCGATACATGCTTCGTCCCGCTAGGTTGGGGAGCTTTCTGACTCTGACTCTGGCAGATCACTATAGGGGTAGTGATGATTATGATGATTTTTTGCGAACACATCTGATCAGTCCGCAGGTGCAGGCCAGGATGCTCTCAAGAGATGGATCGAGCGCGGCTCACTATGTTGGTTGGAGTCGGCCTTTAGTTGACATGCCTCTCCGTTCAGACAGCATTAGAGTGATGCGGGGCAGTCGGGAGGTGGAGCTGAGCTTGGAGCTGACCGTTGCAGACATTGTAGAGGAGACATATATTCTTCCGCCTGATGCTGGGTTATGTTTTCCTTTTCGGCTTTGGATTATCCCATGCACATACTTTTGTTCTTTTGTTTCATTGATTGTTTTGACATCTCTAGGTGACTCGGGAAGCATAAGTTCGGTCTGCTTGGCGTGAGAACGTTCTTGCGTACTTACTGAGAGAGGCTTATCATGCATGCACCTGCCGGAGAGAGGATGTTGTCATACCACAGCGTTGGGAACATTATTCTACTGAGGCTGGATCCTCTCATACTGGTGGACGAGCTATCAGGGGACAAAGCTCTAGTATCGGTGGCTCTCGCCGTTCGACACAGCAGAGGGACACCGCTGAGACATAGTCGGATTAGTACATGGGTTGCTCTTTGTCGTTCGTGCATTGTTAGTCATAGGAGAGAGGGAGATAGACTAGACATTTCATGTATAGAGACTCTTCATGTACTAAGATTTATGAGACTATGTATTATTTACACTATTCTGAGGCAGCTTATTGTACATACTAGTTATTTATGTTCTTCCTAGTTTTATAAAATGCATGAGCCATAGGTACGGGTGTATGTTTTTTTTTGGAGATGATCGAGTGTCGGCCGAGTTGCATGGGATCCGTTACGATGTGGAGGTAACCAAGCTTAGGGACGGAGCTGGAAATTCTGCATGGGCAGAAGTGGCTGCATGGCCAATGGCAATTATGGCCGCCTGGCCAAAGGCAATTGTGGCCGCGTGGCCAAGTACTGCGCCAACTTGCTTTTCCTTTCTCTAGTAATAATAGGAGTCCTAATCCTACTTAAACAGGATTTCAGTAGTCCAAGAACGCACCAATTGCAGCTTTTGCACACTTTCTTGTTTAGTTATCAACTTCTCTTGCCTTCGTAATGGAGAATCATGCAAGGGTTTCAAGGATTGAACGGGGAATTTAGACCACATCTTTAGAGAAGTGGGTTGCTAAAATTCCACGTTCTTGTCGCAAGGAGTTTAACAAGCGGTTTAGCATAGGGTGCCTTTGGTCATTCTCCCACATGAATGCGAATATAAACCTTTTACGTGCTGCCGCTAGATTCTGGGATGAGGAGAACCACGTTTTTAATTTTTCATATAATGAGATAACTCCCACTTATGAAGATTTTATGGCCCTTTGTGGTGGTGAAGATAAGGATGAGATATCCTTGCCATTTGGTTTTGTTCCCTTGGAGAAGAGATTAGCAAGATTTCTTGGTACAACTGAGGACAGAGTTGGTGGATATATTAGAGGCAAAGCATGTTGACCTTTGCGGGATGCCTGAGCGCTTCATGCATGGGGACGTTACCTCTTCCCTTGCTTTAGACCATCTTGCTCTATGTTTGTTTGCCTTCGTTATTTTCCCTTCTCAAATAGGGTTTGCTAGTGGGGAATGATTGGACATGGTAATGCGGACCCATGCGGGTCACAACATTGTACCCATTATTTTAGGAGAGACCCTTTGTGGCATTGCCCGACTTGTTTCTCAAGGAGATATGACTAGGGGGAGTGATAGGTTGTTGACCATGTGGCTTCAAGAGAGGCTTTGGGTGAATAATCCCCCATAGTCTTTGAATGTTGATCCTTGGGTTTACCGCAGTAGAGGTATTTCACAGTCATTTGAGCATATGACTCACAAGGATTAGGAGATTTACTTGGCTGAGTTGGTGACCCATTAGATCCAGTGGGTAGTGCCGATTTGGAGGATCCAATCCATTAGGAGTAAGCAAGTTGGGTCTTACATGATCCGTGTACCATCTTTCTGTGAGAGCACACTTTACTACCCCATGAGGGTGCTTCGTCAGTATGGGTTAGCTCAGACCATTCCCGAGGCTTGGGACGAGAATATGGCGAGGTTTCCCTTTAAAGTTCTACGTCTGGATGCCAGTGTTTCGATCTTCATGTCTTAGTTCTGGAGCAAAGAGGGCTTTTCATGTATGACTTTCCTCCCGCGATCCCGCAACATCTACTTGTCACTTGAGTTTGACTTGGTATGAGGAGAGACTTGGAGGGATGAAGCAGACTCTAGAGAACTTAAGGGGCTCTATAATGGGTTCCTATTCTTCGAGCATTTCCTTGAGGATGAAGGAGGCATTGGAGTTTGAGCGAAACAAGGGAAAGAGCCTTGCCAATGGGCATGGGAAAAAGGTGACAATTTCAAGGAAAAGGAAGAGCACGGAGATTTTGCAGCGCCAGCCTAAGCAGCCAAGTGAGTTTGAGGTGAGATTTTGTGAGAATCCTATCAAGAAAAAGGTTCGCCGAGGACTAAGGAAGAAGAAAGAGACCGAGGGCACGACAGGCGCTAAGGAGTAGTTCTGAGTATCCACCTGTTGGGTATGCTTATTTCTTAACCCTCCCAAATTATGTTAGAATTGATTGATACCATCACTTATGTTTATTTTTTTATGGACTTTAGGATCTTATGTAAGAAGTTTTATAACTTCAATTTTTAGCTAAGTCCACTTTTTAGAATAGGCTTAGTGGTTAGGGCTTATGCTTAGAATTGAGATTTCAATTACTGAAGACCAAGTTTAATGCGCAGAACATTCCATGCGCAGCGTAGAACATTCCATGCGCAGCGCAGAGCATCATCTGCTCATCTTCATGCGCCGTGAACATTTGCTCATTTCCATGCGCAGAACATTATCTTCTCGCTTTCATGTGGAGAACAACACTTGCTTAGTTTTCATGAGCAGAACGTCTGCACATTCTCTATACGCATGACTTCTATGAGCAAAGTAGATTAACCTGGTCCTTATGCTTATCCTTCAACAGTTCTCTTATCTTTGGATTTGAGGTCTCATGTGCAAATGACTAAAGGATGCGCATGACTCTCATGCGCAGCACATCTTATGCGCACTCAATGCTCATGGCTTCCATGCGCGCGCATACTTGCCTTAGTCAATTCTCTCATTTCTTGACCTCACCTTTTAGAAGCTTGGAAAGCGTCATAACAAGCTATGCTTTTTGAAATGAGCCAAAGTGCTGATGTGTACATACGACAAATCAAACACACTCAGCATACACGTAGATGGAGATGCGCCTTATGTTTGAAATTCAAAATGAAGACAGCTGTCATCCTTCTAGAAGAAGTTTGAATCTTATCCACTTGCTCTGTCTCCAACGGCTATAAAGGACAACTGCGCGCCAATCACATTGTGACAGTGCATCAACCTTGCTCAGAGCTCCAACGGCTAGTTTTTGAAGCTCCACTATAAATAGCCTACTCATCCTCATTTTCCAAGGTGGTGTGTGTGAATTGCTTGAGTTTTGCTTCCAAAGAGAAACTCTGAAGATTTGAAGATTGCTTGCTCATTTCCAGAATTCCAAGATCAACCTTCATACCTTCATACTTAATCCAAGCCCAGATTCTATAAGCCTTGTATCACCCAGAATATCTTGGGCTCTCCATCTCTTAGATTCAAAGAGCCCATATTTCTGTCACACACACACCTCTTGAAGCTTTGATCATATCGATCTAACTTCTTGAGATACACCAGTTTAGTTTAGGATTTGTTCTTCATAGATTATAGATCTTTGAGTTAGTTTGTTCTACATTGTTGTAACTTGTAACTCTCTCATATAATAAGATCTCATTAGAAAATCCAAGACTAACCATCTTGGTAGAGGACGTAGATCTTTTCCCGATCGAACCTCTCCAAATAGCTTGTCTTTATATTCTGCTTTGCATATTACTTTCAAGCTTTTCTAATATATTGCTTTGTTTGATCTTTGTAGATTGTTTTGCATCGTTTTCATTGTGTTTGTTTGCTTTCTGCCTAAGTACCATTTTGCGCCACTCTTTAGCCAAAACATAGCGAGTGCGTTTTATACTTCTGCGCATCTCCCTGCGCATAAGTGATTGCTTTAAATTTCCGCTGTGCATTTCACACTCTTGCTGCGCGCTATACTTAGCCAAATTAAGAGTCGTGCGCATTTTCCATTGCTTTGCAAAAGGGTTTGAAAAGAATTTTAAAAACGCTATTCACCCCCCCCCCCTCTAGCATTTTTCATACCCTTGTTGCCCTTCTGGGACCAACAAGTGGTATCAGAGCAAACACCTTCATAAAACTTATTTTGTTTTTCAAGCTTAACAGCTTGGGTGCCGATTCAAAATGGCTTCAAAATCTTGGGCAATGGCTAACTATTCACATGTCCCAGTGCTGAATGAAGATCACTTCGAAATCTGGAAGCACTGCATGCTTACTCATTTTTCTTCTATCGACGAGATCCTCCACGACATCGTTATTGAAGGACCCTACATTCCAATGAAGGCCAATCCAGATGCTGCTACCAACAAGGACAATCCCACAATTAAGAAGGCCAGAGAGGAATGGACCGATGAAGAAAAGAAATGGGTTGGCTACGATGGAAGAGCTAGAAACATCATTCTTAGCACTCTAGACCTCTCCACGCACAATCAAATTGTGAGCGGTGGAACTGCAAAGGAACTATGGGATGCTATTGAAGGATATGTGAATGGAGACAAAGTAAGCAAGGAAAACAAAAGATTTGTGGTGAAAAGAAAGTTCAACTGCTTCATGAGAAAGGATGGTGCAACCTTGAGACAAACTTATGATCGCTTCTGTGTTGTTGTAAATGCTTGTAAATCTCTTGGAACTACTTTCACCAATAAAGAAGTCAACTCTCAATTCTTAGATGCACTAGGTTCCAGATGTGTTCACAAGGCAAGTCATCTGGAAGATTCTGGATTTCTAGATACTTGGCCTCTGCGCAGCTTATACGCCAACTTAAAAGTGTATGAGCTTAAGCTTGATCGAATTAATGAAACTGAAGGAAAAGGAAAAGCAATTTCAATGATTGCTCAAAGAGAACCTGCGCCTGCTCAAACCTCAGACAAAGTCTCCACTTCTTCTCTGCTTGAAATGGATGATGATGATTTCGCTATGTTTGTTAAGCGATTCCAAAAATTCAGGAAATTCTCAAAACCTGGATCTTCAAGTATTACTCCTGCAAAGTTCTCTCGTGAAAGAGTCTCAAATAAAGATGATGACTTGGTTTGCTACAACTGTAGAAAGCCTGGTCATTTTGCATCAAAATGCCCTATTTCAAGATTTGAGTACATGAAGAGGAATCCTGCGCAGAGATTTTCAAAGCAGCACCGAATGGTTGCTGAAGAAGACCCTGCTGAGAAGCAACTCAAGACCTGGATAGAGACTGACACTGAAGACAGTGATGATGATGACTCTGAGGATGGACTGCTCTGCTTAATGGCTAATGCTGATAGCGATTCAGATAATGATCCTGATATGGACACAAAGACTGCGCCAAGGACAATTCAGAAGAAAGGTCCCACTATCACTGAACTGGCAGAAATGGGACATCTGACTCCAAGCAGACAGAATGGCAAGTACTTATTTGCCAGAGCAGACTTATCAAAGAAATATGTAGCTGTGCCTCCTCGCAAAGAATCTCTTGTAATTCCTGCGGAAATTGTAAAAGATAATGATGACTCTGCTGCTGAGCGCGAGACAATTTTTCAACAAGCTGAAAAGGTAATCAAGAAATTCAATTCTATGAAAGAAGCAGTGGATTTATCAATTGGAGAAATTTCACAGCTTAAGACGGAGAAAGCTCTTTTCAAATCTGAGATCACCCTCATTAAGGAGCAGATTAAGAGCATGACTCCTCTTACTGAAAAGAACCGTTTTCTAACAGACCAAAATGCGCTTTTTAAAGTAAGAAATGAAGAATTGGCTACTCAAGTTGCTGATCTCACAAAGATCACTGATGAGTGGACCAAATCTCGTGTCACTATGGACCAAATTCTAGAATCCCAAAAAGCCAGTGGAGATAAGGAAGGCTTGGGGTTCTCAACTAGTGATAACTTTAAATGCGCAGTTTGCACTGAAAAGGAAAAGGAGTTTACACCACAGCAAACTATTGAAATTCATAAAGCAAAACATTCTGCTTCAATGGGTAAAGGACAGGAGAAAGTCCAGAGACAAAATTTCCATTATGTTTACCCAAAGAAGCAAACTGGGAAAGCCAAGGGTAAGGCTAAAGTTGAACCTGCGCATGATTTCTCATATTCTGACTATAGCTGCGCTTCAACTTCGAATGTCAAATCTGCGTAAAAGGGTCATGCGCATGAAAGCCATGCGCCCCAACGCCAGATGCGCATTCTTAAGAAAAGCGCACCCAAACCTCAAAAAATGATATTTGTCAAAGCTAGTTCAACTGCTCCAGTTCAGAATGCTAAGCCAAAGAAAAGTAAAGAGTTTGTAAAAACCCAATCTATAAGTGGCTTTCATCATTGTGTTGTGTGTGATGGTTTAGGTCACAAGGCTGCAGAATGCCTTTTGCGATTTACTCCTAATGCCAAGGGACATAAAAATCCTAAGGTCAGACAGGAGTGGGTTGTCAAAAGTTGCTAACTCTAGGACCCAAGAATAAAGGGGACCTGCATTTTTAATGTCTATTTTTCAGGTCTCCTGCTTCACTGCGCACTCTTCACAAGCTAAAGCGCATATATGGTACCTCGACAGTGGATGTTCTAGACACATGACTGGAGATTCTACCGCTCTTGAAGATGTGCATGAAGGAAGAGGTCCCTCTGTAACTTTTGGAGACAACAACAAAGGGCACATAGTTGGATATGGAAGAATCAGAAAAGATAAAGTGTGCATTGGGAAAGTTGCGCTCATAGAAGGACTTAAGCACAAACTGCTCTCCATATCTCAATTCTGCGATAAGGGTTTAGAATTCCATTTCACTGCTACACACTGCCACATCAAAGATGGCATATCAGGACTCACTTTGCTCACAGGGGCTCGTAAGACTAATGTTTACATTATTGATCTTACTGCTATATATTCTATCACTAATCTCTGTTTTGTAGCAAAGAATGTTAGTGAAAGCAGCTGGCTATGGCATAAGCGCTTAAGTCATTTGAACTTCAAGTATTTGGCTAAGCTAGGAAGGGAAAATCTTGTTAAAGGACTTCCCAAAGTAGTTGACCATCATGATAGAAAATGCGCAGCATGCCAACTCGGTAAACAACCTAAGCAGTCTTTCTCCAGCAAGATTGCTTCTTCAACGACCAAATGTTTACAACTGCTTCACATGGATTTGTTTGGACCTGTCACCACCGCAAGCATTGGAGGAAACAAATATACCTTAGTCGTGGTGGATGACTACTCAAGATATACATGGGTTGAAATGATGACATCCAAAGAAGACTGCTATGATATCTTGACTGCTCTCTTTCGAAGGCTCCAAACTCAAAAGGAAGACGACATCGTAAGCGTTAGATTAGACAATGGAACTGAATTCAAAAATAACGGTGTTGCGCAATACTGTGATGACCATGGAATTGATCACAATTTTTCTGCTGCTGGAGTTCCTCAACAAAATGGCATTGTGGAAAGAAAGAATCGCACGTTGATTGAGGCTGGAAAAACCATGATAGCAGAAGCAAAGCTTCCAAAGTATTTCTAGGGAGAAGCTGTCAACACTGCTTGCTTTACTCAGAATAGATCACTCATCAACAAAGCCTACAACAAGACTCCATATGAGCTATGGAGAGGAAGAGCGCCCAACATTGCTTTCTTCAAGATTTTTGGCTGCAAATGCTATATCCTCTACAATGGCAAAGATCATAGAGGTAAATTCGATGCCAAAGTAGACGAAGGTATTTTTGTTGGGTATGCTAAACATTCTAAAGCTTTTCATGTTTTTAATAGAACTACTCTAGTAATTGTAGAATCTGTACATGTTACTTTTGATGAGCATTCTCTCTTTAAGCCACATTTGGCTCCAAATGATTCTGATGATTCTGCTGAGAATGTTGAGACAGGTACGCAGCCTCAAACTGTGCCTGCGCAGAATAATAATCAAATTGATCAAAATCAGAATCAAGCAAGTCCATCTCATGCGCATTCACCAGATGTTGCGCCCGAAGTCACAACTCCTGATGCGCAAACTCCTCCTCCTGCGCATGATGTTTCTCCGCTTCAGCAAATCACTTTTAATGATCTTGATGTTGAAGCTAATGAAGTACCCATTGAAGATCTTCGTATTCCTACTCCTCAACCAAACTTACCTCCCGAGGTTCGTGAAGTTAGAGATCATCCAACTTCAAACATCATTGGTGATCTCAATGTAGGGGTTCGCACTAGGAGAGCAACAAACTTTGATGATGAATATCATTCTTTTATCTCTCAAATCGAACCAAAGAAGATTGATGAAGCGCTCTAAGATTCAAGCTGGGTTACTTCTATACAAGAAGAGCTTAACCAATTTGAGCGCTGCAAGGTTTGGACCTTAGTTCCCAGACCTCATGACCAAGGAGTTATTGGTACAAAATGGGTATTCAGAAACAAGATGGATGAGAATGGAAGCATCACCAGAAACAAAGCAAGGTTGGTTGGCAAGGCTATAGGCAAGAGGAAGGAATCGATTACGATGAAACGTTTGCGCCTGTAGCAAGACTAGAAGCTATCAGAATTTTCTTAGCTTATGCCTCTCACAAGAAATTCAAGCTTTATCAAATGGATGTGAAGAGCGCATTTCTCAACGGTGAACTCCAAGAGACGGTCTACGTAGCTCAACCTCCTGGATTTGAAGATAGCAGATTTCCAAATCACGTCTTCAAGCTTCAGAAAGCCTTGTATGGACTTAAGCAAGCTCCAAGAGCATGGTACGATACGCTATCCAAATTCCTACTAGAAAAAGGCTTCAAGCGCGGTAAAATCGATACAACTCTTTTTATTGCCAAGTATAATGATCATTCTTTACTTGTTCAAATTTATGTCGATGATATTATATTTGGTTCTACTAATGAGTTACTTTGTAAGCGCTTTGAGAAGCTCATGAAAAGCAAGTTTGAGATGAGCATGATGGGAGAACTCACATTCTTCCTCGGGCTTCAAATCAAGCAATTGAATGATGGCATCTTCATAAATCAAGCCAAGTACACAAAAGACTTGATCAAGAAATTTGGACTTGAGAATGCTAAAGCATACGACACTCCAATGGCTACGGGGCAATAAACTTGATAAAGACTTGAAAGGTAAGAAAGTTGATCAAACTTTATATCGAGGTATGATTGGCTCTCTACTCTACCTTACTGCAAGTAGGCCAGATATTATGTTTAGTGTTTGTGTCTGTGTCTGTGCGCGCTATCAAGCGGACCCTAGAGAAGCGTACTTAACTGCTGTTAAACGCATTATTCGTTATCTCTCTGGAACTATTAACCTTGGACTTTGGTACACCAAAGATTCGAACTTCGATTTGCTAGGCTATTCAGATGCAGATTACGCAGCATGCACAATTGATAGGAAGAGCACAAATGGCACTTGTCATTTCCTTGGAAATCGACTTGTTGCGTGGGCAAGCAAGAAACAAGCTGTTGTGTTCATCTCCACTGCAGAAACTGAATACATTGCTGTTGGGAGCTGCTGCTGCCAAATCCTATGGATGAAGCAAAAATTAGTGGACTATGGAATTAATGAAGTAAATTGCCCAATTTTTTGTGACAACATGTCCACCATAGCAGTCTCCAACAATCCTGTCATGCATTCAAAGACAAAGCACATCGACATCAAATATCATTTCCTCAAAGACCACGTGAAAAAGGGAAACATTCACTTAGAGCACGTGGGCACAGATAATCAAATTGCTGATATCCTCACAAAGGCTCTTGACGCAAAAAGATTTGTCTTCTTGAGAGGAGAAATGGGTATGCTTGAACTTAGCAAATTGTCCATATGATTTGTCAATACTAATGATCTTGTGTTTACTTGATAATTCTGTAAGATAGGAAATGCCTCATGCGCCCGCGCATATGAAGCGCACAAGATGTTGCGCACAAGGCAAAATATTTGAGTTTTCAAAGAAACTCTGCACGTTATATTGCTGCGCATGAACCTCACGCGCATACCCCGTGGACCTCAGTATATCATTCTTCCGGTGTCTGCTCCCTTAGATCCCTCAAGTGGTCACTGTGCAGACAAAGATTCAAGAGCAACTGGATGCGCAGGATGCTAGGCTCGATGCGCAGGCAAGTATGCTATAAGGCATTGATTGTGCCATTAAGGGGGAGAGTTATCTAACAAAGGCAAATAGGGAGAGAACAAAGGCATTAAGGGGGAGAGATTAAGGGGGAGAGTAATCTATCAAAGGCAAAAAGTTCCGATTTGATGCTCCCGCTTCAAATAATTGAAGCTCTGCGCAAAGCAATTTGGGAAGCTACAAGATGAAGTGCGCAAAGCAATTTGGGAAGCTACAAGATGAAGTGCGTAAAGCTCTCTCAAAGGTGAACTCTAAACTTATAATGCATCATTGCTTATCCCAAAACCTTGTTCAATTCAAACTTTTTGTTTGTGGAACAATGAACGCATTATTTCAAACTTCATGCGTATATACTTAACTTCTCATATTTTCTATGCATGATGTTTTAAACATTTAGTTTAAACGCATACCAATCCTAAACTCATATTATCTGTATGCACCGAATGATATTTTTGTCTTTCCCATTTTGTAAGTTATATCTTTTGGTTAGACTAGAAATCTATAACATTGGCTAGTGTGTGCATTGACTTGAGGCATGATTTACCATTCATATTTTTATGGACATGTTATTATCGAGTACAATGAATTGCCTTTGTTATAGTAGGTAATGGAATCAATCATTTAGGGGGAGATTGTTGGGTATGCTTATTTCTTAACCCTTCCAAATTATGTTAGAATTGATTGATACCATCACCTATGCTTATTTTTTTATGGACTTTAGGATCTTATGTAAGAAGTTTTATAACTTCAATTTTTAGCTAAGTCCACTTTTTAGAATAGGCTTAGTGGTTAGGGCTTATGCTTAGAATTGAGATTTCAATTACTGAAGACCAAGTTTAATGCGCAGAACATTCCATGCGCAGCGCAGAACATTCCATGCGCAGCGCAGAGCATCATCTGCTCATCTTCATGCGCCGTGAACATTTGCTCATTTCCATGCGCAGAACATTATCTGCTCGCTTTCATGTGGAGAACAACACTTGCTTAGTTTTCATGAGCAGAACGTCTGCACATTCTCTATACGCATGACTTCTATGAGCAGAGTAGATTAACCTGGTCCTTATGCTTATCCTTCAACAGTTCTCTTATCTTTGGATTTGAGGTCTCATGTGCAAATGACTAAAGGATGCGCATGACTCTCATGCGCAGCACATCTTATGCGCACTCAATGCTCATGGCTTCCATGCGCGCGCATACTTGCCTTAGTCAATTCTCTCATTTCCTGACCTCACCTTTTAGAAGCTTGGAAAGCGTCATAACAAGCTACGCTTTTTGAAATGAGCCAAAGTGCTGATGTGTACATACGAAAAATCAAACACACTCAGCATACACGTAGATGGAGACGCGCCTCATGTTTGAAATTCAAAATGAATACAGCTGTCATCCTTCTAGAAGAAGTTTGAAGCTTATCCACTTGCTCTGTCTCCAACGACTATAAAGGACAGCTGCGCGCCAATCACATTGTGACAGCGCATCAACCTTGCTCAGAGCTCCAACGGCTAGTTTTTGAAGCTCCGCTATAAATAGCCTGCTCATCCTCATTTTCTAAGGTGGTGTGTGTGAATTGCTTGAGTTTTGCTTCCAAAGAGAAACTCTGAATATTTAAAGATTGCTTGCTCATTTCCAGAATTCCAAGATCAACCTTCATACCTTCATACTTAATCCAAGCCCAGATTCTATAAGCCTTGTATCACCCAGAATATCTTGGGCTCTCCATCTCTTAGATTCAAAGAGCCCAAATTTCTATCACACACACACCTCTTGAAGCTTTGATCATATCGATCTAACTTCTTGAGATACACCGATTTAGTCTAGGATTTGTTCTTTGTAGATTATAGATCTTTGAGTTAGTTTGTTCTACATTGTTGTAACTTGTAACTCTCTCATATAATAAGATCTCATTAGAAAATCCAAGACTAACCATCTTGGTAGAGGACGTAGATCTTTTCCCGATCGAACCTCTCCAAATAGCTTGTCTTTATATTCTTCTTTGCATATTACTTTCAAGGTTTTCTAATATATTGCTTTGTTTGATCTTTGTAGATTGTTTTGTATCGTTTGCATTGTATTTGTTTGCTTTCTGCCTAAGTACCATTTTGCGCCACTCTTTAGCCAAAACATAGCGCGTGCGTTTTACACTTCTGTGCATCTCCCTGCGCATAAGTGATTGCTTTAAATTTTCGCTGTGCATTTCACACTCTCGCTGCGCGCTATACTTAGCCAAATTAAGAGTCGTGCGCATTTGCCATTGCTTTGCAAAAGGGTTTGAAAAGAATTTTAAAAACGCTATTCACCCCCCCCCCTCTAGCATTTTTCATACCCTTGTTGCCCTTCTGGGACCAACACCACCCATAGTCATTGCAGACACATTAGTTATAGTTTTAGTTTTATTTCTGTTTTAGTTAATTCAATAACACGTTATGTAATCGAAAGTTTAGTCGAGTCTTAGACTCATCGAATAAGTGTAACATGCAATGATTATGGGAATAAAAAATTATTTTCTTTATTTGAAACACAAGTTCTCCTTTTATTGCTCTTTAGCCAAATTTAGATGTTTATTTATTCATTAGACCGCACCTTAAAAAGGCTGCCTACGTTCCCCTTTTACAAATAGGACTAAAGGGCTCAAGTCATCGTAGTTCATTCCAGTCAGACTAGAACATTTAAGAAAGGGAAGATAGAAGAGGTGATGCTCTATTTTTTATACAGACCGCCCTTGAGGGTTTTCGGCCTAGCGAGCTTTATACGCACCCTTGTTTTTGCATAGACCGCCCTTGCGGGTTTTCAGTCTATCGGGCTTCTTTTTGTGTTTTTTTTTAGAAGGGGAGACTAGTCGTAGTAGTGTCTGAGCTTGCTGAGGTTGACTGGTTCCTTGAACGGGTTTCTATCCAAATATGCCATCTTGACTGCTCCTCTGGAGCAGATCTTCTGTACCACAAACGGACCAATCCAACTAGGGGCCCATTTCCCAATTGGGTTGACCTTGTTGGAAAGACGTTCTTTGAGCTCCAAGTCTCCTTATTTTATGTCGACGGGCTTGACCCGTTTATTGAAGGATTTCATTGTCGTCCTTAAATAAGCTCGGATGTGTTTCATAGATTTCAGTCTACATTCTCGAGCGTGGCTAACTGATCATAACGACTACGCAGCCATTCTACTTCATTCACTTGATTCTCGAGTAGAACCCTTAAGGATGGTATTTCTAGCTCGATTGGGAGCACTGCTTCCATGCCATATGTTAGGGCGTTTGGGGTTTTTCCGGTAGTGGTGCGGACTGACGTTCTGTATCCCCAAAGTGCTAGTGTCAACTTCTCGGGCCAATCTCATCCTCATAGAGCCATTTTACGAATTATCTACTCTATTGTTTTGTTGGCCGCCTCGACTGCACCATTGGTTTGCGGATAGTACGGGGAAGACTTGTTTCGTTCAACCTTTAATTCTGCGAGTAGGCGGGCACACTCAACTTCAAAATGACTGTCGTTGTCGGAGATGATGAGATTAGGAACACCATAGTGACACATGATGTTTTCTTTGATAAACTGCACCACTTTCTTGGAGTTTAATACTTTGTAAGACTGTGCTTCAACCCACTTTGTGATGTAGTCAACTGCGACAAGTACGAATTCATAACCATTGCTTCCGGGTGGCATGACTTTTCTGATGATGTCGATTCCCCATATGGAGAACGGCCAAGGAGTGGTTGAACTGTACAACTCATTTGGTGGGAGGTGATTCATATTGGAACATACTTGAAATTTGTGGCATCATCGGACCCATTGGATACAGTCTGTTTCCATGGTAATCCAGTAATAACCCAAGCGAGTAATTTTATGTCTAAGCATCCTTGCATTCATGTGAGGTCCGCACAAGCCGTTATGTACTTCCTCCATTATTGCATTAGCCAGTCGTTTAAGCGCTTGCAAACTCTTGGCGTTGACGTTACCCTCGAAGGAGGTTTCTCTGTGTTTAAGATATTTGTAGATTTGAGCGTACCACCGATCTGCAGTTGTCTCCGACTCGACTTGAATTTCGCAGTAGTAGGTTGGGTTTTCTCTACGCCCAATTATGAATGGCTTTACAGACTTTCCCTTGGGAATTTTGACTACGGAAGCTAACATTGCCAGAGCATCGGCAAATCTGTTTCTGTCTCGTGGCAGGTAATGGAAGGTGACTTCCTTGAATTGTGCTATCAAATCATCCATGTAGGCTTGGTACTGCTATAAGTAAGGCTGAGTCTCCGTACACCTCCAACTCTTTCACGTTATGCTCTAGTGCGGCTTTTAACCCGGCTATACATGCCTAGTACTCGCCAGCATTATTGGTTGTCGAGAAGTTCAATTTGATTGCTATTGGAGTGTGTTCATCCTTTGGATCAATAAGTAGGAGTCTGACTCCGTTCCCTCGTTTGTTTGTATCTCCGTCGAAGAACAATTGTTATTTTCCTCAATCTCTATGGCGAAAATGTCATCGTTGAGAATTCGGGGTTGGGCCTTCTTGTTTCTGTGCTTGGGAAATCAGCAAGTTGATCAGCTATTTACCTCTCTTTAACTACTTTTCTTGGTACGTAGGTAATGTCGAATTCGCTCAAGAAGACTGACCACTTGGCGATCCTCATGGAGAGAGAAGGTTTGTCAAACAGGTATTTGATGGGGTCCATCTTTGACACTAACAGAATGGGATGAGACACCATGTAGTGCTTAAATTTTTTACTACCCATACTAGCCCTATGCAGGTCTTCTCGAGTGCGGAGTAGTTGAGTTCGCTGCCTTGTAATTTCTTACTGACGAAGTAGATGGCGTTTTCGATCCGAGAGTCTTCGGCTTCTTGTGCTAACATGGCTCTGACGGCGGTATCTGTCACAGTTAGGTAAAACAACAATGGTTTCTTCCCATGTGGTGGGCGTAGGATTGGGGTATTCACCAGGTATTGCTTGATCTTTTCGAATGCTACTTGGCAGTCATATTTCCACTCCACGTTAGCGGTCTTTTTCATTAGCTTGAAGATTGGTTCACAGAAGGTTGTTAGCTGGTTGATGAAATGGCTAATGTATTGCAGGTGTCCCATGAGTCTTTTCACTTCCTTCTCAGTACGGGGAGGTTGCATCTCCAAGATGGCTTGGATCTTTCTTGGGTCTACTTCGATTCTGCGCTCGATGACCATGTAACCTAGCACTTTCCCTCGACTGACCCCAAATTTGCACATGGCAGGGTTCAAACGCATGGCGTGCTCCCTCAATCTGTTGAATAATTTTCTAAGGTCTATTAGGTGTTGACCGTCGGAGCCTTTTGAATGTATGATCATGTCATCCACATATACCTCTATCTCCTTGTGGATCATATCATGGAAAAGGGTAGCAACTGCCCGTTGATAAGTAGCAACAGCGTTCTTCAGCCCGAATGGCATGACAGTATAGCAGAAATTAC
The DNA here is from genome assembly GCA_026119855.1 of Campanula takesimana. Classification (NCBI taxonomy): domain Eukaryota; kingdom Viridiplantae; phylum Streptophyta; class Magnoliopsida; order Asterales; family Campanulaceae; genus Campanula; species Campanula takesimana. Next base: position 601,164 of record JAOWBW010000105.1, read on the forward strand.
CCCAGGGAGTGGTAAAGGCTGTCTTCTCTTGGTCTTCTTCAGCCTTCTTAATCTGGTTATAGCTAGCGAATCCATCTACGAATGACTTGACCTCAAAATTTGCAGTAGCATCCACCAATATACCAATATTAGGTAAAGGGAAGTCGTCTTTAGGAGTGGCTTTATTGAGATCTCGGAAGACAACGCATACTCGGACTTTACCATTTGACTTCTTGACAGTCATGATGTTGGACAACCAAGTGGGGTATTCGATAACCCTAATTAAAACTACTTGGAGTAGCTTCTCAATTTTTTTCTTCACTTGCAAGGACCATTCTGGCTTAATGCGGCGTAGCTTTTGCTTGACTGGCTTGGCATCTGGCGCTGTTGGGATTCTGTGCTCCACGATTGAGTTGTCAAGCCCCGGCATGGCTTTATAATACCATGCGAACACGTTTACGTACTCCTTGATTAGCCTAATCAATGCTTCCCTTACATCTCCGCTGAAGAAGCTTCCAATCTGTGTCTCTTTGGCCCGGCTTGGGTTCCCAGATTCACACACGTTAGCACTTCATCGGCAGCTTGGGCTCGACTTTCCTTTTGATTAACAACCTGTTCTGAAATCTGTCTTATATACTCACCATTTAGTATGTATGTGTCTGCCTCTTCTAATGAATCATTATTAACTATGTGTATATCATTATGTTGATTATTAGTTAACTTATCAGTTAAAAGAGTGGCTACGGATGGATACTCAGAAAGCTTAAGTGCTTCATTCATAGCAAAAATAAATATAGCGTTTGCGACAAGGTCATAATCTTCAGACGTGAGGTCGTCAGACTTAGAAGAAGACTCAAACTCAAAAGTCAAAATAATAGACTTAGGGGAAGAGGATTTTGGGGAAGTGACGAGAGATTTTGCGGGAGGAGCGGCGGGAGAGAGAGTAAGCCCCAGTGTCCCAATCATGAACTCCGGAGTGGCTATGGGACCCCCGAGTGAGCACCAGTTCTTTAGCTTGCCCTCCATGGGTACCACTAATGTCCTTGGGTTAATATTGCTTTGCGACTCGTCTCCGATTACGGCTACCATGTCGTTGTCCAGTCCTAGAGCTCCCATGTGTTGAAGCTGATATTGGCCATCCAACGTCTCAGTCAAACTCGAAGTCTCTGCATCTTCCACCATTGGCTTGTCGAGGGATACGGATTCGAGTTGATCTGCCAAGTCATTCGCGACCTTGTTGCCATACTCATTATGGATGGTTGTTACTTTGCCGGTAGCCTTGTCGTACTCCATGTAAGTCAGTTTCAGGTTGGACCAGTCAAATTCTACATCTCTGAAGATCTCGAACCCTTTCTGCAACTTCCCGGTGTGATCAAACCATGGCTCCGTAAATTCGAAGCACGAAAACCCCTCACCTTCTTTAACGAAGTAACTGTTAAGAGAAAGGTGGTATGGCAGCATTTCAGGCTTTTTGTACGGAAGCCCCACTTTCTTGAGGAATTATATCCTTTCTTGCTTCGCTCTGTCTTCGGGAGTAAGGGTGTATCCAATACCAAACAGCCCTCTGTGGTCGACATCTTTAACTAAATCAGTGGGTCCTTGTAGGTTCTAACCTAGCCCCAGCCCCAGTATGAAGCCCATATTTTGTAGTATTTTGACAATGGGTGCCACTTTGTCTGATGTCTTGGTGAGGTCGATCACGCAGATCTGTGCTTGGGCGACTATCTCGAAGCCATTAAAGAGTCTGCTCTCCTCTCCGTGTTGTATTTGCAGCACGGGTATGCCCATGGTGTCTGTCCCTTAGGCGGTTACTAGGTCACTGTAGACAACCGTCACTTCGTTTCCAGATTGGAACTTCACACATTAATACAAGAAAGAGGGAATTGCGCCAGACTGGTGTAGCCATGGCCGCCCTAAGAGGAGAGAGAAGGTGGTAGGGATGTCTATGACTTGGAATTCAGTAGGTAGGATCTTGGTTCTGACTGAAATTGGCAGAGTGACAACGCCTATAACTGCATGACTGGTTGAGTCGTAAGCTTTGATGGTTTTCTTAGATGGCCTCAAGTCAGTGGCACTGACTCCAATGATATCCATCATCCTTGACAGCAAGATATTGATGGCGGAACCATTGTCGATGAATACACAAGGTATTTTCTTGCCATCTACCTCGATAGTGATATATAGCGGCTCATTATGATCAACCCCAAACATTGGCATCTCTAGCTCTGAGAAAGTGATGATTTTTCCGTAATGGAAGTTGCAAATCATGTGCGTAACATTCTCCAGAGTAGTATTTGACGGAACCATGGTAGCGGCTAGATTCTTCTCAAGCATGAGGCGGTGAGCAAGGGAGGACGTGAGCAGAGACCATAATGAGATGTATGCTTAGGTTTGTTTGAGTTGGGTAAGGATGGGGTCCTCCTTTTCGAGATCGGCTTGTTCAGGTTCCTTGCCAAAGTTTTCTTGGAACCTTTTGGGTCGGATTGGTATACTTGTCCGTATCTTGTAAGTAAGCAAACTTCCGCTCGTAGTTCGTCTAGGGATAGTGGTGCCTCGTTGTGAGGGGGTGGAATTTCTATCTCCTCCACCTCCTTAAATATTTCAACCCAGGACAAAGGTTGGTCGGGCTTGGCACCTTCTTTATCTAGAGAATCTATTTCACTGGCTAGTTCATCTAGATACAACAAGTAGCAAGAAGTTCCTTTATTATTAATCATTGGGGTACAACTTGTTCCATCACAGTCTGCCACAACAGGCTCGGTCAGATCAGAGATCTCGCTAATTTCTACCATGAGTACATCACTAGCAATAGTATCCCTAGGGTCTTCTATGATGCCCGCGTGGATAAGCTCTTGTACGGTTTTCTTGAGGGAGAAACATTCTTCGGTAGTGCGACTGGTACAATTGTGGTAGTGGCAGAATTTTGATAGGTCGCTGCGGAGATGGGGAAGGTTCCCTTCTAGCGGCTCGAGGATCCTTTTCTTCACAATAAATTTGGAGAACGTCGGCCATTGTCACCTTTGATTTGGCAAAAGAATCGGTGAGCTCTAGGATGCTGATTTCACTTGTTTGAACCATGTTAACTCCGCTATTGTTGGGAAGAGGATTATTCACCACGTTGGGACCTTTCGGCTTTTCAATCTTATTGTCATTGATTAACCCTTGAACCACACGCTTCATTTGGAGGCAACCATTCGTTGTGTGTCCCATGAACTTATGGTAATTGCAAACCCTGGAAGCATCCAAGTCGGCTCTTGGATTGGTTGGTTGGTAGTTTTCCAATGGCTTGATGAGGCCTCTTTTGACTAGCACATCGAAGACCTTTCCCATAGGCATGCCAAAGTCATCAAAATGTTCCTTTTCACATTGCGTCGGAGCCCCATTTCCTCTTGTGACGGCTTGGACATCAAATGGAGCGTCATTTTGGACCATGTTAACTTGTCCGACGACTTCTTTCCCACCCTTAGGTGCAGGGTTTGTGGGAGCTTTGTAGCGGAAAGAGTTGTTGTTGATTTTGGTAGTGTCCTTTGGTGGCCTAATCCCAGTAATACCCGCTTCATACCTTACTCCGGCGTCAACCATCTCTCGCAAATCAGGGAAGTAACCATTACCGATGGCTACCTTTAACTCGGGGAGCAAGAATTTGTAGAAATCTGTTTTTGTTCCTTTGCCTTAGGGATATTGGACCTCGCACAGTCTATGGTTCCACCTCTAGTAAAAGTCATAGATAGGCTCACCGGGCCTTTACATGGTGTTCTCAAGGTCGGTTCGATTCACATGCCAATCCAGATTAGCTTGGTAATTTTCACAGAACACAGCACTAATTTGATCTCAAGTTTGCCTCTCGCTTGGGTCTAGTCCCAAGAACCAGCGTAGGGCTATACCATCCAAAGTTCTATGGAAGACATGGGTCATTTTCTCGTTGGTGCAATCTCGAGCCCTCATAGCTAGCACGTAGCTATCCAAGTGAGTCTTAGGGAAAGAATCACCATGGAACATCGCCACTTTAGGCATCTTAACGTCCTTTGGGAGAGCCCCAACTTAGCTATTATTGATTGTCTTAGTGGTAGGAGTGGTTTGTTTGTCCACAGTTTCCATCAACTTACACATTTGTTCTTGCATGGCCATGACCACGGGGTGGTTGGAGATGTCAGGGATGGATTCCGGAAAAGTGGTAGGAGGGGTTATTGAGGTTGTAGGAGCGTCCATCCCAACACTAAAAGGTAGTGAAGGAGGAGGTAGTTTGCTAGTGGAGAGGTAGCCACCAAGCACTTCAAAGGAAGGTTCATAGACACCTTTGTTCTTGATCATGGTAGTGGTTCCCCTTTGGCCATAGAGAGAAGGAGGTGGGACACTTCTATAGCTTGGAAAATAGAAGGTAGGGGCATGTGTGTTGGTGGGATAGTTGGTGTTAACTTCTTCATCCTCAACGTAGACAAGGTCATCACCATCCACTATTACCTTGGCTCCTTTCTTTTGAATGTGGCTCCTCAACTGTTGGTTGTGATTCTCCAAAGTATTGTTACTTTCATCAAGATTCTTAATCTTTGCTTCAAGACCAGCGAGGAAGTTTTGAAGGCTTGGGGGAAGGCCATTGAGATTAGTGTTGGTGTTGAGCTCAGCGGTGCTGACGGCAGGAGCAACGAAGGCTGCAGAGACTGAAGTAGAGATGGGAGTTGTCATTGGAGATGTTGAGACTGAGAGCGGGGACAGATCAAAAGCTTCACGTTGTAGTCGACCACCCGAATGGACCGAAACTTGGTTTGCTGAAAGGTTTGAAGGGAGGCAAATTTTAGGAGGGGAGAGGCTCATGCAAAGTATGTTTTAATTTACAGAAAATTGTACATTTATTTACATCCTAATTGGTTGGAAGGGGTACCCCTTTTTCGCAACTAACTAGTAGGTATGGTTAGTGGAGGCCATCACTACATCTATAGACCCTCGTTTTTCACCTGCCTTGCACGCTCTCAAATGGACAATTCGGGTGAGGTTCCTATAGGGCAAGCGGCTTCCACCAATCAACGGATCCTACGACTAACTCATCCTTAGAGGTAATTAACGTGATGTATATGTTACATCCTACACAAGTTAACGATGAGTGGAGATCTTGACATGGACAACACGTTATTTGTCTATTAAGAAAAAGCTATCCAAACCAACCAGTCAAAAGTTCGGAGTGTTCTAACCTCTATGTGTGGGTTGACACGGGTAGGATAAAAGGTCCCCACCACTAGCAAAGCGTACACGGTGAGTGGAGGAAACAAGTGTCTCGAAAGACGGCGACAATAGCACCACCAATTTCTGCGCATCGAATGCTCCGAGGGTAATGAGGGTGCAGTGTTGACACGGACTAGTGGTAGTGTGTGGCAAGAAACTAATTCTTTTTAGGGAGAAAAAGAGAAGTTTTTTTATGTTTCCATGTATTCAATTCAATTCAAGAGAGAGAAAGAAGATAATAATGAACATCATTATAATAACGAAAGTTAGACCCACTAAGTTTGAAATAAATTCAAAGAAGTCCCCAGCAGAGTCGCCACTGTGAATACCCCTTTCCAATGAAGCAACACATGGGAAGTTTCTTGTGATAATTATTTATTAAAAAGGAAATATTCATAGCAACATAAAAATATGAGAGTCGCTACGCCATTTTAATTAGCCAAAACATTGAAAAAAACTATTATTTCATGTAAATGGGTTCGGAGGTCAAATTATGATAAGAGAAGAATATTAAGAGTTATCACTCCTATCGCCCGAATGATCGGTATTTCTATCATGATGGGGTGTAGGTTGTGTGTGGTGTTTTGAGACCGGATCTGAAGATTGCCTACGTTCTTCTCAATATGAGAATCTCAGGTCAGCGTAGTTCGAGAAGAAATCAGAATAGGCAGAAGAAACAGGATCATGCCTAATGATGGGGAGTATTTACCTAAATATTAGGGTTTAGAAGTAGTTCCTAGATCATGTCCGGGTTGATGAACCCTAGATCATCATCATCTATGAAATAACATATTAATCATGAAGATCGAAACCCTAAATCTAGCATAAATAAGGTTTTAATCTAAGAACATAAACAATATGCGAAGAACATATTATGAATATATGAATAAAATAAAGAACATATGAATAAACATGTCAGGAACATGAATATTATGGATCTAAACTAAGAACATGGCAAGAACATGAAGAAAAAGTTAGAAAACTTACCTATGTTGGCAAGAATTAATCTTGGATCTTCTTAGAAACTTTGAGGATGTTCTTGGATGCTTGAAAGGCTTGATTTGAGAGTAAATTCGTCACTTAGGAGGATTGAATGCTCTAAGAAACGATTTCTGGAATTCTGGAATTGGGATCCTTAATTATGAGGCCAGGAGGCCTTTATATAGGAAAATGGCGGAGAGATCTGACGGCTGATATCTGCTGAGGCGATTGTGGCCGCCTGGCCAAGGTGGAAAGTGGCCGCGTGGACAGAGGAAGATGTGGCCGCATGGCCAAGTCTTCGCTGATGTGATTTTCAAGCTAGGGTTTGATTTGATTTATAGAAACCCTATTTTGGTTATTTTGAGATATTCTAGAATACTGAGCTATATTTTGTAGGGATGAAAATGGTTCGGTTTAGCTCGTTTTGTGGTAATTTAGAGGCCAAACCGCTATACATCGGTTTGGAGAAATCCCAAACCAAGATGAACCACAAAAAAGTCCAAACCGAGCTGAGCTAAACCATAATGGTTTGGTTCGGCTCGGTTTGAACCACGGTCTGATTTCGTGGTTCGAACTATGGCTTAAACCACGGTTTGAATCAGACCACCTTCTACATACCATACTTCCTGCTACGAGATTATTAGAAGGAAGTCTCTCGCTTATGGAGGCGAAGTCGCTGGATTTGATGAAGATGATCCAGATCGATTTGAGGAAAAAACAGCGAGTAGTAGTTATAATTTCACCAGAAGGATCCTGAGATAACTTCCAAGCCTTTTATTCAACGAAGTATTTGTGAGGAATTTTGTAACGACCCCAAAAACCCATCCCTATTTATTTATATTTTTGGGGATTTTTATTTGACTTATGTGTGCATTTTATGTGTTGCATCATATTTTATGACTTCCACATCTTACTTGATTATTTGTGTTATTTACTTAGTTAGTAGTAATAATGGTTAAAGGAGTTAAATGATTAAGTTGAAACTTTAGGGTCCTTGTTGAAAATATAAGTTTAGGGGTTAAAGAGTTAAAAATGAAACTTGGGTGACCAAAGTTGGAAAATTGGGTGAAGTTTTTTATAAAACATGTTTATCCTCCCATCTCTTCTCCCTTTGTGTACTGAGTATGCTCTGCAACTTTTCTACGTTTCATTCCTAGGTTAAGAAGAAAAAGGTAAGTTCAACCTATTTTGATTTAATTCTTTTTATTTACTTATCCGTTTTAAAATTTAATTATATAAAAATGATCAGGGCGTTGAGTAGGTCATTTCTACCCGATCAAAATATATTTTTGCGATACCTTTTCCGGAAATAGGTAAGTTACTAATTCCCCTTAAATGTTAAATTGGTCATATATATGTTGTCACGACCCGAAATCTAGGCTCTATTTTATTAGTAATAAATGATTATTGTTTAATTATTTGCTTATTTATTTATTTAAATTATTACTTATTTAAATATTTATGTGTGCATTTTATGTGTTATAATATTTATGCCTAGCATTTTATTTGGGTCATTTGGGCTAGGGTGGTGTTGTTGAGTCTTAGTTGTTAGTGGGGAGTATTAAGTTGGGTAGTTTTAGTGGAGGGGTACTTGTGTAAGTTTTTAAATCCTACTCCTACCCTCTCCCTCTCACACTCCATCTCCCTCACCCTACTCCCTCCCTTTCCCAGCTCTCTCTCTCTCTCCAAGCAAAGAAAAGGTGAGTTTTCTTCTCCTTCTTCTCTCTTCATTTAAACCTTCTTCCTCTCATCTTCTCTCATTTCTTAAAACGTGAACCATGTTTAGATCGTCGATAGCATCGTAGGAAGCCAAAAAGATTTGAAATCCATCAACTTTGAGAAAATTCAAGTAAGTTGCTTTTCCCCCATTTTAATGCTAAAATGTTCATATCATGCTTAGATATTGTTTGATGTGTTCCATTTGAAGTTTGGATGAGTTTTGAATTTGTTTGGAATTTATTTGGGTTTTTGATCAAAATGGTGAAATCTTGAATGTTGGGTTTGATTCTTGATTTCGGTTGTTAAATGTTGTTTTAGGAGTCTTTTTAGACTTATAAGTTGTTTTGGCACTTTAGTATATGAGTTGGAATGTTGGATTTTGGGTTGATTGTGTTTTGGGTTTGAAAATGGAAGAACCCATGTTGTTCTTCCCGATTTCTGGAAATCCAGAGCATTGTGCGACCGCACAAAAATTCCTGGGCGGCCGCGCATCTTTCTGAAAGCTTTTGTTCTTGTTTTGAGACTTTTTGGGCGACCGCACAACCCAATTTGGGCGGCCGCACAGTCCTCTGAAAACTTTACATTTTGTTAAATTGTGTAATTAAAGAACGTGCTTTGGTTTAAGTCTTGGGTGTCCTTCTAGTTGACCTTAGTGAACATTGTAGTACACCTTAGTGATGAGATTGGGTCCTTTGTGATCAAGGTTGTGTTTGAAATGCACTAATTGTTAATTTGGACTTTTGAGCACCTTTATTGTGCATTGTTGGTTCGTTTCATCTTCTTGGTGACTATTTGGCATGGTTCCCTACTTTAGAACCTTAAGTTGTTTATTCATGCTAAATTATTATTACTTAGCATTTATTTGAAAGTCCAGCTGGTACTTTGTGTGTGTTTGGGCGATGGGAAAGATTATAATGGCAAAGCCAAGTCCATTATAATGTTGACCATTGTTTTGCCCCCTTCTTTACCCCTTCTCCAGATTGGCCTTGGAAAGGATAAGTCAGCGTTCCTTTGTGAATGTATCTGGCTAGCGGGTATGACTTTGTGTCATGATCCTTGTCCTTTGTGACACTGTTATGATTATTGGTTCCGGTACCGGGGTTTTCTCTTCGGCTTTCATGCCATTATGAAGATGATGATTGGTTGATTATTGAAGCTGCGCAGCGATCCTTTATTTGGATGTTCCGGTTTGGAAAACCTTGGCTATATCCTTTGTTATGTGTTTATTTCCGCTGCTATCTGTTATGTGATAATTGCTATGTGCTATGTGATATTTACCATTGCTTATTGCTTCTTGCATCATAGCATGTCATGTAGTTGCATTAGTAACTTATTGAGATTTATCTCACCCCCTTTTCTTTTATCTTTGTTTTTCCTTAACCCCCCCCCCCCCCAGGTGCTAAGGATTAGTCTCGCTGATCACGAGATTGAGGACGTCGAGTGTGGATCCGTTCTTTTGGGGAAAGTTGTATAGGTTGGTTTACATTATATCAATGTGTAACCTTTTGGGGATTGTACCAAACATTGACGTCATTAGGATTTTGTATATTTGTATTTTGTTGGGCATAAACTTGTGGAAGTTTATGATAGTTGTATTTGGTTTTATTAAACTTGGTTTTGTAAACTTTGGATCATTACCTTTTGGTATCAAATGAAATTTTTAACTTCAGTATTTCTGAGTTTTGGTTTTAGAGTCGACGTCCAGATCGCGGTCCCGGGGCCCGCGGGGTCCGGGGTCGCGACAGTTGGTATCAGAGCTATGGCATTAGTTCTATGTATAAGTCTAGGTGGATTAGTATGACCTACGTGGGTAGTAGTGTGCGGAGTGATTAACGGTTGATGTTTTATGCAGGTAATTGTTCTCAATGTCTGGAAGAAGAAACAGAGGAGGTGCTAGTGGGGCACAGAATCAGAATGATACAAGGGAAGAGGCCCGTGCCATGTTTCAAGGCATGTTTGAGGCGGCCATGAAGGCCATACATGATCAAGGTCCGAGGGTAGAACAAGCTCCACCCCGTTATGGATTGGAGCAATTTCTGAAGTTGAAAACGGTTGAATTCAATGGGGAACCCGATGTAAGGAAAGCTGAGTTGTGGATTGAGTCTATGGAGAAGATTTATGATGTATTTGGGTGTTCGGATGAGGACAAGGTCCGGTTCGCGGCTTACAAGCTTGTGGGAGCCGCCGAGCATTGGTGGAAAGGTATTAAAGCTACTTGGGATGATACTCACACGGTGTATGCGTGGGAGTTGTTCGTGCGCAAGTTCAAGGAGCATTTCATTCCGGTTGTTGATCAAAACCGAAAGGAGATAGAGCTACTCAACTTGGAGCAAGGTGTGTTGTCTATAGCACAATACTCGGCTAAGTTCATAGAATTAGCCCGGTATTGCGACTATTTGGTGAGGACCGAGGAACAAAAGGCTATGAGATTCATTCGGGGATTGAAGACCTCCATCCGTACTCAACTTATTGCTCAACGAATTGTGACTTTCCAAGATGCGGTGGATCGAGCCTATCTTATAGAGCAAGATATTGGGGAACATAAGAGGAAGACCGAGGTAGCCAACCCGAGTAAGCAAGGAGCGCAGAGCAAGCCGCAACCAAGGATTGATAATCGAGGTAACTTTGGGGGACAATCTCAGTTCCGAGGGCAACCGGCCCCAAGGAACCCGGGTACCACTTCCGGGAACCAAGGGAGCCAATTGAGGAAGCCTTGTACCTTTTGTCAGAAGGTAGGCCATGCGGAGGATAGGTGTTGGAAAAAGTAAGGCAAGTGCACCAATTGTGGTGAAATGGGGCACTTTGCGAGAGAGTGCACGAGGTACCGAGGTCAAGCATCCGGGTCAGGAGTTGGTAATAATCAAGGTCAGAAAAGGGATGTTACCGGGAAGCCCAAAGTTCAAGGGAAGGTTTATGCTATGAATCAACAACAAGCTACCGATGATCCATCCGTTATTGGAGGTATTGTTTCTGTGTCTAATGTGAGCGCACGAGCGTTAGTAGATCCAGGATCATCTCATTCATACATTTCTGTGCAATTTGCTTCCATGTTAAATGTTGCATTCGAGTCTTTACCGTACGTGCTAGAGGTGTCAACCCCTATAGGAGAATGCTTGATTTCTGATCGAGTCTTTCGTGCTTGTGATGTGGTTATTTGTGGTCGTGTCCTTTGTGCGGATTTGGTGGTTCTTCCTATCCAAGACTTTGATGTCATTTTGGGTATGGATTGGTTGAGCAAGTTTCATGCGTCCGTTGATTGCCGTAAGAAAACTGTTACTTTTTCTATTCCCGATGTGCCCAAGTTTGTTTTTGAGGCTAGTCCTCTGAGTAGAAAGGTTCGCTTAATTTCTTATTTGAAAGCGAGGAAATTATTGCATAGTGGTTGTGAGGGGTATTTGGCTAGTGTTCTCGATACTAGGAAGGAATCCCCTAGTTTTGATAGTGTTCGGGTAGTTCGGGAATTTCCCGATGTTTTCTCTACCGAGTATGTTATGCCTCCCGATCGTGAGATTGAGTTTTGTATAGATCTTTTGCCGGGTACGGCTCCGATTTCGAAAGCGCCTTATAGGTTAGCTCCCGCAGAGTTGAAGGAATTAAAGGTTCAGTTGCAAGAGTTGCTTGATCGAGGATTTATCCGCCCTAGTGTTTCCCCGTGGGGAGCACCGGTTTTATTCGTGCGGAAGAAAGATTGTTCGTTGAGGTTGTGTATAGATTACCGGAAGTTGAATCAGGTTACGGTGAAGAATAAGTATCCTCTACCGCATATTGATGATTTGTTTGATCAGCTTCAAGGGTCCGTTGTGTTTTCCAAACTTGATTTGAGAAGTGGGTACCATCAGTTGAAGGTTCGATCGGAGGATATTCCGAAGACTGCTTTTCGCACTCGGTATGGTCATTATGAGTTCTTGGTTATGCCGTTTGGGTTGACTAACGCGCCGGCCGTATTTATGGATTTGATGAACCGGATTTTCCATCCCTATCTTGATTCGTTCGTGGTGGTTTTCATCGACGACATTCTTGTTTATTCTAAATCTCGAGGGGAGCACGAGCAGCATTTGAGGACAGTTTTATCCGTCCTTGCGAGGGAAAAATTATTTGCGAAGTTTAGTAAATGCGAATTTTGGCTCGAGAAGGTGTCATTTCTGGGTCATGTTATTTCGAAAGACGGGATTTCGGTGGATCCTTCAAAGATAGAGGCTATAGTGGATTGGAAGAGACCCGAATCAGTGACAGAGATTAGAAGCTTTCTTGGTTTAGCCGGGTATTACCGAAGATTTATTGAAGGGTTTTCGAGGATTGCTACTCCGATGACTCAGTTGACTCGGAAGAATGTTCCGTTTGTGTGGACCGAGAAATGTGACAAGAGTTTCGAGGAATTAAAGAAGAGGTTGACTACCGCACCGATCTTGAGTTTGCCTAATGGGAGCGATGGCCTAGTGATTTACAGTGATGCTTCGAAAGAGGGTCTGGGTTGTGTGTTGATGCAGAATGGGAAAGTAATCGCGTATGCTTCGAGGAAGTTGACCCCTAGTGAGCAGAATTACCCGACTCATGATATGGAGTTGGCGGCGATAGTCTTTGCGTTGCACAAGTGGAAGCACTACCTTTATGGGGCGAAGTTTGAAATTTTTACCGATCACAAGAGTTTGAAGTACCTTTTCTCTCAGAAGGAATTGAACAACCGACAGCGCCGATGGATGGAATTGTTGAAGGATTATGATTGTACGATTTCTTATCATCCGGGGAAGGCGAATGTGGTGGCCGATGCGATTAGTAGAAAATCTTATGTGGCTTCGATGATGGCCCGTGAATGGAAAATGCTTGAGGATGTTCGAGATTGGTCTCCTCGTGAATCGAGACATGGGGCTATTTTTGCGAATATTAGGGTGTCTCCGACCCTAATTCAAGGGATAAAGGAAGCTCAGAAGGAAGATCCCGAGTTTGTGAAGATAATGGGTAAACTGAAAGAGAAGAACTTCGAGGATTTTTCTTTGAGTTCGAGTGGAGTTTTGACTTTCCGTGGTCGTTTGTGTGTTCTGGATGTTGATGGAATTAAACAGAGAGTTCTTGATGAGGGTCACAAATCGAGGTTTACTATTCATCCGGGTAGTACGAAGATGTATCAGGATTTGAAGCAACAATTTTGGTGGGTTAATATGAAGAGGGAAATAGCCGAGTATGTATCGAGGTGTTTAACGTGTCAGCAGGTCAAAGCCGAGCATCAGAGACCCGCGGGATTACTTCAGCCGTTAGAGATTCCCGAGTGGAAATGGGAGCATGTGACTATGGATTTCGTTACGGGACTGCCTCGTACCCGTAGGAAGTATGACAGTGTTTGGGTAATAGTGGATAGATTGACCAAGAGCGCCCATTTCTTGCCTATTGATATCAGATATTCGATGGAGAGGCTTGCGACCCTTTATATCGATGAGATCGTTAGGTTGCATGGAGTTCCGGTTAGCATTGTGTCAGATCGAGACCCGAGGTTTACTTCTAGATTCTGGAAGGCGTTTCAGGAAGCGTTGGGTACAGATTTGCGATTCAGTACAGCTTTTCATCCTCAGACCGACGGTCAATCCGAGAGGACTATTCAGATTCTTGAGGATATGTTGCGAGCTTGTTCGATAGACTTTTCCGATTCTTGGGATTCGCATCTACCGTTAGTGGAGTTCTCCTACAACAACAGTTATCAGGCTAGTATCGAGATGGCACCGTTTGAGGCCTTGTATGGAAGAAAATGTAGATCGCCTATTTGTTGGGATGAGGTTGGTGAAGCGAAGGTTTTAGGTATTGATTTGCTTCGGGATTCAGTTGAAAAGGTTAGAGTTATCCGGGATAGATTGAAGACAGCCCAGAGTCGACATAAGAGCTACGCAGATAACCGAAGGCGAGATCTTAGTTTTCAGGTTGGTGATTTTGTGTTCTTGAAAGTGTCTCCAAAGGTGGGTATTCGTAGATTTGGGAAGAAAGGCAAATTGGCTCCGAGGTTTATTGGTCCGTTTGAGATTTTGGGAAAGGTTGGACTTCTAGCGTATCGTCTTGCGTTACCGCCATCTTTGGACCGGTTACACAACGTGTTCCACGTTTCTATGCTTTGAAAGTATGTTCATGATCCGTCTCACGTGTTACCGAGGGTACCGGAAGATATTGAGCCCGATATGTCTTATGAGGAACGACCGGTTCGGATCTTAGATTCTAAAGTCCAAGAGTTGAGGAGCAAAAGCATTGCGTTGGTTCGAGTTCTTTGGAGGAATCATAATATCGAGGAGTCGACGTGGGAGCTTCGTGATGAGATCGAGAGGAAATTTCCGTGGCTTTTTGTTTAAGGTGAGTCTCGTTAAAATTCGGGTCGAATTTTCTTTAAGGGGGAGTGAATGTCACGACCCGAAATCTAGGCTCTATTTTATTAGTAATAAATGATTATTGTTTAATTATTTGCTTATTTATTTATTTAAATTATTACTTATTTAAATATTTATGTGTGCATTTTATGTGTTATAATATTTATGCCTAGCATTTTATTTGGGTCATTTGGGCTAGGGTGGTGTTGTTGAGTCTTAGTTGTTAGTGGGGAGTATTAAGTTGGGTAGTTTTAGTGGAGGGGTACTTGTGTAAGTTTTTAAATCCTACTCCTACCCTCTCCCTCTCACACTCCATCTCCCTCACCCTACTCCCTCCCTTTCCCAGCTCTCTCTCTCTCTCCAAGCAAAGAAAAGGTGAGTTTTCTTCTCCTTCTTCTCTCTTCATTTAAACCTTCTTCCTCTCATCTTCTCTCATTTCTTAAAACGTGAACCATGTTTAGATCGTCGATAGCATCGTAGGAAGCCAAAAAGATTTGAAATCCATCAACTTTGAGAAAATTCAAGTAAGTTGCTTTTCCCCCATTTTAATGCTAAAATGTTCATATCATGCTTAGATATTGTTTGATGTGTTCCATTTGAAGTTTGGATGAGTTTTGAATTTGTTTGGAATTTATTTGGGTTTTTGATCAAAATGGTGAAATCTTGAATGTTGGGTTTGATTCTTGATTTCGGTTGTTAAATGTTGTTTTAGGAGTCTTTTTAGACTTATAAGTTGTTTTGGCACTTTAGTATATGAGTTGGAATGTTGGATTTTGGGTTGATTGTGTTTTGGGTTTGAAAATGGAAGAACCCATGTTGTTCTTCCCGATTTCTGGAAATCCAGAGCATTGTGCGACCGCACAAAAATTCCTGGGCGGCCGCGCATCTTTCTGAAAGCTTTTGTTCTTGTTTTGAGACTTTTTGGGCGACCGCACAACCCAATTTGGGCGGCCGCACAGTCCTCTGAAAACTTTACATTTTGTTAAATTGTGTAATTAAAGAACGTGCTTTGGTTTAAGTCTTGGGTGTCCTTCTAGTTGACCTTAGTGAACATTGTAGTACACCTTAGTGATGAGATTGGGTCCTTTGTGATCAAGGTTGTGTTTGAAATGCACTAATTGTTAATTTGGACTTTTGAGCACCTTTATTGTGCATTGTTGGTTCGTTTCATCTTCTTGGTGACTATTTGGCATGGTTCCCTACTTTAGAACCTTAAGTTGTTTATTCATGCTAAATTATTATTACTTAGCATTTATTTGAAAGTCCAGCTGGTACTTTGTGTGTGTTTGGGCGATGGGAAAGATTATAATGGCAAAGCCAAGTCCATTATAATGTTGACCATTGTTTTGCCCCCTTCTTTACCCCTTCTCCAGATTGGCCTTGGAAAGGATAAGTCAGCGTTCCTTTGTGAATGTATCTGGCTAGCGGGTATGACTTTGTGTCATGATCCTTGTCCTTTGTGACACTGTTATGATTATTGGTTCCGGTACCGGGTTTTCTCTTCGGCTTTCATGCCATTATGAAGATGATGATTGGTTGATTATTGAAGCTGCGCAGCGATCCTTTATTTGGATGTTCCGGTTTGGAAAACCTTGGCTATATCCTTTGTTATGTGTTTATTTCCGCTGCTATCTGTTATGTGATAATTGCTATGTGCTATGTGATATTTACCATTGCTTATTGCTTCTTGCATCATAGCATGTCATGTAGTTGCATTAGTAACTTATTGAGATTTATCTCACCCCCTTTTCTTTTATCTTTGTTTTTCCTTAACCCCCCCCCCCCCCAGGTGCTAAGGATTAGTCTCGCTGATCACGAGATTGAGGACGTCGAGTGTGGATCCGTTCTTTTGGGGAAAGTTGTATAGGTTGGTTTACATTATATCAATGTGTAACCTTTTGGGGATTGTACCAAACATTGACGTCATTAGGATTTTGTATATTTGTATTTTGTTGGGCATAAACTTGTGGAAGTTTATGATAGTTGTATTTGGTTTTATTAAACTTGGTTTTGTAAACTTTGGATCATTACCTTTTGGTATCAAATGAAATTTTTAACTTCAGTATTTCTAAGTTTTGGTTTTAGAGTCGACGTCCAGATCGCGGTCCCGGGGCCCGCGGGGTCCGGGGTCGCGACATATGTTGTATATGTTACATGTGGTGAAATTATTGTGAAAAGAATTTATTTGTGATACTTGTAATTTTGGGACAAAAGTGAGTATTTGGTGGATTAGGTTTTGGTTGGATTCAAAGAAGTGTTAAAGATGTTCTGGGTCTGATTTGTAGCCATGTTGTGGTTAAGGGTAGAGTTGTTGTGTAGTAGTACTTTTGGGACGGTGAAACGAAAGGAGTAAAAAGTGTGCAAATTTTGGCCTGGCAGGGCTTATGGGCGGTCGCCCAATATGGGGCCGGGCGGGCGCCCAAAACTACTGAGGTGAATGTTAAAACAGGGCTCTTGGGCGGTCGCCCAAGATGAGGGTGGGCGGGCGCCCACTTTTGCTGAAGAAAATAAATTGTTTCATTGACTTGGTTTAGGACCCAATCTTGGGCTAGGTTTTGTGTCCTAGTCTAGGGTGCCTAGATAAGTGTTGTGGAAAGCTAAAATGGTAGATAATGATTTGGTTTCATATGTGTACAAGGTTGTGTTTATGACTTAAATGTCAATGTTATTGGGAACTCTTATGAGTGATTCTTTTGTGTGCTTCTTGTGATGTGTTTGGCTTGGTTCCCTAATTTGGAATCATTGCCCCGGTTGTTGTTTAAGCAAGTATTTATTACAGTGCTTTGTTTGAAAGTCCAGCTGGTTTTGTGTTATCGAGTGGAGGTGGAAAGGATTATAGTGGCACACAGCCAAGTTCACTATAAGGCTTTTCCACTGGACCTTTTTCCTAATCGAGTGGAGGTGGAAAGAATTATAGTAACACACAGCCAGGTTCACTATAAGGCTTTTCCATTGGACCTATTTTCCCCAGTCCAGATTGGCCTTGGATGGGATAAGTTAGTCGAGTGAGCATTTGGGTTATGACTTTGTGTCATATTTCCCCGTTGTTACTTTGGTTCTTATGGTTATGGTTTGGTTTTCGGGATCCCGACTTCAGCTATTTATACTGCTCAGATGATTTTCTCAGATGGTTTTCTTAAATGGTATTCCCATACGGTTATGTTCTTTCGGTAAACCTTGGCTAAGTATCGACGGTTATGTTCTTTCGGTAAACCTTGACTAAGTATCCTTGTGAGTGTTACATCGTTGTATGTGTGGTATAATGAGTTGGATTTGCCTCTCACGCTATATGATATGTTATACTTATGATATTGTTCGTTATACTTATCATTTTAGCATGAAACGTAGTTGCATTTTAGTAGCTTACTGAGATTCATTCTCACCCTTTATTTGTTTACTGTTTTAGATAAAGGCGAGTCCAGGGGATAGGACACTTTGGCACAGGAGGACGTTACAGTGATAAGAGTTGGGATTTGTTTTGTAAAAGCTACATTACTTATATGTAATACCTTTTGGGTAGATTTTCCGTGACTTCATCATTTTGTAACACCATTATTTTGGATAATGTTGGTGTATGTACATTTGTATAAAAGTTTGTAAGCCTTTGGGAAAAGTACTTCCGTTTGTGAAAGAGTTTGTTTGGAAGTTAAATGAAGTCTTTGAACTTCGAGTGTGGATTTTGTTAAACTTTATGAAAGTATATTTCAAAAAAATTTCTAAAAAGTGTTTTATAACGTCTTCCACTCGTGTCCCGAGCGTGGGGCCAAGTAGGACCACGGGTTTGGGCGCGACAGTTGGTATCAGAGCTAGGTTGTAGATGTTCTAGAATGACTATGTGACCTAGGAGGGTAGTTGTGTAGAGAATGAGTAACGTTGAGGGTTTTATGCAGGTACTTATTGAAATGGTTGGGACAGAAGGAGATCAGTCTGGGCCTTTAGGGCAGGGTAATGTTAGAGAAGAGGTTCGAATGATGTTCCAAGGTATGTTTGAAACTGCAATAAAAGCAATTAACGACATAGTTGAGCGTAAAAGCAAGGTTGAAGCTTCAGATGTGACAAGACAAGGAGGACAGCCAAAATCACAACATCAGTATGGCAATAATAGAGGATCTCAGGGTACATCTTCGCAACTTAGAGGATCTTCTCAAGGACCACAGAAAATCAGAAGTCAAGTTAAACGAGTATGTAGTTATTGTTGGAGGGAAGGACACTTAGAGGAGAAATGTTGGAAGAAGCAAGGTAAATATATGAGATGTGGTCAGTTGGGTCATTTTCAGAAGGATTGTCCAAGAATGAAGAATAAGGCATTGGGAAGTGTTGTCAGGTCTTCTCAAGGCCAGAAGAGGGATTCTTCAGGGGAGCTTAAGGTGCAGGATCGTGATATTGCCATCAATCAACAACATATCTCCGATTCTGTTAATGTGATTGGAGGTAGATTTCTGTGTCTAGTTTGAGAGCACAAGCAGTTATAGACCCTGGTTCTTCGCATTCTTATGTGTCTGTGCATTTTTCTTCTCGGTTGCATTTGTCTTCTGAGTCTCTACCTTATGTGTTAGAGGTGTCTATACTAAGGGGGAGTGTTTGGTGATTGATAGAGTGTTGCGCACTTGTGATGTGCAAATTTATGAGCATGTTTTACTTGCTGGTTTAGTTATTTTGCCATAGAAAGATTTTGATATTATTGTGGTGGAGTTTTATATGTTAGTGTGCTTTAATTAAGCATGGTAGATACATGTGTTGGGCATTCATGTTATTTATGCATTAAAGTCTGAAAATGGTTATCAGAAGGTGTGCCGGGTATTTGGTTTATATGGTTGGCAGTTGAACGTCTACATCTAAATTGGAGGATTGATCCTTTCTTTGTGAGATCTCAGATATATTCTTTATTGAGTAGTACATGTTACTTGAGGAGAAAATTTGGGTTATATTGAGTTGTTACAGTACAATGCTACAGTGCTAATATCTATTTTAATATACCTATAACATCGGTTGAGTTAAAGGAGTAGAAGATTCAGCTTGAGATATTTCTGGATAAGGGATTCATCTTCTTTAGTATGTCTGTGTGTGGGCATCGGTGTTGTTTAACAAGAAAATATATGGTACTTTGCGATTTCATATTGCGTACAAAGAGTTTAACCAAATGACTATAACAAATCCTTACTTGTTATTTTATATGGGTGATATATTTTATCAACTTCAGAGATCAGTGGTTTATTCAGTGTTTGACTTGAAGTGATTATTATCAGTTGAAAATTTGAGATGGGTATATTTCAAAGACGGCTTTTCATACCAGGTATGGGCATCATAAATTTGTGGTTATATTGTTTGAATTAACAATTGCTCCAGTGGTATTGTTGGATATTCTGAATTATATCTGTAGTCATAATTGGATTGCTTGAGAGAAGCAACGGGTTGTGAAATCAAGGTATTATGTCTTCTTATTAGCGGATATATTATTTTGAGGAAGTTTCAATATAGGTATAGATATTGGTCGTTTAATTATGAAAGCAACAGTATGTACGTGGCTTGTTGGGATTGGCATGATATTGTTAGAGATTTATTGATAAATTTCTAAGGTAGCTACACTTTTAACTAATTGACACAGAAAGATATACTTCCTCGATGGATTGATAAGTGTATAATGAGTTTTGATTATTGAAACAAGGGTTAATAACAACTTCAGCAATTATATTGCTTAGTGGGCGGATTTGATTAGTATTACAATTGTCAAGAGGGTATGACTGTGTTACTATTTTCTAATGGATATGTCGAGTTTTACCATTATAGTGGATCTAATCAACTCATTGTTCATGGTGATGCCTCGAAGAGTGATTGAGATGTTTATCCATTCAGAATTGTATGGCAGTTATGTATGCTTCGAGAAGATTGATTCCTTATAAACAAAGTTATCCTCACCATAACTTAAGGTTGATTGCGATTATACATTCATTGCATTAGTAAATGAATTTTGTAGAGCCATATTTGAAGTGTCTACCGACCATGAGAGTTGAAGTAATCGTTATCTTCAGGAGAGCTACACTTGAGACAATGCAAGTAGAGTATTATGTTATATCATTCAGGAAAGACAAATATATTAGAGCATTCCTTGACTTATAGTTCATGTTTGATAACACTAAATGGGGGAAAGTTAGAGGAATTGACATCTTGGAGTCCTTATGAGTCGATACATGTGGTGATTTTGCGATTGTGAAAGCTTTAAGTTTCTACTCTATTGAATGATTTCAACTATAGAAAATTACTAGTGGAATGAACGATGATAGACAACACAATTTTGTTCGTTGCTAGTGATGGAACTTTAACTTTTATAGCAGAATATGTAGTTGACACTTAGTGGAACCAACTTGCATAACGGAATTCAACTACAGGTACTTGAAGAGATACACAAGACCAATTTAATTATGAATCCGAGTAAATGTAGAGTATTGAGATAAATTTGAAGAGTTACATTTGATTTGTTTGACACGAGAAATTCTAAGCATTCAACTAAGTCCTTGAGCTGCGAATAATCTGAAAGTAAAATATCAGTGTTCAGTTGGTTTGTGACAAGCCTTTGAGATTTTTGAGTGGATATGAATCTATTGCGAAAGGTTTCATTGAAGGAGTTACACTGAATAGTTGAGAACAATGATGTTGATTGATAGCGGATTGGTTACCAAGTTTCCTCACCTTATCTATTTTAAGGTTATAAATGTTAATTCCAGTTGTTACTTATTTATTCAGAAGATAGTTCGATTTCATGGGATGCCTACGAGTATGGTATTAGATATGGGTTCCTTATTTACATCTTGATTTTAGTAAGCAATTCAGAAGGCTTTGAATTCAGAACTGGGATTTAGTACGGGTTTTCATCCTCAGACAGATGGTCAGTCAGAAAGAACCATTCAGATTCTTGAGGACATGTTGAGAACTTGTTCAATTGATTCTTAGAATTCGTGGGATATACCTTTACTTCTCGTGGAGTTTGCTTAATATATCAGTTCTTTTGAGATTTTGCGAAGAGTTGGAGATTGGGCTTATCATCTTGTGTTACTTCCTTCTCTTGACAAGGTTTATAATGTGTTCCATGTGTCTATGCTACATAAATCTGTTTATGATTCTTCTCATGTATGTCTAAAGTTTTAGAGAATATTGAATCGAGTAAGTCTTAAGAGAAGCATTCAGTTCAAGTGATTGATTCTAGAATTCGAGAATTGAGAAATGAGAGTATTCATTTTGCTTGAGTTGTATAGAGAAATCATAATGTGAAAGAATCTACTTGGGAGCTTCGGGGGAAAATGGAGAGGAAATATCCTTGGTTATTTGATTCGTTTGGTAAGTTATTCTAAAATTCGGGACGATTTTTTTTAAGGGGTAGTGATTGTAACGACCCCAAAAACCCGTCCCTATTTATTTTATATTTTTTTGGGGATTTTTATTTGACTTATGTGTGCATTTTATGTGTTGCATCATATTTTATGACTTGCACATCTTACTTGATTATTTGTGTTATTTACTTAGTTAGTAGTAATAATGGTTAAAGGAGTTAAATGATTAAGTTGAAACTTTAGGGTCCTTGTTGAAAATATAAGTTTAGGGGTTAAAGAGTTAAAAATGAAACTTGGGTGACCAAAGTTGGAAAATTGGGTGAAGATTTTTATAAAACATGTTTATCCTCCCATCTCTTCTCCCTTTGTGTACTGAGTATGCTCTGCAACTTTTCTACGTTTCATTCCTAGGTTAAGAAGAAAAAGGTAAGTTCAACATATTTTGATTTAATTCTTTTTATATACTTATCCGTTTTAAAATCTAATTATATAAAAATGATCAGGGCGTTGAGTAGGTCATTTCTACCCGAACAAAACATATTTTGGCGATACTTTTTCCGGAAATAGGTAAGTTACTAATTCCCCTTAAATGTTAAATTAATCATATATATTGTATCTGTTATATGGTGAAATTATTGTGAAAAGAATTTATTTGTGATACTTGTAATTTTGGGACAAAAGTGAGTATTTGGTGGATTTGGTTTTGGTTGGATTCAAAGAAGTGTTAAAGATGTTTTGGGTCTGATTTGTAGCCATGTTGTGGCTAAGGGTAGAGTTGTTGTGTAGTAGTACTTTTGGGACGGTGAAACGAAAGGAGTAAAAAGTGTGCAAATTTTGGCCTGGCAGGGCTTATGGGCGGTCGCCCAATATTGGGCCGGGCGGGCGCCCAAAACTACTGAGGTGAATTTTAAAACAGGGCTCTTGGGCGGTCGCCCAAGATGAGGGTGGGCAGGCGCCCACTTTTGCTGAAGAAAATAAATTATTTCATTGACTTGGTTTAGGACCCAATCTTGGGCTAGGTTTTGTGTCCTAGTCTAGGGTGCCTAGATAAGTGTTTTGGGAAGCTAAAATGGTAGATGATGATTTGGTTTCATATGTGTACAAAGCTGTGTTTATGACTTAATGTCAATGTTATTGGGAACTCTTATGAGTGATTCTTTTGTGTGCTTCTTGTGATGTGTTTAGCATGGTTCCCTACTTTGGAATCATTGCCCCGGTTGTTGTTTAAGAAAGTATTTATTACAGTGATTTGTTTGAAAGTCCAGCTGGTTTTGTGTTATCGAGTGGAGGTGGAAAGGATTATAGTGGCACACAGCCAAGTTCACTATAAGGCTTTTCCACTTGACATTTTTCCTAATCGAGTGGAGGTGAAAATAATTATAGTGGCACACAGCCAAGTTCACTATAAGGCTTTTCCACTGGACCTATTTTCCCCAGTCCAGATTGGCCTTGGATGGGATGAGTTAGCTCCCTCGTGTGAGCATTTGGGTTATGACTTTGTGTCATATTTCCCCGTTGTTACTTTGGTTCTTATGGTTATGGTTTGGTTTTCGGGATCCCGGCTTCAGCTATTTATGCTACTCAGATGATTTTCTCAGATGGTTTTCTTAAATGGTATTCCCAGACGGTTATGTTCTTTCGGTAAACCTTAGCTAAGTATCGACAGTTATGTTCTTTCGGTAAACCTTGACTAAGTATCCTTGTGAGTGTTACATCGTTGTATGTGTGGTATAATGAGTTGGATTTGCCTGTTACGCTATGTGCTATGTGATACTTATGATATTGCTCGTTATACTTATCATTTTAGCATGAAACGTAGTTGCATTTTAGTAGCTTACTGAGATTCATTCTCACCCTTTATTTGTTTACTGTTTTAGATAAAGGCGAGTCCAGGGGATAGGACACTTTGGCACGGGAGGACGTTACAGTGGTAAGAGTTGTGATTTATTTTGTAAAGGCTACATTACTTATATGTAATACCTTTTGGGTAGAGTTTCGGTGACTTCATCATTTTGTAACACCATTATTTTGGATAATGTTGGTGTATATACATTTGTATAAAAGTTTGTAAGCCTTTGGGCTAAGTACTTCCGTTTGTGAAAGAGTTTGTTTGGAAGTTAAATGAAGTCTTTGAACTTCGAGTGTGGATTTTGTTAAACTTTATGAAAGTATATTTCGAAATTTTTTCTAAAAAGTGTTTTATAACGTCTTCCACTCGTGTCCCGAGCGTGGGGCCAAGTAGGACCACGGGTCTGGGGCGCGACAAATTTCATCAGAGATGGAGGTTCATGAACGGAGAACAGGTAGGAATTTCCGATGATTCGCTAGAATTTTGAACAGGTTCGTTTTCGGCTTCGAAATTATAAAAAACCTAGGTATTTTTGAAAAGGAAATTGATCTTTGTGGAGGTATTGAGATGAGGATAATTGCTGAGAAGAGGATAGATCGACCAGTGATTTCGCCGGAGAAAAATTGAGAGATTTTGATTTCAATTTTTGAAACCCTAGTTTTCGATTTTTTGAGCAAAAGCAAAATTGGGCAATCAGACCACCAAATCGGTGGCTCTGATACCAGGACATAAATCATATTGTAGATGAAGAAGGTTATTGTGGTGGAGATGGCCGGACCATCACCTGTGGTGGTGGCCGGAATAGGCGAGAAACAAAGAGAGTCGTGAAGAGAGATAATAGAGAAGAGATAGAAAGTGAATCTGATATTATGAATTGTTATGTTTCGATACACGTTACAATGCTATATATCTAGACTAACTGCAATACTAACAAACTAACATAATAGTAACTGACTAAAAGCATATAACACTCCAGTCCCTATACTTACATTTATTGCTATCTACACCTTAACAGGTCTATACTAGGGCTCCACGGTTCAGCTTGCTTGGTTTAACGGTTCGGCTCCACGGTTCGGTTTCGTGGTTCGGCTCGTGGTTCAGCTTGATATGGTTCGGTTTGGTTTGGCTTGGAAGGGCAAGATTGTGAGCCGAACTGAACCATATGGTTTATCACTTTTCTAAACTGAGCTGAACCACATATGTTTAAAAACCGAGCTAAACCGCACGGCTTTGTTCGGTTCGGTTCCAAACCGCGGTTTGAGCCGAACCATTTCCACCTGTTTGCATCTGGAGTGAGTTTTCCCTCGCTTTACCTTTTTGATTTGATTTAGAGTCGCCACCATGATGTTGAACGGAACACGGACCGTGAGATTCTTGAGTTCGGGGGTTAAGTTATGGATTGGGAAGGGCAAGGAGCACCCAATCCACCCGATCTAGGATCGGTCTTGCTTACAAAATTATCATTATCATTATTAATATTATGCATTCATGTACCAAAAGAAAAGCAAACAAATAAATAATTTCTTATTTATTTGGGATGTTGGATCATATGCTTCGAGACCATCTCCATGGATTGGAGAGGCTCTAGGCTGATCCTTTAATGGAATCACACTACTTCAAAGACAAAGAAGAGGAAGGGAAGGTAGAAAACAAAGAGTTTTACCTAAGCGTTCTTCGAGAATCCTATGGATGGCCTTGACTAAAGGCCTTGATGATCCGATGAACTTAACTTGAATGGTGTTATGAAGGTTGGAATTTCGTGGGTGAGGGAGAGAGGCTGATTATAAGGACCTCTTTTATCAGATTTAGAGTGGTTTTGGGTGAATGACTATTCTAGAGGTTTTTCGGTTCAAGAACCTCTATATTTATAGGGGTTCTTGACCTAGGTTTGGATGGGAATCCAAGACTTGATTTCCCAAGAGGTATTTTTGGACTCTAGGATCGTCCATTAGGTTTTTCCCGGATTGCTTGAGTGTTTGCCAAGAAAAGGGGTTGAGATCAACAAGGAAACTGACTAAAATTCGATTGTCAAGGGGGATGTCTCGTACGAGACATCAATGTCTCGTACGAAACATCTAAGTGATGGAATTCACTTTTTGCCCTCTGTAGTAGTTTTAATGTTCATTTTGGCCCCTGTCTAACGGAGTCAGTTAGAAACTTAACGAAACATGTCCAACTTAACGAGTTTCGACCCAAATCAAAGGCGAGACACAGAAGTAGTTTGATTATGAATGAACGTCCAAAATGGGGTGTCTACAGAGCCACTCGGCGACGATACTTATGGATAAAGTAACGTCGTCGATAGAAATGACGCCATTTTGAACTTTGGGTATGGTCATGCTAGAAAGCTGCCTACGTAGTCCTTGGAAGGAAATCAGACCAAATGTAGTTTGACTCCGAAAACACGCAAAAACGGGGTTTAAGGTATTTTGGAAAATCATTTTTGAAAATAATACTTGCGGTAAGTAAAGCTTAGAGTTTAGAGAGTAACCCATATTGAGGAATCAATGGCCTTGACCCAATTCTGAATATACCCTTTTTGTTGATGACGAACTGTCTCCAGTTGCAATCCATACTGAGGAATCAATCTCTTTGACTCCAATTCTGAATATACCTTGTTGTTGATGACGAACCGCCTTCAGCTCTGGTGGGAATCCTATGTTATTAATATACGTCTTGATAACAATGATCGGACTCGGGGTTTGGAGACGCTAATTACTTGGATCCTTGCTTCTCCTTCCAACGAGGTTGCCTTTACGTCGGAAAATGTGAATCCTATGCCATTAGCTTACACCTTGATGACAATTATGGGACTCTGAGGGGTGAATCCTTATGCTATTAGCGTACGCCTTAATAACAATTGTGGGATCACTGGTTGCGAAGACGCAAATTACTTGGATCCTTGATTCTCCTTCCAACGAGATTGCCTCTTCGTCGGGAAAGTGAATCCTATGCCATTAACATACGTCTCGATGGCAATTGTGGGACTCTAAATGGTGGGATCCTGTGTTATTAACTTACGTCTTGATAACAGTCGTGGGATACCCGGTTGTAAATCCTGTGCCATTAACATACGTCTCGATGATAGTCATGGGATTTAGAGTTTGATGATGTAGATTTTGTTGCTCAACCATGATCTTGGATATGTGGTGAGAATAAATTCGTACTGAGAAACAACTTTGCTTGTTCCAATTCTGAAAATATTCTTTTGTTGACGACTAAATGTTCCATCTTGGGTTCAGATTTGACCTCTTAGTCAAAAGCAGGGCTTTTTCTGACCTTTCTGTTTAAAGCAGGGCTTTTCTGGAATTTCTGTTAAAAGCAGGGCTTTTCTGGAATTTCCTGAGAAAACAAGGTTTTCTGCTGGATTTCTGGGAGATATCTCGTACGAGATAGGGATGTCTCATACGAGACTTCTCTGTTTTTAGGCATATCATAGACGATATCAAGCGCTGAAAGTGATTTTCAAATCACTTTTTCTTATTTCATTTCGGGAATTCTCAACCCTCGGCAATTTTTTCACTAAAAAATCTCCATTTTCACCAAGTTCTAGTGATTCCCAACCCTTTCAAATGGCCGGTGCAAATCGTTCTCATAAGGAACACCTCTTCGGTAGGAACATGAGAGGTAAAGTGTGGGCGACGAATGAGTTGTGCCCATTCCCTGAGGATCATATTTCTCACGCCGTTCTGACGAGGCGGGTAAGGATCTCTTCCTTTTACTGAGTTTTCATGTCAATTTCATTGTTGCATGTCTCAATTTGGTGCCTTCGCAGTTCGACTTTTGTTCGACTTTTGCCTAGAATTATCGTGCTAGGGTTTATCATGCATGGCTGATCTTTCGACGGAATTTCGTCCTTGTTGATGTTGAAAATCATTGTAGTATAGTAGTACATGATTTTGAATGTCGTTCTAGGAAATTCTGTGACCTTTCGGGTAAAATGCTTAAATGAGGGTTTTGCCGATTTTCTGACATTTGCCTCTTTTACCTTTGTTGTTTGCAGCCATTCAGGGTTGTTGATAACTGTAGAGGCAGTGTACGAGCGGTTGCTGAGAGGTGGGCAACTCTTAATGGTGAGATGAAGGAAGAGATCGAGAATCTCAGGCTTAAGCCCTTCTTTGACGGCCTAGTCGGTGAGAGGAGGAACGTTCACTTGCTCCAAGCTATCCGGGAGCGCTGGTGGGACAGCACAGATACCATCGTCGGTGAGCCGCTTGAGGTTGATACTGACTTCCTACCCAGTAGTGATGACATGAGGCATTTTCTGGGCTTCTCTGTGCGTACCTTGGGCAAGGGTGTCCCTCTGAAGGCTTTGAGGGATAAGGTCGTTGCCTATGTTACTTTAATGCAGGTCAGATGCACCTCACTGACACCTGTATTGCAGCTGTCCGCGGCTTTCTGTGGTGGGCCTTTTCTGAGACGCTATTTGCTAGTCATGCGTCGACTGCCTTGTTCAATCTGTTGAGTTGCCTGAGGGATATGCAGCATGTGAGTGATGCCAGTTGGGGATTGGAAGGCTTGGCCCACTGCTATGTGGCCATGGATGAGAGTTCGCGGGATCGTGCGAATGCTGGCTTAGGCGGCTACAGTCATGCCTGGGAGGTATAATACTTATCTTCTTCTGTATTCCTCCTTTATTTCAGTCCCAGTCTATTTTGATAGCATTTTTATTTTAGCTATTGTATATTGACATCTTCTATGTTTCTCCCATTTTGCAGGCCTGGTCATGGCCGTACGGCCACTTCGTATTTTCCCAACTTTTTCCTTATAAATAGGGCCCTCCTCCCAGCCTATTGATCACACAACAAACCTACGGGAAAAAGCTAACAGGAGCTCTTCCCAGACTCTCTCTCTCCCTCTCAAAACCCTCTCAAACCCTCTCTTTGATCTTGCTTTGATCATCAAAGAGATTCAACATCGCCATCAACCAAAGGAGTGAAGATTCAACCTTCGAAGATTCTTTAATCAGTTTGGTAACGAGTTCTTACTACTTAACTACTTAGATCTATTATATTCATTCATATATTGTTAGATCTAGGGTTTTGTTCATCGTCCGTGTTCTTGACCGTTGATGATCTAGGGTTCCCATGAAACCCGCACTAGATCTAGGTCACATATTACTTACATAATGCTATATTTAGGGTAACGATCTTCATGTTTATGTGTTCATTCATATGTATTCATGATGTTCTTATTATAATGCTAGATTTATGACTTATCATATATCATATGATAGATCTAGGATTGTAATCCCTATTTATGTGCACATGCCATAGCCAATAATGATCCTAGGGTTTCATCAAACCCTAATATGATCTAGGAACTACTTCTAACCCTAATCTTTCCCCTCTATATGCATGATCCCGCTTCATCTCTCCCCATTCTAATTCATCAATGAACTACACTGACCTGAGCTTCTCATGATGAGAAGAATGTAGGCAATCTTCGGATCCGGTCTCAGTCACTAACACACACACACACACACACATTGATCATGATAGAAAGACTGATTCGTCGAGCAATAGGAGTGATCACCATAATATTCTTCTTCTATTGTAATTTGACCCCCGAACCCTATTATTCTCATAAATGGTTTTCTGAATATTTTAACAACAAATAAAACAACGTGGCGACTCTCAATTTTCGATCGGGCGTATTCACAGAAACCTATGAAGTTTTTCTCAAAAAATGCTTGCAACACAACTCTCAAAAAATGCTTGCAACACAACTCTCAAAAGTCTTGAAAATCCGTGTGGAACAAGGAAGTCTTGAAGTCTTCTTGTAGCTTTCCAATTCCACTTCAAATGAGTCTAAATTAAGAAGATCATTAAGGTTAGTTTGTTAGTACATAAAATAAAGTAAGAGATATATGTGCATTAAATAAATCCAAAGTAAATAATAAAAAGATCCTGCTAAATAAATCTTGCAAAGAAGTCTAAAATCTAACTTACCATTCTTAACTATAAACAGTTGTAAAGAGAGTTTGAGATCCATTAGGACTCTCACTCTTTCATCATGGATAATCAATACAGTGGCTTCTAATCAATTAACCGGTAATCTTGCTTTATTGTGTCATACAAGTGATATTGTTGATGGTTTGGTTGGCCTCTCAAACTGTGCTTCTTTCACTGCAAATAAAATGAAATCTGTTGTGTTATCTCCCATGATCTTTCTTCAGAATGTTTTATTTGTGCCCAATTTAAGATGCAATTTAATTTCGGTTTCGCAATTAAATGATGAAATGCAATGTATTGTTCAATTTAATTCTCTCATATGTGCTATACAGGACCAATCGAATAAATTGATTAGAACAGGTGTTAGGCGAGGTGTTAGGCGAGATGTACTTTACTACTTCAAATTAGTGAATATAGTACATCAGATTTCATTGAATGAAGCAGCTTTTACATTAGAACTTTGGCACATATGGATGGGACATCCGTCTTAAAAGTGGTCAAGTTACATCTCCCAGTTAGTAATTTCATGTGTAGTCTAAATAAATCTTGTGTGGTTTGTTTTTGTGCCAAACATCATCGAGACAAATTCTTTGTTAGTGAAAGTAAAACTACTAAATTTTTTGAAAATTACACTGTGATTTGTGGGGGTCTCGTAGACATGTTTTTTATTGCCGACCGTCAATTTAACCAAAAAATTAAGATTTTTGCAGGGTGATAATGGTACTGATTTTAGATGTTTATTTGATAATCTTTTCTGCCACATAGATTTTGTTTCAAACATCTTGTGTGGT
This sequence comes from Campanula takesimana, assembly GCA_026119855.1. Lineage (NCBI taxonomy): Eukaryota > Viridiplantae > Streptophyta > Magnoliopsida > Asterales > Campanulaceae > Campanula > Campanula takesimana. The sequence goes on from JAOWBW010000105.1 coordinate 631,320, forward strand.
ACCTCTCAACAAAATGGAAGAATGTCAGGAATGTGGCATGCACTACAAGGAAGTTGTGATAAAGAGACAATAGTTTAGAGACATATAGTTTATGTAGCTGATTTAGAGACAGTTTAGAGACAAACTAAAAAAAAATGTGACAAAATAGCTACCAAAAAAATGAGTCTCTATATAAGCAACAAAGTAGAGACAAATTAATTTATGTGTCAAATTTAGAGACTTGATAGAGACAGAAATTAGGTGTGTCACTACTCTTGTGACTAAAAAAAGACAAAATTTAGGCTTGAAACTAATTCAGAGACAAAACAGTGATAAAACACATATCAGACGCTATTATGGAGACATATATGCACTTTGTTACAAAATTAGAGACAAAAATATAGATTCAGTTGCTTAATTTAGAGACACATATGTAACTTAATTTGGAGACAACTATGAATTAAGTAGTTTAATGTAGAGACAAATATAAATTATGTAGCAAAATTTTGAAAAAGATAAGGACTAATTATGTCTCACAATTAGTAAAGTGCACTTTTTTAATTGGGCCATGTTTGGATCCACAGTTATGGGCCAGGTCTTAAGTCGAAAGCCAATCGTTACCCAGGTCTCGACGTTGGCGTTTCTCTCGAGCTCTCACCGTTTGGGTTTTTCTCTCTCCGTACTCATACAGTCAGGTTTTTCTCACCGGCGGTCTTCTCTCTCCGGCCCTCATTGTCAGCAACAAGTTTCGCTCACTGGCGGTCATTGTCTCTTGCTCGTCGGCTCGTTAGTGTGTCTCCTCCATCATCGTCGAATATCGATCTAGGTTTGTATTTCTAACTGATGACTTAAAAAAGCGATAATCATAAATCTATTTTAAATCATCTCGTTCCGTTAAATCATTGAGTTCAATATAACGTTTGATTGCTTAATTTTTTCTGTTGTTACTGTAGTTAGTAAGAATTTGAATTTTATCGATTTACTTTGTTGATGTTAAATGATTACAATTTTAACCCTAGTTATTAGAAATACGAGATGTTTTAATTGATTTATGCATATTTGTTAATCATTTATGGTTTAGTTTGTTAGATTAGGTTTGTTGATGTTATGATCCATGATTTTTGTTAATATGATTAACCCTGTGATTGCTTTGAGACTGTTACAGTGCTTCTAGCAGTACTAATAAGCAGTGGAAGTTATAGCTGCTAAATAAATAAGTGTTTTCGTTAGAGTTTGATTTATGTGCTTATGTGTTTAGTCAATGTTGAACATATGATTGCTTTGAGGCTGCTATGAAATAACTTTCTGATTTGCTATCTTTGGGATCTTAATACTCCCTCCGTCCCAAAATGATTTTCACGTTTGACTATTCAAACTTTTTAAGGATATGAACACTTGCTTCACTAGCCATGTTTTGTTTATGCACTTTTAGCATATATTGTAAAAATGGGAAAAACCTTTTTGGGACAATGAAAAATGGCAAATGAGAAGATCATTTTGGGACGGAGGGAGTATATTTTTCTTTTGCTTCAAGTGATCTCAATTTTTCCTACACGAATGCCTCATGTATGGCTATTATTTTGACTTTTCTATTTTAAAATATTATGTAGAATGATTCTGTTTGAAGCTCAAGTTGATGTTTTGGCTCTTCAAAATGAAGCTACTTTATTATTTTCTTACAACTATGGATATTATTTTTTATGCTTGTCAATGATTATTGTTATTAGGACCTTGTCCAGAAAATATTCAGATGTCGAACACTGATAGGAGTTGGATGTATAAATGTCTTGACGAAAGTGGTAATATCACTAAGGAGTATTTGCAGGGGCTAGAAGGATTTGTTAACTATGCGAAGTCTAAGAAAGAGCAGCTCATAGAAGGTCATATAAGGTGTCCATGTGCTACAAGTTCGAACAGATGCGCAAAAAGACCTCATGTTGGATGTAACAATGAAAAGTTTGTAAGGGAAGATGAATTATATAAACGCCTCTATAAGTACGGGTTTAAGCCTAATTATGATGTGTGGGTATCACATGGAGAATCAAGGGTGGAGGAGCCTCGAAGTCATGATTATTCTGAACCAAGTGTTACGCCTAGTCTTGTTGATCAACTAAGAAATTCAATGGATGTGGATGGTGAACATCCTCCTAATATGATTGATATGGTTATGGATGCAGCAGGGCCAGACTTTATTTGGAATCCTTCTATATCCACTATTGAAAAACCAACTAAAGTAGTAGAAGAGTGGTTACACATTCTAAATGCTGCTTGAGAACCTGTTTCTCAGTGCAGCAAGACATCAATTCTAGATGCTGCTGCCGAGTGTTTAAACATAAAGACGGAGGGCAATGTATGTGAGAGAACTTTCAACCAATTCATGGATTTTATTCAGAAATTGCTACCGAAAGAGAATAAGATGCCCATAAGTTGGGATGACACTTGTAAGACTCTGAAGAAGATAGGGTTGGGGTTTCAATTAATAGATGCTTTCATCAATGATTGCCAATTATATCGTAACAAAACTGAAAATGATACAAAGTGCAGTATTTGCAATCATGACAGGTATAAACCTGGTAAGAGTAGAGGAAGTGGAAAGCAAAAGACTAAACTGATCCCATACAAGCAGTTGCGCTGCCTCCCATTGATCCCCAGGCTGCAGCGGTTATGTGCTCGTTTGTTTCGACTTATTTTGAGCAACTTATGACTTTTAGCTACAATTAAGTTAAAATTTGAGTGTTTGTTTTCACTTAAACGTAATAAGTTGATAAGTAGAGTACAACCACGTTATTGCATTGGATAAGTAAAAACTAAAAAGTAGCAAAAGAGAAGCTTTTTTGACTTTTAAAGAAAGAGTTTATTGCAAAACTGACATGCGTACTTTCATTTATTTTTAATTTGACTTGCGAACTTTGGAAACATCAAATGTGGTTTGTGTACTTTCATTTTCAAAATTTTGAGACGAATTTTTTAACACCCGTTAAAAACTTAACGGGACACTTTAAAAAACTATTCATCCGTCAATTATTTTTTATGTACATTATTTTTTTAACACCCGTTACAAAATCATAAGAGATACCATATCTCTCTTCCCAGAACTACCCTCCTCCCCAGCTCTACCCTGCCACCACCCTCCGCCTTAAACCTGCCAACATCCTCCGCCCCTCCCTTCCCAGAACAATCCAACGGCTCACCCCCCACCACTGTTGCCACCACCTAATCCTCTACTTTAACCAGCACCACCATACCTTTAACAACAACAATTTCAGAAAATTCAACAAATCTATGCAATTTCAAACACAAATTTTAAGCCAAATCTTGGTTTTCAAACATCAAAAACCTCACAAAACATATTCAAATTCGAGGATGAAGCTTCGGATCTTCACTGGAATGTGTAAAGAATAAAGATTCCGGTCGCCGGAATCTACAGGTCCAAGAATGCCGGAATATACGCCGAAAAATTAACCCAGAAACGCACTCATGCACACCCCCAGAAACTCACACAAAAATCGAACACATAGATGAAACGAAACGATTCAGATCTAGATATAGATCTAGATCTGAATCTTGAGAGAGGGAGAGAGGACGTCGAAGGAGTAGTGGCCGTCGCCGGAGGAAGACGAAGGAGTAGAGGCCGTCGCCGGAGGAAGACCATGGAAATAGGAAGATGGAAGGGGGGTCGCCTGAGAAATAATACGTCTAAAAGGATGGAAACGCTGGGAATTAGAAACCGATGGGTTTTTATTTGGGTTTTTTTTTTTATTTTTTTTTTTAGTTTTAGCTTTTAAGACAAAAAGTTTAAAAGTTAACAATTTCACCCTTACATGTTAAAAAAATGACGAATGAACAGTTTTTGAAGTGTCCCGTTAAGTTTTTTAACGGGTGTTAAAAAAATCGTCTCAAAATTTTGAAAATGATAGTACGCAAACCACATTTGATGTTTCCAAAGTTCGCAAGTCAAATTGAAAATAAATGAAAGTACGCATGTCAGTTTTGCAATAAACTCTTTAAAGAAAACACGCTAACTATTACGTTATGAGATCCCCTGTTCGAAACCAATTGCCTACTTTTGTGTTTTTCCCTCTACTCCCTACTACGTCAACTGTATTTCTTTTCTTCTTTTTCTTTTGCTTTGTTTTCCTTTTCTTTTTTTCTTTTTCTATTCTCATGCAATTCTATCAAATTATTTCTTTTTGCTCTTTTATTTTAATCCATCTTTGTTAAATTAAATGTAATAATATTTGTTTTATAATATATTCTACAATTTTTATTTTGTCAATATTTATTCTTAGTTATACAAAAGATGTGAGCAAATAAACATAATTTTTATAATAACTATGTTACTTAATCTAATTAATTTTGAAACTAATTGATAGTAATAAATAATTATCAATTTTTGTCAAAGATATAAATCACACGAGTCAATTTGTCATGTGCATCAATTGTTTGTTGTTTTTTCTAAAGAAAATAAAATATTTACATTATACTTTTTTGAATCTTAAAAGTTTTTTTTTTTTTTTTTTTTGTAATAGTTAAAATAAACAAAAGTCATTTCAGAACAGCTGAAACAAACAGTAGTCACTAAATCAGCCATCAACAGTAAGTGTCAGCCATAAGTCAGCAGTCACCAGCTACGACAAACGAGCCTTATATACATTTAAACGTATAGCCATCGACATGAGATGGCACAAAACTTGCCCTCGTCAAGACGGAGTGTTAACACATCCATCAGATGGTGAGGCGTGGAAGCACTTCGATATGACCTATCCTGATTTTGCTGCTGATCCTCGAAATGTTCGACTTTGTTTAAGATATCATTGTCAATTAGAGTTAATATCCTATATTAGTTGGAATATTTTTATATTATTATAACACTACAAGGATGCAATATCGAGATGGAAAAAAAGAGACAGATAATGTTTGTAGCTAATTTGGCAACATATTAGAGACAGACACGAAAATTAGAGACATAATGTGTTATGTCTCTGAAGTAGTGACAAAACAGAGACAAAAGTTAGATCTGTAGCAAAACTAGATACAAAAATCAGATCCGTAGCTAAATTAGAGACAGATTTTGAAGTTGTAACTAAATTATAATGAAGTTGTAGCCATATTAGAGACAGACAATGAACTTGTAGCTAAAATTAGAGACACAAGTTGAACTTGTAGCTAATTAGAGACATATGTTGAATTTGTAGCTAAATTTAGATACATATATTGGACCGTTACTGTTAACAAGAACGATAGTGGCGGGCTGTGGGTGTTCAGTGGTTTACAAAACCAATTAAGGTTTCAATGGTTTAAAACCACAAAGATGCACAAAGCAAACTTTATAAAATATCAAAACAAACTCTAATTTTCGGATTACAATGTTAGGCCTATTTTATAGTGCCCATAAAACTTGAAAAAGAAACTAAAACCTTCTAGAATTACTCCTAAGATATATAGTAACCTAATAGGATTTAAAAACTAGTAAATCACCTCAAAATCTATCATAGAATCTTCTAAAATTAACCTACTAAAAATAATGACGAAAATAATAATTAAAATACTAATTAAAACCTAACTAACAATAAAATACAAATATAATTATAATATTGAATACTCCCTCCGTCCCAGAGTAAGAGTCCTACTTTCCATTTTGGTACGTCCCAGAGTAAGAGTCATATTCCTAAAATGGCAAAGAATCTTTACTATCCACCCCACTCATTCTCTCTCCTATTTTACTTTTATACTCACAACACCAATCAATTCACTATTCTCTCTCACTCATTATCTCTCCTACTTTACTTTTACACTCACAATATTTACATCACTTCCAATATTTATTAATAAGCGTGCAAATGAGGGGTAGGACTCTTACTCCGGGACGGAGAGAGTATAATTATATTTTCGAATTGCATCATTTTGCCAAACTCTAATTCGTGGATTCGAATTGGGTCGATTAAATCGTTGATTCGATTAATTGTTATCCGGTTATTTTTATTTTTATTCCGCTGCATTATGTGACATCAGTATTGACATCAGATGGTTATGATGGGTCGTTACTGGTCCTTTCAAGTATATCAAGGAAGGGATATTGGATTAATGGATTGTATGAGGCAAGCAGGTGACTATTACAGATGGACTAGCACATACAGTAATATTGAACCCATTTTGAAGAAAAAAAGGGGATGGAATGGAAAAGAAAATGGGATTCAAAAAGGCTTTTTTGCGTTGGAATTGTATTACTCCCTCCGTCCCAAAATGATCTTCACGCTTTTTTCATCGTTAATACGAAGGATTTTTGAGCAATAGTTTTAGGTTGACTCAAGTGTACTAAAGAAAATCTAAAACTTGTTATTAACACCACATCAACAATACTATCATAACAAGTTTTAGATTTTCATTAGGATAATTAAATCGACTTAAAATCCTTGCTCAAAGTTACTTTATAATAACGTCGAAAAAAATGTGAAGATCATTTTGGGACGGAGGGAGTATATTTGTTAGAGCAATAACAAGACTTGATAAGAAAAGCGAGCAATCACAAGAACACAGATTTACGTGGTTCACCAACTTGGTTACGTCCACGGGGAGGGGAGAGAATATTATTATCAATCTGGAGAATTCTTTACAAGATCACATTAATCTATGCTAGCACGAATTTTGGTCACAAAATTCCTGACTGTGCTAAAACCCTAGATCTAGAATTATTGATCTTCTCTGAGCACTCTAATAATTTGTCTATGACAATCTGAGGTGTGATTTTAATCTAAACTACTGGCCTCTATTTATACTAGTAAAGTTTATCTCAAAATCTCTTAGGAACTTAGAAACCTAGTCCAAAACTGACTTTGAAACCTTCCTTCTGTGCTCTGTCCCGGAATTACGAAATCTCTCTGTTGTTTAATCCTTTAACTCGGCGTCCCAAATTCAAAGGCATTAACCCAACAATCTTCACCTTGACTTTGAATCTCCATGACAACAAACCTTTTCTCCCCCTTCGCCTCTTCTGCTATCTAATAGCTGCGAACAATCTGCAAGTCCAAACAATGTTGGAACTTGCTTCCCGTCACGAGTTTTGTGAACATGTCTGCAGGGTTGTTCGCCGTCCCTACCTTCACCTTTACCCGTTTCTCATCACTTAGGAAATGATATCTGACATCAATGTGCTTGGTCCTCTCATGATGAACCCCAAGATTGCTGATCAATCCCTTCAACCATATTCCTTCCTTAGCGGACTCTGTCAATGCCACGTATTCTGCCTCTGTTGTAGACAACGTCACTGTCGTCTGCAATCTAGCCTTCCAACTGACAACTGACCCACCAAGCGTGAACACATATCTGGTCTTCGATCTTCTTGAGTCAACATCACCCAAATCTGAGAAACCCTTGACTGCACATTCTGTCCCATCTCCACAGACGAGTCTGACGTCGCTAGTGAGCACTGTAGTATACATCAAACTACCAACTGCACTAGCAAAGGATACTGGAGCCATATACTCTTTCTCCTCAATCGATTTGGGCCCAAACGCGACTGTATGTGAATTCACTTCACTCGGAGTATCTATAGCCTTAGCTGTCGACCCACCAAACCTTTCTTGATGTATCTTTTCTGGGATAAGAACAGTTTCCGTTTGGTTCTGTCTCTATATATCTCCATACCCATAATTTTCTTCGCGTTACCCAAACCCTTCATCTCTGCGACCAATAAGCCTTTCGACTTCTGAATCTCTGACTTCTTGACTGCTGCTATCAAATAGCTGTCAAATCCTTTATACCACTGCCTAGGCGATTGCTTCAATCTACAAACTTGATCTTCCTTACCAGGAACTTGGAATCCTTCCGACTCTGTCATGTATATCTCTCCTTCTATTGCTAGCAACACTCTGATCGAAGTGTGTCTGACCACTGTTGTGAAGATCCCATTGTAGTCCACCCCCTCTCTCTGTGTGAAACCCCTTGCAACATCTCGAGCTTTATACTTGACCTCTTCTGCCGGGGACATCCTTTCCCTTTTCTTAAAGATCCACTTGCAAGTCACAATCTTCCTGCCTTCTGGCCTTGTAGTCAACTTCCAAGTCTGATTTCTGTGAAGAGACTCCATCTCATCACCCATAGTCGCATATCACTGAGATGACTCTGAGCATGTATCTGTTTTATTGAAAATAGAAGGTTCCGCAAGAACGGGCTCTACTTCCTCAGCAACCTGCAGTGCATAAGACACCAAGTCTTCAAATCCATTCCTGAAATTAGCTCTTCTAGACCCTCCTTGTGCTAACCCATGTTCTTTAGGAACTGAACTTGAACTTTCTGGTGCTTCAGTCTTTGTCTCTGTTGGTGGATCCTGATTAACATCTGACTGTGGGACAACTAACTCTTCAGTATCTTGTTGCTCCACCTGTTTTTCAACATCTGACTGTGGTACAACTAACTCTTCAGTATCTTGTTGCTCCACCTGTTTATTAACACCGCCAACACTTGAAACAATCATGGATTTACCAGTCCATACCTCATAGGGAACTTTGAGGCCAATACCGGTATGAAGTCCATGATTAATCAAGTAACATGTTGTACTAAGCGCTTCTGCCCAGAAACGTTTAGACAACTCTGCATTGGAGAGCATGCACAACGCTCCCACAAGCCATGTCTGATTCATTTGTTCTGCTACACCATTCTGCTGTGGCGTGCCTCTGCTGGTGAGATGTCTAGAAACCTCCACCTCTCTACAAAACGATTCGAACTCAGTACTGCAGAACTCCAAACCATTATCTGTCCGGAGCTTCTTGATATCCTTCTCTGTCTGGTTCTCCACTACTGTCTTACAGTCCTTGAAATTCCGTAGGACCCCATTCTTGTGCTCCATGATAACCACCCAAGGCCTCCTCAAGTAATCATCAACCATAGACAAGACATATCTGTGCCCCCTTAGAAATTCCTGACGTGAAGGTCCCCAACTCTCTGAGTGGATGTAATCCAGAACGCCTTTAAGATCCTTGATCTTATGGCCATAAAGAATATCTCTGTTAGTCAACCCATGCATCTCTCGAGTGCTCATGTGACCGAGCCTGATGTGCCACAGCTTAGACATATCTCCCTCGTTCACCTCTTCTGATGCAGCCATAGTCGACTCTGCAAGCGTCTTTCTTTAGAGGAAATACAAGGAGCCCCGCTTAAGGCCTTTCAGCATCACTTCTGAACCGTTACAGACACTAACTGCTTCACCTTTACCTTTGAAACTGAACCCTTTGCTGTCTAACTGACTAAGAGAAATCAGATTCTTCGTCATAAGCGGAACGTGTCGAACCTCGTTCAAAGTGACAACCTTACCCTCATGAGTCCTGACCTTGATCGAACCAATACCGACAACCCTACAGTCTGTACTGTTGGCCATGCTTATATCACCGCCAACTATCTGCCTATAACCGGTAAACCATTCTCTCCTAGAACTGATATGGTAAGACGCTCCTGAATCAAGAATCCACGCATTAGATGCGCATGCTGATTCTGATGTTACTAGAGCATAATCCTCATCTGAACTGCAATCTCTGGCCGTCATGGTCTCTGCTGTGACTGGTGCCTTGCCTTGCTTCCTTCTGGGACAGTCGAACTTCCAATGCCCCTTATCTTTGCAGAATTACAGATATCCCCAGGTTTTGGACCCTTCTTGTGTGAAGAATTACCTTGATTGTTCTTCCTCCCACTAGAACCCCTGCTGTTGCTACTACTAGCAACCAAACCTGATGACTGGGTACCTGCCTCATTCCCACTCGCCTTTCGGCGCAATTCCCTCGTCTTGAGAGAAGTTTTCACTTCCTCTAGAAAGATCCCATCTTTACGGTTTATGCACGAATCGACATAATGTTCATAAGACATAGGTAAAGATATTAAAAGCTGCAAGGCTGCATCCTCGTCATCAACAACTACTCTTATATTACGCAATTCAAGTAATGCAGAAGTAAATCTGTCAAGATGATCATTTATGGGCGTACCTTCAGTCATATGACAATCATATAGCTTCTTCTTCAGGTATAACTTGTTGGTCAATGAACGTCTCATGTACATATCTTCCAACTTTAACCAAAGATCGCTTCCGGAGTCTGTTCCTGCAACATTGGTTAGGATCTCATCATCCAACTATCTGATGATCTTGGCGTGAGCCTTCTGATCTAACTTCTTCAATGCCGCCACCTCCTTCGCTGCTGCTATCTTGTCTTTCTCTGAATGTTCTGCTGTACCTTCTGTGGTGACTGCCTTACCCTTGGGATCCTTACGATCCCTGATTGCAATCTCCAACGGTTCTCATAAATCTTTGTCTACCAACAAAGCCTTCATCTTGATCTGCCAGAGAGAAAAACTATTCTTCCCATTGAACTTTTCGATCGAATCTGCTCCTTAACCCATCTTCTTGTTCTCTGCAGCGGAATCCCTGAATCTCTAACCACGAACCAAAGCTCTGGTGCCACTAAGAGAAATCGCAACAAGAAACTCCAAACGCATACAATCGAAGACAAAACACCAGCAGCTTCTGTCCGGATACAATTTCGGATGCTACAGACATCAAAATCCAATCTCTACCGTTCAGATAGAAGATCTATGAGTCCCGAAGCTACTTACTGAAAATCAGCACGATCCAACGGTGAACGAATGCGCTACGCCTTTTTCTTCACCGCTGCGCTGGATAAAAACGGACCAGAAACTGCTACCTTGTTTTTCTTCGATCTTGGATCTCTTCCGTCGATGCTAATTCTCCTTTTCAACCAAGCTCTGATGCCACTTGTTAGAGCAATAACAAGACTTGATAAGAAAAGCGAGCAATCACAAGAACACATATTTACGTGGTTCACCAACTTGGTTACGTCCACTCGGAGGGGAGAGAATATTATTATCAATCTGGAGAATTCTTTACAAGATCACACTAATCTATGCTAGCACGAATTTTGGTCACAAAATTCCTGACTGTGCTAAAACCCTAGATCTAGAATTATTGATCTTCTCTGAGCACTCTAATAATTTGTCTATGACAATCTGAGGTGTGATTTTAATCTAAACTACTGGCCTCTATTTATACTAGTAAATTTTATCTCAAAATCTCTTAGGAACTTGGAAACCTAGTCCAAAACTGACTTGGAAACCTTCCTTCTGCGCTCTGTCCCGGAATTACGAAATCTCTCTGTTGTTTAATCATTTAACTCGGCATCCCAAATTCAAAGGCATTAACCCAACAATATTGTATGTTTGTATAATTAGATTTGTAATGCTCTGTTTTTGTTATTCTTTTTGTTATTCTTGGACTGAGAAAAGTAGAGGGATTTAAAGAGGCAAATACATTAATGGAATTTGGTTAGACTTCTGACGAGATTTATTAAGAATTGATGTATTTTAACATTTTTCAAATTAAGATTATTGTTTATTGAATTTCGTTTACTTATTTAATTAATAATTAAGTAACATCATATATAAATTACTTTGTATAATATATTCAGCATATATGCGTATATTTAAAAATGTATTAATTCATTCATATCCACGTCTCAATCACCGACTTGTCGAGGCTAGTGAATCTACCTTCAACAACTGGGATCGAAGAGATTAAGGCATATCATGTTTATAAATGTCAATGGCCTTCGTTTGAGAAAGTGTTATCAAAGTCGAGAAGTTTCCTATTGCTATTACAATGTATGAACAATGGAACGAAATTGAAACAAAATACGAAATCCTATCCTAGCCAAAACTCACTCAAACCCGAGGTATTTGAGTGTGGAAAAGAGTGTATGGGAGAAAGGATCTAAAGGAGCCAAGAAGTACTTTGCTCTTGTGCTTAGGATGTGTGTCATATTTGGCTTGTCTTCAATGTCTTCACCCTAGCGTATTTATAGTCTTCAAATGCTTGAAGGCTACTCAACATAGTTGCCCATATTGTCTTGAACGTGTAGGAAGAGAGTGGAGTGGGTTGTGAACTTGCTCCCTAATATTTGAGTAAAACTAGGTCTTCTCTATTGATTTTCTCAACCGAACTCTTGAAGCCCAAGTCCATGCATCACCTTGTTGTACTCCATGATTTTCCATGCTTGTACTCTTTCATTTGATCAACAACAACTTGGTTGAATTGGTCTTCCCACATTTTTCTCATTTAACCACATGTTTGACAATGTATTTAGCTCTGTAATTTATATATGATGTTACTTAATTATTAATTAAATAAATAAACGAAATTCAATAAACAATAATCTTAATTTGAAAAATGTTAAAATACATCAATTCTTAATAAATCTCGTCAGAAGTCTAAACAATAATCTTAAAAGGAGAACTTCAAACTTTCACTTGACAATGTATTTTTGGTCCCTTTCTACCTTAAAAAGGGACCCAAGAACTTTCTCTACACTTACACTATACACAATTCTCCCAAGAATTCTTCCTACAAGATTTCTAGCAACAAAACTCTACCAAAACTCTTCTCAAGTGAAAGTTTAAAGTTCTCCTTTTAAGGTACAAGTTTTATTCTCTTATTTTATTTGTGTCTTTTTAATGTATGCAATCCCCATCAATTGGGACATCACTATATGACCACTTTACTACATTAAAGTTGGTTAAGGTTATCTCCCTACATTTCAATCTCTAGTTTAATTTACCATTCTTATCTTAATGTAATCTTTAGCATAAGTTAATATATAAAATAATTCTCTTTTATTTCCCTTTGCAATTCCCTTTTTCTTTACATTGTAATTGTTAGCACTTTTATATTAATAAAAGAAGGACTTCTTTAGCATTAGAACACCAATAGTAGCAAGACCCGCGTAAGCGGAGCGGAGTGGGTGTTTATGTACTTCCCACTCTGTCACCTAACCCCCGAACCCTTCTCTCCAAATTTCTGGTTTTGTACACAAATTAGGCCATTTCTTTAGGTTTTTCTTATGTTCCCTTAATAACATAGGTGGAGACTCTACAAATTAAAATCAATTAGACATCCTAGGATAATTCACCACTCTAGCCAAGTTGTGGTTTTCCCGGGGTATCTACAGTGGTGACTCAGCTGGGGACAACTTAGAGGGTTAAACTTGCGTTTCTGCTTTTGGTGTTATTTTATTCTGTTTTCTGGGCATTCTGGTAAAAAGGATTGGAAGCGCGCGCCTCTGGACTTCTTGTCCTAAAGCGAGCGCGTCCGACCCCAGTTACTAGAATCTCCCGTCTCTCATCTCGTCCTTCAATTCCATGTTTCTGTGCTAACAATTACTGCAGGGGAAATTTTTATTATTTAGGGTCAAGGCAGCCCTTGAACCCATGAATTTGTAGGTTTTACCCAGATTCGGGCACCTCTTGCTCTCTTCATCTAACGCGCGCCTCCCGCATAGGCATCCCAATGCGCACGCTTCTGGGTGCATTTCCAGAACAGAAACAGTGAACAGAATGGACATAGTTATAGTGTGTGGGCACCGGGCCTGCACAAAACAGTTTTTACTTTCTGTTTATTTTATCGGTCACACCGGTGATTCGAAAGCTGTAATTATGTGTTTATTTGCTTTTCTTTTCTTTTGAAAAAAAAATTGTCACTTGGCTTGACCTCACACTACATGCACATATTCCTATGAATTGCTCACAATCGAGTCGCACAAAGTCCATAATCCCAAACCCGTCGAGGCTCGTCCTAGAGAGTTTCAAGCTCCACCCGACCTTGACTCTCTCGAAGCGGTAAACCTCAGCCCATGGCGTAGTTCATGACTACATGTCGGGGGTGACCTTAAGCCTCTCTTTAACCGAGCATAAGCCAACACATTCTTAGTCTAGGTTCTAACACTCCGTGACCAAGTCGGTTTTTATGTGTCGAGATTTCCCTAAACTAATGTCATCAAATCATACATGCCGTTTCCAAAAGAAACAAGTGGTTATCATGGACGAAATAAAACTCCGTCCCCAAATGGTTATTATGGACAAAATAAAACTCTGTCCCCGCATGTATGCTTTATGACATTAATTTAGTTTAATCCCGTCACATGTAGGTATCACAAGCGTGGTGGAATCCGATGAGTATATGGGACCGCGAGAAGGTATATATACTAGTGTGAGGATTCCACTATTTTTTCTAGAAACCCCAAAAAGGACTCCGTCCTTCCGACTTTTGTAAATAAATAAAAAAAAAGAGTCATTTTTCCTTATGTGGTTGAGTCTTTTTCTTGTTTGTGGGTTAAATAATTTTACCCAAAAGGTGTTTGTGGGTCCATCCTAAGATCAACCGTGTTCTTCAATAGGTCCAATGGCTTCCGACGGCAACAACAACGGTGGCAATCTTTCCCGGTCCAACGAGGATATAGACAACATGATCAAAGCACTAAAAGGACAAATTGATGCACTCGCCGAGAATGCCCGACGCAAGGATGATTTGTGGCAAACCCGTCTCAAGCATGAGAGAATGGACCATAAGAAAGAACTCGCTAAGCTCGAGAACCAATTGAAGGGGATCACAAACAAAAGGAAAGAGGTCCTAAGCATCGACACTGGTTTTGTCAACACTATCATGTCCTACATTGACCAAAAGCTTAGTGGGCTAAATTTGCACGAGGGCCCGAACCCCGATCTTCATCTAGCTTATTTCTCATGAACACAATGGTGACCCTCCCCGAAAAATTTAAAATGCCTTATATTGGAAAGTTCAATGGAAACTCTTGTCCCGATGCTCATGTTGACTCTTACATTTGGGCCATGCTACCAAAGAAAGTGTCTCCTCAAATAATGGCACAGTGCTTCCCACTTACTCTCGACGGGGTCGTAAAAGATTGGTATATGGGTCTCCCGATTTCCACCCGCCTCAATTAGGATGCCGCTATGTTTGCCTTCGAGAAGCAATACCAAGGCAATTTCATGTACCGTCCCACGAATAAAGAATTAGAGAACACCATGCAAGAGGGCAATGAATCATTTGGAGACTTTTCTCGCCGTTGGAATGACAACTTAGCCGAGATTGTGGATAGGCCCTCAATGAAGGAACAAATGGATATCTTTTTGAAATGTTTGACTTTGGACCACCGAACTCGTCTTAGTGGGGCCTTTTATCCGGATTTTGCAAGCATGTATGATGCGGGAATTAGAGTTGACAATTTGCTCCGAGAAGTGGCCGAGTCCTCCTATGAGACAAGCTTCAACGACAAAGGGTTCCCGAGCAACGACATGGAAGAATGTAGTGACATGGAAGACTACAACGATAATGATGAATACAACGACATGGGGGACGATGACAATAATCTCCATTTCTCTTTCTCTACCTAGTAATAGGAATTAAAAAAAAAAGAGTCAAAGTCCTCTAATGTGTGGACTAAGTTTTTTTCCTTCTCATTAATGTCAAAGTTTGAGTCGGTCTTATCCAATAAAATTCGTTCTTGTCCTCATACACTCTTCCGAGTTGTTCAATTTAATTCTTGGAAAAATGATGAAAAGATGTCTAAACAAGTTTTGGAACGAAGGCCATCACTTGAACGCCTAGGGTCTAAACATCGTGACGAAGGCGACAACATCAACGGCAAAGCCAAGAAGCAAAACAAGATGGAGCAACATCAAGAAAAGTTTTCAAGGGGGAAAAAAACTCGCTAGGTTGACTCTTCAAAACAACCTAGGCAAAAGTTAGAGCACAAAAAAAAAAAAAAATCCCCCTCAATCAAAGAAGTACAAGATCAATATCATCCCATCCACCAACGAAGGACAAAGCAACAATTATCACGATGAAAGGAGCATCAACAAGAACTACGGTGACCTGAGCCTCTACACTGGAGGAACGTAGGCAACCTTCGGGTTCGGTCTCATGCAAGAAAGAAGATATGTTTAGCCCTAGTGCGTTATGGTGATTGGCCTTCATCTCGAACTTGTCAAGACATCTTTGTACGAGTCATTTGCCAATGAATTAATCACCTCAAGATTGAACAACTTTCTTAGATTTGGAATCGCTTTCCGTTCCTTGTCGTGTCTAGGGGCTTCTTATCTTTCAGCGACACTCCCAGTTTCTTGCAATCAAATTGGGGCTTTCTTTCTCTTCTCTCTTAATGACTTACTTGCCTTCGTGAGTCATTAAAAAAAAAATATACATGAAGTCAATACTAGGGATCACTTCCCTAGTCAAGTCAATGTCACTCACCTTTAGTGACAAAAGGTCTCCACCACAAAATTACATGTCTTATCTCCCCATCTAGAGTCTGCAAACTTTCTCATTAATCGAGTCAAAATTAAGACGCAAAAGAGATGCCCGCTAGAATAAAAACCCGAAAGGGCGGTCTAGGCAAAAAACAGGGTGCGTCATAAAAAAAATGAGAGAGTGAGAGAGAGAAAGAAAGAGAAATGGAGATCCCTGGCCTCTAAAGAAGACAACTACACAAGTTCTACATTGAATCTCCTCAGAAAGTCAATTCACCACCGAGTCAACTTCAGAATTGCAAAAGGATCGATAACACACGGCACAATCAAAGGTTGTCTTGGATTATTGGCATAAGAGAGATTGTTCTTGCAATGTGCATTATTGGGTTCATGAGAAAGAAGGCCGTGGTAACCAAGATCCATCCGAGAATGAGCTCATCGTTGAGGGGTACAAGGTTGCACATATAGTCCCCAGTGAGTCAATTGGTTTGGGTAGTGAATAGCAACAACATGCTGTAGATACCCCGGGAGGGCCCACCGCTTGGCTAGAGCGGCGGAAGGATCCTAGGATGTCTAACTTGTTTTAGATTTGTTTGAGTCACCACCTATGTTTTAGAGGAACATAAGAAAAACCTAATATTTATAGCCTAAGTTTGATTACGAAAACAGAGATTCTTGTTATGAGGTTCGGGGGTTAGGTTACGAGATGGAAAGTACTTAAACACCCATCTCGCCTGACTAATGTCGGTCTTGCTTGATCAAAGTCTACATAAATGATAAAATGTTCTTCTTGTTCTTGATGATAAAAGGGGGGGTTTAAAAGGAGTTTTGGAATGTAGGGAGATGACTCCGTGACTAGCTTCAATGAAGTGAAGTAGTCTTTGGTGTCATATCCCAAAATGTTTGGGTGATTGCACTTTTGATTAAAGTAAAATAAGGAGAGGAGAGATGAAGTAGAAGAGGAGAGAAAAGAATAGTCTTTTTACCTGTAACACCCATCGAATTTCTTGTTAAATATTTGACATACTTGTTAAATACTTGAACTTGCATATTATGTGTTAGTTTTACTTGGGTTAAATTTCTAACTGCTTTAAATAGTTAAGGTGGTTAAATGTCTAGTTTTGACTTTTGGGTCATTTGTGAAAATTTGACTTTAGGGGCCTTTTTGTCAAAAGTGAAACTTGAGGGGCCTAAGTGTCAATTCCCGAAACTTGAATGTATATCTTGTTGGGTTTTGCCTGAGAAGGCATTTTTACCCAATTCTCTTCTCGTTCTTTCTCTGTTTCATAACCTAGGGTTAAAAGTTTTCCCTATTCTCGACTCCTCGAGTTTAATTATCCCTCCGTTCTTGATTCTGATCCCGGATTAATATTCGTGGCGTTGAATAGAGCGTTCCAGGCCGAACAGAAATAAGTTTGGGTCAACTTGAATTTTGACTAGGTAAGTTATTAGCTCCCCCTTGCTTGTAATAACATGCATAAATGTTATTCTCGATACTTGTGAATGTTAATTTTGTGTTTGGGACAATTTTTGTGGTACTTGTAATTGTGGGACAAAGGGAGTATATCCTACTATGTAAAGTAAGGAAATTAAAATGAAAGAATTGGTTTTAAGCTTGTTAGTGCATCCTGGGAGTGTTAAAAATGTTAGTAAAAGTTACTCCTACGCTTGGGACGGAGAATTCTAAGTCTAGGAAGAAATTGGGTTTTTGCAGATTTTGGCCTTGGGCGACCGCCCATGGGGCTTTGGGCGACCGCCCACTAAGGCAGAGATTTTGGTTCTAAAATTGTGATCTTGGGCGACCGCCCAGAATGGGGTTGGGCGACCGCCCAAAACCCCTGTTGCACAATAGTTGTTCAAACTAAATGGAGATGAAACCTTACCTCTCCTAAGGCATATAGCCTTAGTATAAGATGTCCTAGCAAGTATAATTGTACCTTTTGAGGGCATTAGAACTTAGTATTGAACATTAATACTTATAGAACTCAAATGAGAACATAAGTATAAGAGTAGTAACTCTTCTTTATGTCTTGAAAGTGCTATGAACAAGCACTAATGTGTTATACTTGTTGTGAATCCAATGATTGTGCACCTTAGAGGCCTTAGCATAAGGTCTTAGACTTGAACATCCTAAGAATAGGATTGGAATTTTGTAAGAGTAAATGTATAACTCTTATACTTGTTTGAATGTCCAAAGATTGGGATATAATTTGAAGTATAAGACATTAAAATCTTGTACGTGACTTGAACATCCAAAGAATTGGATTATAATTTGAATATAAGATAATAAAATATTGTACTTGGCTTGACACCAATACATATGTATGGTAGTGAACTAGAAAGTGCTATAAACAAGCACTAATGTGTATGAGACATGTTCTTGTTGTGTACAAACATTGCATATAGTTGCTTGATAACAAGGTGACTTCTTGATTACTTGAAGCATGTTCCTTGTTGAGCTAGTCCACTACTTTTGGATTAGTTCTTCTCCCGTAGTTCAAGTAAATATCTACTTGTACCTTCTTGTGTGAGTCCAGCTGGTTCTCCTTGCTTGTTCGAAAATATATAGGTTCACGCTTGTCTCGAGAGCTGGGGCTTAAGTGACAATCGGGTCCCTATGTATTTCCGCTTGACCCCTTACTACCGGCCATAGTAAGGGCATAGCTTCCTTTGTTGGAGCAATAAGACTGACTTAAGTGAATGCTAAACTCTTGTCTTGAACACCTTATGAACATTCGTGAGTCTTGATATTGGGAACGACACTGGTTACCGGGTCTTCTGATACATACTGAATAATCAGTTCCTGTTATTGATCGTGATTGTCAAAGTAATACAAGCTACGACAAAAATGGTATTCTTGGGAGGAATAAGGAAGGAAGCAATATCCTTATAACTTGCTTGATTAGCTTTATGTGCTACTTGATGAGTGGATTATCCTCTCATATACTTGTTACTTGATGATACTTGATATATGATTACTTGAGTATCTACTTGAATTGCATGATAACATGTCATGTAGTTGCATCTAATAGCTTACTGAGATTTATCTCACCCTTTATTTGTTTCCCCCCCCCCCAGGAAAGGAAGGATAGTGCGCAGTGAGGCTCGACATAGTTGGGAGCTTACTTCGCAGGTCGTGATTATTTTGGGGCTTGTGTCCTTTTACACTTGGTGAGGACGATATATTGGGTTGTATAACTCCTTATTTTGGGGTAGACAGTCTTGTTCAGTTCTTGTTGTCATTAGACATCTTGTATAGTACTCTTAATGCCAGCTTATGTGCTAGGCATATTTCCGCTGTGTATATATTGAAGTTTGTTTTAAATTTCTTGTCTAGAACTCGTGTTGTGAGCTAGTATAGCTCCTTACTCTAGAGTATATATATATCATGTCAGTTTGTTAAACAAATGTCATTAAGTTTCTTGTTAAGTTTCTGGTTCCTCGTTAGGCACTCCCATCCAGGTTCGAGGTTCTATTAGGGGATCCCGGGACCTGGGGGCGTGTCATTACCTACACTTCAAAGACTTCTTCAAGAGGTTCTTGAGAAATATCTTGTAAGTATTTGTGTAGAGTTTTTGCTTATTGATTAAAAATCTTCCTCCTTTCAATGGTGAATTAGAGTGGTTTTTATAGGTAAAAGAGAAGTGTTTTTGGTGCCAAAACCAAGTCACAAACATCAGTTTTCCCGGGCAAATCCTGTTAAAAGGAGCAAGGGAAGGATTCTTGGACAGAAATCTGTAACTGACGCCCAGGTGCGTGCGCCTCCTGCCTTGATAGCGGGATGCGCGCGCCTCTGGCGCCAAAGGGTGAAAGCGTGCGCCTTGGAGATGGCAAAAATGACAGAATGGACTAGAAAGTCAGCACTGTTATTCAGTTTGGTCCCTGAACTTAACGAAGTCAGTCAGGAACTTAACGGAAGTAACAGAAACTAACGAAAACACATAAAAAAGGGAGAAACACAAGATTAAATGTGCAATCGGGGTAAGCAGTCCAAGGCGGGTTGTCTACAGAGCCCCTCGGCGACGTGGATTGCAAAGCAAAACGCGTCGACGAAAGAACCAAACATCCGCTGAGGACATCACCAGGAAAAAATCAAAGACTCGATGAAAACAAGAATCTTGAAATTATGAGAGATAGGAGTGCGCTCCCTGTGTGAGCGACTTTTGCTGATAGTAGGGGTGCGGTGATAGAAATTGGCTCACCGTGGCCAAAATTTAGAGTCCACATAGAGGACTTTGAGGGACTCGAGAGTCTGTCTGCCGATGTAGAGGGACTCAAAAGTCTGCCTGCTGATGTAGAGGGACTCAAAAGTCTACCTGCTGATGTAGAGGGACTCGAAAGTCTGCCTGCTGATTTGGAGGGACTCAAAAGTCTGTCTGCTGATTTAGAGGGACTCGAAAGTCTGCCTGCTGATGTAGAGGGACTCGAAAGTCTGCCTGCTGATTTGGATGGACTCGAGAGTCTGCCTACTGATTTGGAGGGACTCGATAGTCTGCCTGCTGGTGTAGAGGGACTCAAAAGTCTGCTTGCTGATTTGGAGGGACTCGAGAGTCTGCCTGCCGGTGTAGAGTGACTCGAAAGTCTGCCTGCTAATGTAGAGAAACTAGAGAGTCTGCCTGCTGATTTAGAGTCCGTATAGGGGACTATAGATGAATGTGAATTTGTTGAGTAGAATTTGCTTATGAGGTGGTGATTTCAGTGGTTCACCGCGGACCAAATTTGCTATTTTCAAGCTGTATTTTGCTTGGAATCGCAATTGCATTTGAATTTTGTGGGGTGCGGGCACAGTTGAATTTTGCATTTGGACCTCTCACCACGGTTGCATACATAGTATTTTTACTTTACTTGTTTTTCTTAATTTCCATTAGTTCGGTTAAGTTCTTAACTGATTCCGTCAGTTTTGGACTAAACTGCACAACAGAGTTAACTTTCTAGTCCATTCTGTCAAAATCGCCATGTCGAAGTCGCGCGCCTCCGCCCTTTGGGGCCAGAAGCGCGCGCCTCCCGCCGACTATATGGGATGCGCGTGCGCCTGGGCGTATCAGTTACAGATTCTGTCCAAGAATCTCTCCCTTGCTCATTTTACATGATTTTGCCCGGGAAACTGATCTTTGTGACTCCGTTTTGGCACCAAAAACATCCCCTTTCAACTATAAAAACCCCTCCAATCCACCATTGGAAGGGGACCTCTTTTCATCTCTTTTTGATATCTCTTACCTCTCTTGGACCTCATTTTTTAGACTTGAATTTTCTCTATACACACACTATACACAATTCTCTACACAAATTCTCCCCACAAGAGTTCTTCGTAACAAGACTCTACATAAAATTGTTCTACAACAATTTCTCCACAACAAAAACACCATTTTCAAGTCCACGTTTGAAGTCCTCTTCTTAAGGTACAACTTCATTTTTCTTCTATTTTCTTCTTCTTAAATGTATGCAACCCCCATCAATGGGACATGACCAAATAATCACTTTACTATATTAAAGTTGGTTAAGGTTATGTCCCTACATTTACACTCTAGTTTAATTTACTCTTCTTCTCTTAATGTAACCTTTGACATTTAATCAATAAAATAATTCTCTTTTAATTCCCCTTTTCTTTACTATATAATTGTTAGCACATTTTAATATCAATAGAAGAACTTTTTAGCATTAGAACACCAAAAGTAGCAAGACCCGCGTAAGCGGGGCGGAGTGGGTGTTTAAGTACTTCCCACTCCGTCACCTAACCCCCGAACCCATCTTTTCCCGAATCTCTGGTTTTGTATTTAAAATTGGCTCTTTTTAGGTTTTTCATATGTTCCTCTAAAACATAGGTGGCGACTCTTAAAATCAAGTAGACATCCTAGGATAATTCACCGCTCTAGCCAAGCCGTGGTTCCCCGGGGTATCTACAGTGGCGACTCCGCTGGGGACATAGAGGGTTAAACTTGCATTTTCTGCTTTTGGTGTTCTTATATCGGTTTTCTGGTAAAAAGGGTAGGAAGCGCGCGCCTCCGGTCTTCTTGTCCTAAAGCGCGCGCGTCCGACCCTAATTACCAGAATCGCCCGCCTCCCATCTTGTCCTTCAAATTCCATGTTTCTGTGCTAACAATGTCTGCAGGGGAAAAGTTCTATAATTTAGGGTCAAGGCAATCCCTTGAACCCACTGATTTGCAGGTACTGCCCAAAAGCGGGCGCCTCTGCCCTCTAGTGCCTAAGGCGCGCGCCTCCCATCCTCAAAGCCCAAAGCGAGCGCGTCAGTGAAATTTTCCAGAACAGAAACAGAGAACAGAATGGACAGTCTTGACAGTGTGTGGGCACCGGGCCTGCACATAATTGCTTTTTATTTTCTGTTTCATTTTTATCGGTCACACGGGTGATTCGAAAGTTGTAAATATGTGCTTATTTGGTTTTTCTTTCTTTAAAAAAAATATATTTTCTCACTTGTTAGACCTCACACTACGCGCACAATTCTTATCAACTGCTCACTATCGAGTCGCACAAGTCCAACCCCAAACCCGTCGAGGCCCGTCCTAGGAAGTTTCAAGCTCCACTCGACCTTGACTCTTCCGAAGCGGTCAACCTCAGCCCGTGGCGTAGTTCATGACTACATTCCGGGGGTGACCTTTAAGACTCTCTTTAGCCGAGCACAAACCACACAATTCTAGTTAGGGTCTAACACTCCGTGACTCAAGTCGGTTTCCATGTGCCTAGATTTCTCTAAACTAATGTCTTCAAATCATACATGCCACTCGTTGTTATGGACGAAATAAAAATCCGTCCCCAAGTGGTCATAATGGACGCTAATAAAAAATCCGTCCCCGCATGTATGATTTACTACATTAATTTAGTTTAATCCCGACACATGTAGGATTCACAAGCGTGGTGGAATCCGATGAGTATATGGGACCGCGAAAAGGTCTATATACTAGTGTGACGATTCCACTATTTTTCTAGAAACCCCAAAAAGGACCACGTCCTTCCGACTTTTGTAAATAAAAAAGAAAGAGTCTTTCTTTATGTGGTTGAGTCTTTTTCCTTTGTTTGTGGGTTAATTATTTTACTCAAAATATATTTGTGGGGCCAACCTAAGATCGACCGTGTTCTCTCAATAGGTCCAATGGCTTCCAACAGCAACAACAACAAGGGTGAGATCATCTCCGTGTCCAACGAAAAGCTCTTCAACATAATAAGGGCCATGGGGGAACAAATGGATAGACTTGTCGAGGATGCCCGCCGCAAGGATGATTTGTGGCAAGACCGTCTTGATCTCGAGAGGAGAATTCATGAGGAAGAAGTGTCTGAACTTAAGGCTCGTTTGCAAGAGTTCACCAACAAAAAGGCAAAGGTCAACGATAAGGCATGTTCAAGTGGCTCGCCTCTAAAAAGTCACAAAGGTTCTACCAACGACCGTGTCTACACTCCCCTCCAAGGTATGACCGTCACCAAGGACTGTGAAGATCTCAAAGCAAAGGGAAAAATTTCTCCTCTCCAAGGGTACAATAAACCACAACCGTTACGTCGCAACCATGCCCACCACAAGTGGTGTGACTATCACCAATGCAGCGGTCATCTCACCGAGGATTGCTTCTCCCTCCGCGACATCATCCAAGACTCGATTGACAATGGTGAGTTTACCGTGTTTGAAGAACAACAGTTAGAGAGTGAGAACATGCAAGAACTCATCAAGGAAGAGGCTCAGATTTGAAATGGGGTTTCAACAAGAGATCATGCTACAAGGCCGACAACAACAATCTACGTTTCTCTTTCTCTACCTAGAAATAGGATATATAAAAAAAAAGAGTCAAAAGTCCTCTTAAGCGTGCATTAAAGTTTTCTTTCATCCCACTTGTGTGAATGTTCGAGTCAATTATCAAATTAAAGTCGTTCTTGTCCTCATACACTCTTCCAAGTTGTTCAATTAATTCTTGGCAAAATGATGAAAAAATGTCTAAACAAGTTTTGGAATGAAGGCCATCGCTTGAACGCCTAGGGGCTAAACATCGACGACGGCATCAACAACGAAGACATCAAAAACGACGAAATCAAGAAAGGTGGAGCAACGATCGTGAAGCAAAGTTTTCAAAAAGGGGATTAAAAAAAAAAGGCTCGCTAGGTTGAAATCCTCAAATCAACCTAGGCAAAAGTTAGAGCACAAAAAAAAAAAAAAAAAAAAAAAAAAAAATCCCCCTCAATAAAAAAAAAAAGTACAACAACATCATTCCACCAAACGAAGGACGAAGCAACATCGATAACAATCACGACGAAGCAACAATTCATCACGGCGAATGGAGAATCCACAAGAACTACGGTGACCTGAGCCTCTACATTGGAGGAACGTAGGCAACCTTCGGGTCCGGTCTCATGCAAGAAAGAAGATATGTTTAGCCCTAGCGCGTTATGGTGATCGGCCTTCATCTCGAACTTGTCAAGACATCTTTGTATGATTCATTTGCCAATGAATTAATCACCTCAAGATTGAACAACTTTCCTAGATTTGGAATCACTTTCCGTTTCTTATCGAGTCTAGGGCTTCTATTTTTTCTGCATACTCCCAGTTTCTTGCAATCAAACTGGGGCTTTCTTTCTCTCCTCTCTTAATGACTTACTTGCCTTCGTGAGTCATTCAATAAAAATACATGTCAATACTAGGAACCACTTCCCTAGTCAAGTCATTGTCACTCACCTTTAGTGACAAAAGGTCTCCACTGCAAAATCCCATGTCTTATCTCCTCAGCTAGACTCAATGCACACTTCCTCATTAATCGAGTAAAAAAAAGACGCAAAAGAGATGCCCGCTAGATTGAAAACCCGAAAGGGCGGTCTAGGCAAAAAACAGGGTGCGTCATAAAAAAAAATGAGAGAGTGAGAGAGAGAAGGGAAAGAGAAATGGAGATCTCCGGCCTTTAAGGAAGACAACTGCACAAGTTCTACATTGGGTCTCCTCAGCAAGTCAATTCCCCACCGAGTCAACTTTGGGATTGCAAAAGGCTCGACAAGATATGGCACCATCAAAGGTTGTCTTGGGTTATCGGCATCATTCTCTAGCAGTGTGCTTTTTTGGGTTCATGAAAAGAAGGCCCGTCGTAACCAAGACCCATCTGAGAACGAGCCCATCGTAAAAGGACACGAGGTTGCACAAATAATCCCTAGCTAGTCAATTGGCTTGGGCAGCAAATAGCAACAACATGTGTCTCAGTTTTCAAAGCTTCTGCAAGTATATGCTTCTAAAGTACGCCGAAAGGCTCCCGAGAAATGGAGTAGCTCTTGCCATGTCCTCTCATATTTGTTCCCTCGCACGAGGATGAGTCACTCTTACTTTTCTCAACAAATGGTGACGCCCTAGGGGTTATGTGACTCAAGAATAAGGGCTTTTTTTGCTTCATTTGACAATCAATAAGCCCTAGGGGCTATGCTCGAGAAAGATGTGTGAGACTATCCTCAAAGTCTCTCGAAAGGGATGTCAAAAAGCCCTCTTGTCATGTGTGCCCATACTCGTTCCCCCAATCAAGGATGGACCTTTCTCGCAATCAATGATGACACTCTAGGGGCTACGGTCAAGTCTTAAAGGCTCCCTCGGCAAGAAGCAATTCACTTCAATGTCCCCAGCAACATTTGAAGCTTTATACCGAAAGGTCTCAAGGGGCTTCGCAATCTACAATCTTTTGGGCTACGGCATTACAGTGATACAAGCAAAGGGCAATATTGGGGCTTCGCAATAAACAAGCTTTTGGGGCAGTGGTACCCGAGCAATGCAATTTGGGAGTAGTCTTATGGCTCCATGAAAGAGATCAAACTTCAATGGTCCCTCAACACTTCCAGTCAAAAGGCCTCTTGGTTTTAAATGAAGGCTCCGATGATATGAATGAATTTGATGATTCTTGTTAGAACTCACAGCGAGATTCTGAAGGAAGTCTTAGAGAAAAGGAAAAAGATTCAATATGCTAGACTCACCCGGCTGAGTTATGGCGGGCAATGCCAATATGTTAACTTTAGAGACAGAGTTACGGCCAATCCCAATGTTTCTGCAATACAGCACCCCCTTCTCCAAGATCAAAAGCACAGGCTGCATCCGAAGATCCGCCGTCGGTTCAACTCAAGAAGACTCGAGCAAATATACCGTTTGAGACTTTATCACATCAAGACCTTATCATCTGCAACAACATCACCATCTCCCACGAGATGTCTCCCGAAGACCGTACTACATTTTCAACATGGACCTTCCGCCATTTGGGTATCAACCACAAAAAGGGCCATCCATCTCCAAGTAAGAGAAAGAAGGAGATCGCCTTCAAAAGCCCTACCTGATGTGGCATTCGCTCTCAATACAAAGCTAAGCCAATTTGAGGCTTCACACCAAAAGATCTCCACATTCCGCCATCTACAAACTATACAAGCCCGTGACATTTGGGGCTTAGCAATCTCTCAAAGCTTGGTATCAATGATCTTCTCTTGGGGCTTGCCCACGTCGACAACAAAAGTCAGTTTATTTGAATGGGCTAAGAGTTGATTCATCTTGGGCTTCATAAGCCACTCAAAGTTCACCATTCGAGGGGCTTTACAGTCAGCAACCCCTTGGCATCTCGGCATCAATAGTCCTTTTGAAGCCCCATAAACGACAAATCTCTTGGGGCTAGACATCAATTTTCGTTGGACACCGCGGCGACAACATTCAAACAAGGCAATCCGGACTTCGATTGAACATGACTTGATCTTGGGTTGGCTTTACAAACACACAATGGTTAAAGTGGTTCACCCACGAACTAAAAAAAAAAAATCTTATTTTCTCACGTGTGTGCATATTCTTTTCTTTCTAATTTAAAAAAAAAAGAAAAAAAAAATTCCTTTCTCTCCTTCTATGTGCAAAAGTTCGTGCTTTACTTTGCTTTGCTCCTAGCTTCTCCTCCAGCATTCTCCATCATCCTTGAACTACGCTGGTTTGATTCCTTTCAAGGGATACGTAGGCAGCCTTTTAGCACGACCAACCCATCATTCAGAATGCCATCTCACCGACACTCCTTCAAAGGCAAGAACAATTCATCACCATCAACATCATCATTCTCCATCCAAAGCATGGACATTCTTGATCAAAAGCATCGACATCCTTCAGCAATCCATCCCCAATCAAGCGGCAATGGTAAGTGAAGGTATGAACATCATTCATCTCAAGCAATCTCTGCTTTCAAAAATCACACCGCACACAAAATCACTTTCTCCATCCTTACAAAAATTCCCTCTCATGCAAAACTGCTTTCAAATCACATTGCACGACGAGCACAATTTCTCTCTTCATTTCACACTTCATTCATCTTCTTGCACAAACACATATCCCTGCCAAGCACACACATAACAGGTACCACCACGAAGTCAACAGCATCCGCTACTCAAGGCACTTCATCCCCAGCAGAAAATGGTCCACAGTCAACCATGCCCGCATCCCCACGATAAAGTCAACAGCAACTGCCGCTCTAGACAACAATTTGGTCCACGGTGATCCCGTAATTAGCAAACGGATCCCGCCATCAGCAAACGGATCCCGCAATCAGCAAACGGATCCCGCTTCAGCAAACGGATCCCGCATCAGCAAACGGATCCCACATCCAGCAAACGGATCCCGCATCAGCAAACGGATCCCGCATCAGCAAACGGATCCCGCTTCAGCAAACGGATCCCGCTTCAGCAAACGGATCCCGCTTCAGTAAATGGATCCCGCAATCAGCAAACGGATCCCGCAAGCAGCAAACGGATCCCGCTTCAGCAAACGGATACCGCTTCAGCAAAACGGATCCCGCATCAGCAAACGGATCCTGCATCAGCAAACGGATCCCGCTATATCCTTTCTATATTAATAAAGCCGCTCACACAGGGAGCGCACCCCCATCTTTCACAATTTCAAAATTCCCCTCTTTCTTTAAATTGCGGCCGTGGTGGGCCGCCTCAAGCCACCACACCTTTTTAAAAATTTTATGGCCGTGGTGGGCCGCCTCAAGCCACCACACCTTTTTAAAAAAAATTGTGGCCGTGGTGGGCCGCCTCAAGCCACCACACCTTTTTAAAATTTTGTGGCCGTGGTGGGCAGCCTCAAGCCACCACACCTTTTTAAAATTTTGTGGCCGTGGTGGGCGCCTCAAGCCACCACACCTCTTTTAAGATTTTGTGGCCGTGGTGGGCCGCCTCAAGCCACCACACCTTTTTAAAAATTTTGTGGCCATGGTGGGCCGCCTCAAGCCACCACACCTTTTTAAAAAAATTGTGGACGTGGTGGGCCGCCTCAAGCCACCACACCTTTTTAAAATTTTGTGGCCGTGGTGGGCCGCCTCAAGCCACCACACCCTTTCCATCCGCGAAAGCCGCTCACACAGGGAGCGCACTCCTATCCTTTGTAATTTCAAATTCCTGCTTTATCGAGTCTTTATTTTCTCTTGTCGATGTCCTCGGCGGTTGTCTTTCTTTCGTCGACGCGTTTTGCTTCGCAATCCACGTCGCCGAGGGGCTCTGTAGACACCCCGCTTTGGACCTCTCACCACGATTGCATACATAGTATTTTTTACTTTACTTGTTTTTGTTAATTTCCGTTAGTTCGGTTAAGTTCTTAACTGATTCCGTCAGTTTTGGACTAAACTGCACAACAGAGTTAACTTTCTAGTCCATTCTGTCAAAATCACCATGTCGAAGTCGCGCGCCTCCGTCCTTTAGGGCCAGAAGCGCGCGCCTCCCGCCGACTATACGGGATGCGCGCGCGCCTGGGCGTATCAGTTACAGATTCTGTCCAAGAATCTCTCCCTTGCTCATTTTACATGATTTTGCCCGGGAAACTGATCTTTGTGACGCCGTTTTGGCACCAAAAACATCCCCTTTTAACTATAAAAACCCCTCCAATCCACCATTGGAAGGGGACCTCTTTTCATCTCTTTTTGATCTCTCTTACCTCTCTTGGACCTCATTTTTTAGACTTGAATTTTCTCTATACACACACTATACACAATTCTCTACACAAATTCTCCCCACAAGAGTTCTTCGTAACAAGACTCTACATAAAATTGTTCTACAACAATTTCTCCACAACAAAACACCATTTTCAAGTCCACGTTTGAAGTCCTCTTCTTAAGGTACAACTTCATTTTTCTTCTATTTTCTTCTTCTTAAATGTATGCAACCACCATCAATGGGACATGACCAAATAATCACTTTACTATATTAAAGTTGGTTAAGGTTATCTCCCTACATTTACACTCTAGTTTAATTTACTCTTCTTCTCTTAATGTAACCTTTGACATTTAATCAATAAAATAATTCTCTTTTAATTCCCCTTTTCTTTACTATATAATTGTTAGCACATTTTAATATCAATAGAAGGACTTTTTAGCATTAGAACACCAAAAGTAGCAAGACCCGCGTAAGCGGGGCGGAGTGGGTGTTTAAGTACTTCCCACTCCGTCACCTAACCCCCGAACCCATCTTTTCCCGAATCTCTGGTTTTATATATAAAATTGGCTCTTTTTAGGTTTTTCTTATGTTCCTCTAAAACATAGGTGGCGACTCTTAAAATCAAGTAGACATCCTAGGATAATTCACCGCTCTAGCCAAGCCGTGGTTCCCCGGGGTATCTACATAGGGTTGGATTTTTTTAGAAAGAATGGAAGTTGAAGAGATGGGTAATAAGTGTGGTGTCATAGAAAAGTACGGCTATTAAATGATGAATGACACAAATGTACAATGATGTGACACCTTGTGACCAGAAAAATTGTCCCACTTCCCTTTTAAGTGTATGAACAATTTTGACTAATTTTTGCACAAACACCAAAAACATCTGTTTTGGTGTAAGTTTGGGGTGCAAGAAATGTATCCCCAGAAAATAAAAATTTTGAAAAACGGAAAACGAGAGAAAATTAATTGCACAAGTACCCTTGAACAATCATGAAATGTCAAAAGACAAAGATTCTATGCAATAAATAATAACAACATACCTGGTACTTGAGAAAAATTTATTACGTTCAATCATTGAAATATTAAATGAGGAATTGATTGAGCCGCATTATTAATTGGGCGCTAAGGGAGGCGCATTACTTAGAGGCACGCAGAAGGTTTAGGCGCATTAGTTACTTAGGCGCGCTATGAGTGAGTGGGGCGCGTAGAGAATCTGACAGAAACAACTTCCAACAGCTATATACTTTGCTTCCGTTGTTGAGACTGACACTGAAGCTTGTTTCTTACTCGCCCATGACACAAGTCGATATCCGAGGAAATGACAAGTGCCACTTGTACTTTTCCTATCAATCGTGCACGCTGCATAATCCGCATATGAATAACCTACAAGTTTAAAATTCGAATCTTTGGTTTACCAAAGTCCAAGGTTAACTGTGCCGAAGAGATATCGTATAATACGTTTCACAACAATCAAGTGCGCTTCTCTAGGGTCAGATTGATATCGAGCGCAGACACAAACACTAAACATTATATCAGCCCTACTAGTAGTAAGATAACGGAGTGAGACAATCACACCTCAGTAGAGAGTTTGATCAACCTTTTTACCTTTTAAATATTTGTCGAGTTTGTTGCCGTAGCCATTGGTGTGTCGTATTCCTTTGCATTTTGTAGTCCAAACTTCTTGATTAGATCCCTTGTATACTTGGCTTGGTTTATAAATATGCCTTCACTCATTTGCTTGATTTGAAGCCCGAAGAAGAATGTGAGTTCTCCCATCAAACTCATCTCAAACTTGCTCTTCATTAGTTTCTCAAAGCGCTTACACAACAATTCATTAGTAGAACCAAAAATAATATCATCAACATAAATTTGAACAAGTAATTTATGACCATTATTTTTGGTAATGAAAAGAGTAGTATTGATTTTACCGCGAGTGAAGCCTTTCTCAATGAGAAACTTGGATAGTGTATCATACCATGCTCTTGGCGCTTGTTTGAGCCCATACAAAGCTTTCGGGGGTTTGTACACATGATTTGGAAATTGTGAATCTTCAAACCCAGGTGGTTGAGCTACGTAGACTTGTTCTTAAAGTTCACCATTTAGAAACACGCTCTTCACATCCATTTGATATAACTTGAAGTTCTTGTGAGCGGTGTAAGCTAGGAAAATCCTTATAACTTCAAGTCTTGCTACGGGCGCAAAAGTTTCATCATAGTCGATTCCTTCCTCTTGCCGGTAGCCTTGTGAAACTAACCTTGCTTTGTTTCTTGTGATGGTTCCATTATCGTCCATCTTGTTTTTAAACACCCATTTTGTACCAATCACTCCTTGATCATTTGGTCTTATAGAACAAGAGTCTAAACCTTAAATCATTCAAATTGATTGAGTTCTTCTTGCATTGCAACAACCCAATGAAGATCTTGGAGCGCTTCATCAGCCTTCTTCGGTTCAATTTGAGAGATAAATGCAGTGTAAGCATCAAAGTTTATAGCTCTCCTTGTATGAACACCAACATGTAGATCACCAATGATATTATTGATTGGGTGACCTCTAACTTCAAAAATTTCAGGAGGTAAGTTCGGTTGGGTTGTAGTAACTTGAAGGTCTTCAATTGGTACATCTTCACCAGCTTCAAAATCATCAAAGATAGGGGTTGATCCGGTTCAGTGTTGAAAATGGGAGTGACACCAGGCGCAGTATAAGAATTGGGCACGTGAGTGAAAGCATCAGGCGCATTGTACAGTGCAACTGAATCTTCACTCGACGCACTATTATCAAAATTCGGTGCAACTTATGTAGATGGATTTCCTCGAGTTGATGCATTCTGATCTTGTGTAGGCGCAACTGGAATAGGAGCACCTGTCTCAATAAACACAACAGAATCATCAGAAACATTTGGAGCTAAATGTGGCTCAGGGAGAGAATGTTCATCAAAAGTTACATGTATAGATTCAACTATCACTAAAGTAGATCTATTGAAAACGCGAAAAGCTTTAGAGTGTTTGGCATACCCAACAAAAATACCTTCGTCAGCTTTGGCATCGAATTTACCTCTATGTTCGTTTCCGTTGTAGAGGATATAACATTTGCAACCAAAGATCTTGAATAATTAAATGTTGGGAGTTCTACCACGCCAAAGTTCATACGGAGTCTTGTTGTGAAGTTTGTTGATGAGGGAACGATTTTGAGTAAAACATGCGGTGTTGACAGCTTCTTCCCAAAAGTACTTGGGCAATTTGGCTTCAGCTATCATCGTCTTTCCCGCTTCAATCAACGTCATATTTTTTCTTTCCACAACGCCATTTTGTTGAGGAACTCCAGCTGTTGAAAAGTTATGATCTATCCCATGAACGTCATAGTATCGAGCAACACCGTTGTTCTTGAATTTTGTTCCATTGTCAGATCAAACACTAACGATGTTATCTTCTTTTTGGGTTTGGAGCAGTCTAAATAGAGTGGTTAGAATGTCATAACAATTGTCCTTTATAATCATCATTTCCACCCACGTGTATCTTGAGTAATCATCCACCACAACTAGAGTATATTTGTTTTCTCTAATACTTACAGTGGTAATTGGTCCAAATAGATCAATGTGCAGTAGTTGCAAACATCTAGTAGTTGAGGGATTTGTCTTGCTAGAGAAAGACTGCTTCGGTTGTTTGCCAAGTTGACACGCGGCGCACTTCTTGTCATGATGATCAACAACTTTGGGAAGTCCTTTAACAAGATTATTCCTGCTGAGTTTAGATAGATACTTGAAGTTCAAGTAAATTAAGCGCTTGTGCCACAGCCAACTATTTTCGCTCACACTTTTAGCTACAAAACAAAGATTAGTACTAGAGTTCATATTTTGGAAATCAATAATATAAATATTTGTCTTACGATATCCCGTGAGTAATGTAGCTCCAGATTTGCCATCCTTGATAAGACACTTCTTTGAAGTAAAATGGCATTCTAATCCTTTGTCGCAGAATTGAGATATGGATAATAAATTGTGCTTGAGTCTTTCAACGAGAGAGACACTTTCAATGCACACTTTGTCCTTCTTGAGCTTTCCATATGCTACAACCTGTCCTTTGTTATTATCACCAAATGTTACTGAGGGACCTCTTTCTTCATGAATATCTTCAAGTAAAGATTCATCTCCAGTCATGTGTCGTGAACACCCACTGTCGAGAATCCATTCATACGTTCTAGCATTTGAAGATCCAGCCATGAAGCAAAGAACCAGAAATATAAACATTTAAGCAGGTCCCCTTTATTCCTTTTTGGGTCCTAGAGTTAGCAACTCTTGACAACCCACTCTTGCTTAACCTTAGGATTTTTAAGTCCTTTGGCATTGGGAGTGAATCGCAAAAGGCATTCCACGGCCTTATGTCTAGAACAATCACAAATGGCACAATGATGAAAGCCACCAATCATGTGAGTTTTCACAAACTCCTTACTTTTCTTTGGGATAGCATTCTTCTTTGGGTCCGATGAGCTAGCCTTAACAAAATCCTTCTTTTGAAATTTTGGAGCGCTTTTTCTGGGAGGGCGCATAGGGCTAGAAGGCGCACGGCGATGAGGTGCGTGGATCCTAGGCACATAATTGCACTCGTAGAAGGAGCGCGCCTAGTTTCAAGAATAATTTTGCTAGAAGGTGACTCATCAGCAGCTATTTCTTTCCCTTTAGCTTTTCCAAATTGATTCGTTGGGTAGACATAATGGAATGTTTGTCTCTTGACTTTTTCCTGTCCTTTACCCATTGAATTAGAATGTTTTTCCTTAGGAATTTCACGAGTTTGCTGAGGTGTAAATTCACTGTCTCTTTCAGCACAGACATCACACTTAAAGTTGTCACTAGTTGGTGTGAATCCCAAGCCACTTTTATCACCACTAACTTTTGGGGACTCAAAGATACCTTCCATAGTGACACGAGAATTGGACCACTCATTTGTAATATTTTTAAGATCAGTAATTTGAGTAACCAATTCATCGTTTTGAGCTTTAAGTAATGAGTTCTGTTCTGTTAGATAGGTATTTTTAACAGTAAGAGGAGTCGTACTCTTTATCTGCTCCTTAAGGAGGGTGAGTTCAGATTTTAATAGAGATTTCTCGGTCTTAAGCTGGGAAATTTCATCGCATGATAGTGCCAAAGCTTCCTTCATATCACTAAAACGACTGATTACCTTTTCAGCCTCTTTGAATAACTTTTCGTGCTTTACAATGTCCTCATCATGATTGATTTTAGGAATAGGTATAACTTGAGGTCTGATATAATCACTCTTTCTGAGTTTGCTACTTGCACTCATATCACATCTAGAAAATAACAATCCACCATCGCTTTGAGCCGGAGTAAGAAAAGATGGTTGGTCCTTTCTTCTTTTTCACCTCTTGATAACCTGCAGATTTCTTAACAGGTTTATTCAATATATTCATATCAGGAACATCCTTTGAGTAGTCATCATAAGAATCATAATCATCGTCATCATCATTTGCCACCAAGCACACGAGTCCATCATCAGAATCTTCATCGCTTTCTTCCGAGTCTGTTTCAATCCACGTGTTACGATCATTTGATGGAGATTCTTCTTCAGCAACCATTCCTTTGTGATGATTGAATTTAGGAGTGTGGCTGCTCCTTTTCTGCATGTACTCGACCTTGGGAATTGGGCAGCTCGATGCAAAATGACCTGGTTTCCTGTAACTAAAACAAACAAGGTCTTCTTTCCTTTTTGAGTCACTGCTCCTTGTGAATTTTGGAGGAGCTCTTCTTATAGATCCTTGAGCTATGTTGAATGAGCCGGGTTTTGAGAATTTTCTGAACTTCTGGAATCTCTTCACAAATAAAGCGCAGTCTTCATCATCCATGTCTAATAGCTCAGAAGTAGAAATTTTGGGATCGAAACTTTTCTCAACCGGCGCAGGCGCTTCCTCTCTATGCGCCACCATAGCAATGGATTTTGATTTTCCTTCAGTTTCACTTATACGCTGAAGTTTGAGCTCGTAAACTTTGAGATTAGCATAAAGGTTCCTTAAGGTCCAATCATCCAAAGTTCCAGCATCTTTAAGGGTGCTAGATTTATGGAGATATCTTGATCCAAAAGCAGTAAGGAAATTAAAATTCAATTCTTTGTTTGAGAATTTCTTTCCAAGTGAAATACATAGATTAATAATTTCACAGTAGCGTTCATAAGTCTGTCTTAAGGTTTCACCGGGGAGTTGAGAGAAATTGTTGAATCTCTTTTGTACTTCATATCTCTTGTTTTCTTTGCAAACAGTGTAGCCTTCAATATGCTCTTCAATAGCATCTCATAATTCATTTGCAGTAGCACAATGCATGACTTGTTGTTTCATAGCCGTGCTTAGAGTGCTTAGGAGAATGTTTCTTGCTTTCCCATCATTTGCAACTCTTCTGATTTCTTCTTCAGACCATTCTTCCTTTGGTTTCTTAAGTGTTGGTTGAGAAGCGTTGGTGCACGGATTTGGATTCGCTTTCATTGGGATGTAAGGTCCATAAACCACGGTGTCATGAAGCCTTTCATCGATTGAGCTGAGATGGGTCAAGATGTTGAATTTCTATACGTCAAAATGATCTTCATCAAAGACTGGAATGTGAGTGTAGTTTGCAGTTGCCATAGGTTTTGAGTTTGCCATTTCAAATCGGCACCCAAGCTGTTAAGCTTGAAAAACAAAAATGTTTTATAAAGGTGTTTGCTCTGATACCACTTGTTGGTCCCAAAGGGGCAACAAGGGTATAAAAATAGCTAGAGGGGGGTGAATAGCTATTTTGAAATTCTTTTCGTACCCTTGATAAACTCAATTGCAAATGCGCACTTTATCACATAAGCGTTATGAAATGCGCCTAAGTGAGTGAGTGAAATGCACAGCGGAATTTAGATAAGTAAATAGGCGCAAAGTATGATAAAGGGGGCGCACACTCACTCTAAGTATTTTGGCTCGAAGTGAGTGAAAGATGGAACTAAGGAAAATGATATAACAAACACAACACAATTCAATCCAATCAATCTACAATGAATAAACAAGCAAATAGTGAGATAAGATAATAACTTGAAAGTAAATGACAAGAAATTGATACGCGCTATTTGGAGAGGTTCGATCGGGAAATGATCTACGTCCTCTACCAAGATGGTTAGTCTTGGATTTCTAATGGAGATCTTATAATATGAGTGAGTGTTACAAATTACAACGTTTTGAGCTTTACACTAACTCAAGATCTATCATCTATGAAAGAACAAATCCTAGACAAAACCGGTGTATCTCTTAAAGAAAGATCTAAGTGATCAAACTTAAAGAGGTGCGTGTGTGTTCTTAGTTTCAAGGCTCTTTAGATCTATGAGATTTAGAGCACAATAAAACTAAAGTGTTTTTGCTTGAGGATCTGGGCTAAGTATGAAGGTATGAAGGTGTTCTTGAGAAATCTAGGAATTCAATGAGCAATCTTCAAATCTTCAACAAATGCTTGAGAGAGAAATTCTGAATAGCTTAGCAACTTCAAATGGTTGAAGTTATGGGGTATTTATAGTAGAGCCCCAAAAACTAGCTGTTGGAAATCCATTGTGAATAAGATCAAATGACAGATGTGTTGGAGCTCATTAAGTGGAGCACGTGTCCTTTTATAGCCGTTAGACACATAACACAAATATGACCGTTGTGGACAGGTGTCCTCAAATCTGAGTGCACACGTGTTATTTATCCACTGTTGGATCTTTGGCGTAGTTTGAATCTCTTCAAGTCTTCATGTCTTCAATAAATCACTAAGTGTTAAAACACTTCAAAGAGGCACGTTCAGCCAAGGGGGCGCATAACATCACGCGTGTATACATGGTGCATAGGCGCAATGTTAAAGTGGCGCATAGGCGCATTGTGCAAGGCGCGTAGGCGCGTAGCGCATGGCTCGGAGCTTTACTCAATTTCGTGATTTTCTTAAATGTTGATATTCTTGCCCTATTCCTAAGCCTAGTCTATTCAAATGGACTACCTAAAAAATGAAGTATGAATACTTCTTACATATGGGTCTAAAGTCCATGAAATAAAACTTAGGTGATGGATCAATCAAATCTAATCAATCCTATACATTGAATACTGAGATATAAGTGGGCATACCCAACAAAAGTAATCTTATTAAATTTTACCTATAGGTAGTCATCGCACAATTGGCTAATGCTAATTAGATTAGCAACCAATCCATCAACATGCAAGACATTCTTCAAGGAAGGGAATCTGGAAACATCAAGTGTCCCTCTCCCTATTATATTGCTCTTTCCTCGACCTATATATGTCACCGTTCCTCCTTGGATAGATTCGTAGTCTTTCAGGAATACTTTTGTTCACGTCATATGACATGAACAACCACTATCGAAGTACCAAGAACCTGAAATATTAGTCTTCAAAGCAGTAGAAACAACATCACATTTATGATTGGATTTTAAAAACCAGCCTTTCTTTTTAGACTTTTTGATTTTCTGATCACTAGTGTTGTCTTCAGTGTTGGGTAACACTTGAGGCAACACATGTGAACTTGAATTTTTCTTTTTGAGAGTAAAACAATCAAATTTAGTATGTCCAATTGTGTGACAATATTCACACATACACGGTTGATCAGAAATATCACTTGATGAAGAACTTTTTACTTTTTCATGCTCTTCTACAAAACATGTTTCATTTTTTTTATTCATTAAGGTAGAAGTACACAGGAGGTGAGCAGGAAGGGAAGGGTTGCCCTCGTATCGTAGCTACGTTACGCGCTTGTCAAGAGAGTCTTGGAACCCAATACCTGCTTTGAGTGTCTTACTTAAGTCGAGTATTTCATCCAATTTTGAGAAACCCGTGTTGAGCTTTTTGAATGTGGTCTCATCTAGATTCAACTTGGATTTGACTTTGACAAGTTCAACATCCAACTTTGTGAATTGCACCGCCAACCGAGTCAATGAGCTTTTTAGCTCATGATTTTCCTTGGTTAAGATCGCTACCATATTGTTCTCTTTCTTCCATTCTTTGAACAACGCCTTGTAGATGTAACACCTTCAAAATCTGACTGTGAGTGATCCTAAACCGTAGTCAACATGACTGACTGATTATATTCTTTAATGTTTTCTAGCTCTCGTTCCTCACTATTTCTTAGGGAAGCATGATTTGAGCCATAAAAATTAAAATGTCTCTCAAGAGATGGATTAGCAAGATAGAGGGCCATCACAACTGGACCAAACACTTTGTATGTCAAGTGTCCAGCTCTGATGGCAATTAAAAAAAATGTCAATGGCCTTGGTTTTAGAAAGTGTTATCGAATGTGTTGACAGTGCAATGATAACACTTCAGATAACACACACACACACACACACGAGTTAAAACAGTTTTCAAAACGAGTTTGCAGTAGAAATTAAGCACAAGAATTATTTTTTTTTCTCAAGTTATATAAATATATAACTTGAGTGAGCCACGTAAGGCAAGACTTTATAATCAATATATGAACCGAATACAAAGCTGGGAAGCTCCATATTGCTATTACAATGTATGAACGATGGAACGAAATAGAAACAAAGTATGAAATCCTATCCTAGCCAAAACGTACTCAAACCCGAGGTATTTGAGTGTGAAAAAGAGTGTATGGGAGGAAGGATCTAAAGGAGCCAAGAAGTACTTTTCTCTTATGCTTAGGATGTGTGTAATATGTGGCTTGCCTTCAATATCTTCACCCTAGCATATTTATAGTCTTCAAATGCTTGAAGGCTACTCAACATGGCTGCCCATGTTATCTTAAACGTGTAGGAAGAGAGTAGAGTGGGTTGTGAACTTGCTCTCCTATATTCGATTAAGACTAGGTCTTCTCCCTTGATTTTCTCAACCGAAATCTTGAAGCCCAAGTCCACGCATCACCTTGTTTTACTCCATGCTTCTCAACGCTTGTACTCTTCAATTTGATCAGCAACAACTTGGTTGAATTGGTCTTCCCACATTTTTGTCATTTAACCATATGTTTGACAAGGTGAAAGTTATTCATAAATAACCATTTATCAATAACTCTCTTTTAAATATTTTCCCATGTATTTAGCTCCATAATCTACCTTATTATAACCTGAAATATGGACCAAAAACACATAAAACTAACAAATAATATTAGGACATTAGTATAAAAATAATCATGGAAAGAAATGTAAAACTATAACAAGTTTTTCGTCAGGTAACACATGACTGCCAGTGGTAACATCTGAAGTAACACGTATGTTTACACTAACAATGTTCACTAAGAAATGACCAAAATTGGATGTTGTTCTATTTTCAATAGCAATTGGATGTCCAACTCGTACCTAAAGGACATGACTATAAATATATATATATATATATATATATATATATATATATATATATATAGATAGATAGATAGATAGATAGATATATACATGATTTTCTTTTAAATATAATTGGAAAATTTAGAGACATTAATGACCGTCTCCAATTTGGAGAAAGAACAGTCCGTTTCCAAATTAAAATCAGCCACAAGCTTTTCTGTAGCTAATTCTATAGGTGCAGGTTTGTCACTAATATATTTGTCACTATTGTGTAGCTGAAGTAGAGACAAAACTATCGGTCTCTAATTTAGAGACAGACCAATATGTCTCTAATTTAGAGATAGAACGTTCTGGCTCTAATTAACCTACATAATAGCAACAATATATATTAGCGACGTACCTGCACCCACGAATTAGCTACAGAATCAGTCTGTTGCTGATTTTGATTTAGAGACAGAATCTTCGTTTTAGCTACAGATTTTGTCGTCTCTAAAAAGCGTTTTTCTTGTATAGCGTTAGAGATTGTACTTTACAATGATTTTTTGTACCAATATATACTCATTATCATCAATAGTACTTTGAATTTATTTAAATTAGTGTTTCTTAACATTCTCTAATATTAGTGGAGCTTATATCCATCCATTTAAACTTGGATCCCCGATTTTCGTTTTTTAAGAGGTGGATAAAAATAAAATATTATTTAAAACCTCCCTCAATAGACGGTCTTATGTAAAACGCATTTTTCACTAACGTTAGTGTAGGACATGTTTTAACATATGAGCCGTTCTTATATCCTTTACACTAAGAGATGTAAAAATTGTATTTCATAATTGTCTCTTCTAATATTATGAGTGCCTCTTCTAATATTATAAAGTGTCTACTGTAATATAACATTTATAAAAAATCAATCAAGCAGTTTAATAAACTCAAGCAGGCATTTTTAGTTTACACTAAGAGATGGATAAAATGTGTTTCATAATTGTCTCCTATAATATTATCAGTGCCTCTTCTAAAGTAAAAAATGCATGTTGTAATATAACATTTATAATAATTCAATCAGTTAGTTTTATACACTCACGCAGGCATTTAGTGTGGTAGTATTAGGCTGCTGATTGTAGTGTTAACAATTGCCTTCTCTAGTGTTGAAAAGTGTTTGATGTAGTATTGAAACATGCCTCTTACAGATTCAACAAGTGTGTGGTGAGTTTTTTCAATGTCCAAAACAAATGCCTGCTCTAGGGTTAAAAACTGCATGCTGTAGTATTGAAAAATGCCTCCTACAGTTTCGAAAAGCGCCTGATGAGTTTTTATGAATTCCAGTTATTTACAACAAAGCCACCACGTCTTCTAACGACGTTCCGCTTATTTTCAAAAATGCCACTTCGCTATTTTAAAAGCACGTTCTACACTAGAGTTAGTGTAAAACACGTTTTTCCCAAAATTTTTTGCCTTCAATAATGCTTGGCAATTTACTGATGAAGGAAACTTCAGTTGTTTTACTCGTTTACTTCAAAATATCAGATCACGAAAGTTGGGGGAAAATGTAGATATATAAAGAGGCTTTGACCAATAAGTCCCTCAGCCAAAAAAAAACGACCAATAAGGACAGACATTAGGGAAACTCGCCAATAAGTCCCTTACAATTTTCATGGACTATTTTGCCCCTGTACTCCATGACGCGCGTACAACAGCCGCACTCATTAGCCAGCGCTAAGCGCGATTTCCATCTGCGCTTTGTCTCCTCTTTCTCTCTTCCTTTTTTCACCTCAAAATTTTTAAATGCAATATCTCAAAATCTACAAATCGAAAAAATAATCCGAGACCATTGTTTTCACCGTGTCGTCAAGACGAATCAAACAACTACACTCAACACATAATTCAAATTTTAGAGATAAAAATTTTATTTTGCACTTGTAAAAATTTTAGAAAATCATTTTTAATTTCTCAATTAATTTCACGGTTGTATGTTTCACAGTTGTGTCAATTTTTCATTTTTCACTTGTAACATCATTTCTCAACTAATTTCACAGTTGTGTCATTTTTTTTCATTTTTCACTTGTAAAAACTGATAAATTCATCTCTCAATTTTTCATAATTATTAAAATAACTGAGGCATGTATTTCATAGTTGTTCACACATGAATTTGAACATAGTGACTGAGACATTCATTTCACAGTTGTGTGATTCCACAGTTGTATGATACACAGATGGTTCATTTTCAATTTTTACTTGTAAAATCATTTCTCAATTGATTTCACAATTGTATGATTACACAATTGTGTTATTTCACAGTTTTGTGATCTGTAAATTGTTGAGAAATTAAATTATCATGATTGATACTCAATTTCTCAGATGTTTAAGTATAAAAACTGAGAAATTCATTTCTCATTTATTCATAATTAAGTATAAAAACTGAGATTTTTATTTCTCACTTGTTCATAAATGGAGTAAAAAAATGATAAAGTAATCTCACAATTTTTACAATTGATAATCAATTTCTCAGATGTTTAAGTTTAAAAACTGAGAGATTCATTTCCCGATTTCAACAAACGTCGGACGAATCCTGTCCTAGGGAGTATGTGCCAAAAAAAAAAAAAAAAAAAAAAAAAAAAAAGGGAAGCTGGCCGTATGCGTACAATTTAACCCAAATCATGCCCATCCGTAGTTTCTCTTGAACGTCGACGTCGCTCAACCGTTCTTCATCTCCCCGACGTCGTCCAACACCGCTCCACTCACCACCGTCACTCCACCTCAAAACGCAGATCTAAGCAACCCCTTCTTCAGCTCCCGCTACTCTGCAAAAGTTGCGGACCATCGCTCTTCAATCACCGAATCGCCAGGTAACAGGTTCCAATTTCGGACCTTTAATTTGATCTACAATCCACTTATACCAACTTGATTTTCGTTTCTTCAACCTGGTTTTCCGTGAGGTTGGCCGTGATCTGGAACCAAGGGCTAGCCTTGGCAACGAGGAGCTCCAC
Organism: Campanula takesimana; assembly: GCA_026119855.1. NCBI lineage: Eukaryota > Viridiplantae > Streptophyta > Magnoliopsida > Asterales > Campanulaceae > Campanula > Campanula takesimana. Next base: position 673,582 of record JAOWBW010000105.1, read on the forward strand.
TAATAAACAAAGACCAACTGTGGTGGATAACTTTGAGCTTGGCCATGTTCTTCAATTTTTGGTTTCAATTGGAAAAATCGATAGTGGGTTTGGGACGACGAGGAAGAAGGAACGCGCTAGAGAGAGAGAGGGGCTAGGGTTTGAAACGATTTGGGGGAGGAGTGGGGGAAAAGACGTTGTATACGTTTGGGAAGGCAGGGGTAGTTTCGCCATTTAAATTATAGTAAGGACTCTATGGGAGTTTTCATTTCAACCAAGGGACCCTAAGGTAGAATATGAAAATGTCTGTTTTTATTGGTAAATTCCACCTTCTACTACGAGGGACTTATTGGTAAAAATCTCATATATAAAAGTCCTTGTAGAAATTAATGATTGCACACTTACCACCTCTCTAGCTCCTTCTTATCATAGAATTAATTTCAACATTCCTTTAAAATAAAACCAGTCATTGTCCAAGGCTAGTGTACCAATACTATATTTCTCCCCTTATCCTTCATAACTATAAGTATCCATCTACCATTTTGCATATGTGCTAGCAGGGGCGGATATACAGTGTCAGTAGGGGGTACACGTGCACCCGGTCAACCCAATTTTTTAACTAAAAAAAAGTTTTTTTTTTTTTTACTAAGTGCACCCCCGAAAAAATTAATTAGAGTGGCAATTTAACTAGAAGGGGTGTGAACTTAGTAGACGCTTGGAAATTTTTTGGTATGAAGTTATTTAGTGTAAATTGTGCACCCGGTGCTTGGAAATCCTAGATCCGCCACTGTGTGCTAGTACATGCATTGGAGCCTTCACTTCACCACAGTTTCTAGTTCAATGTACATGAAAAATTCAGGACCACATCACGTCCACATCTGCCTTTTTTTTCCCCCGAAACAACGAGGTTGTTTGAGTGAACCTGAGTTATAAATGTGCGATATAATTTGGTTTTGTTCTTATTAGTCTTAACTAGTGAAAAGCAGGGAGGTTCACGAAATATCATGGCGACTCCAATGCATGTTCTCACATGCAAAATGCTAGAAAAACGAGTCCAGATCTCCTGTACCACTATGTGTGCCACTCTCTGTGCCACAAGTAATCCAACGGCTCACAGTTTTTAAGATTAACATTTTATTAATATTATTCAAATATATTAACGGCTGGATTACTTATGATACAGGGAGTGGCACACAAATTGGTACAGGAGATCTGGACTCTAGGAAAAACCCTATAATTAATCAATAATTAGCTAGAGAAAAAAGGGGGATAGATTGGTTAGGTAAAAGTTTAAAAGACTTACTTATATTATTATTATTTTTTGATAAAAATCAACTTCATTGCTATTTAGTTCTTATCATATGCTCTTAGGGCATAAGTTAGAAAAACCTTATAATTAATAATTATGCTTTGTTTAATTGGTGTGTGCTAAAATTGTAATAAAATGATTTTCTGATATAAAAATATACAGTAATTATTGTGGGAAGAATTAATAAATAAAGTTGATACATTTATTATGTGATCAGAGTAATGTCTCTAAATCAAGTAATGGCATTGTATTGTCCTTTCATAAATTGCGAAAATAATATTGAGAAACTAATCAAGTTTAAGGTTAATTAGACAACCACCTATGATTCATAATAGTGTGGTGTTGAGGAGACGGGTCAACTGACCCCTGACTTTTAAAACGTTTCTAACATGAACCTTACACTTTTTGAAAATAATTATACTCACCAGTGTTTTAAAAGACTCCCGTCTAAGCTGCCTAGGCCCCGCCTAAGCGCTAGGCGTTCATGAAACGCCTAGTTTCCGTCTAAGATATTGTAGTTATTTCTGAATTCTCGGCCCCGCCTAGATCCCGCCTAGGCGCTAGGCGGCCCTGCGGCGCCTAGCGTTTTTTAGAACCTTGATACTCACCCCTCAAATATTTCAAATAAGCCCCTCATATAATAAGATGAATTCCAAAAAAATTAGTGCTATTGTTTCCGGTAAACAACCCAGAGTCGCAGACGGCGAGACGCACACCGCCGCATCTGCCGTCGGGACATGGACAGGTTTCTCTCTCGGCTCTCGCGTCACACCCTCGAATATCATTCCCTTTTTAGTTCTTAATACTAAAAAGATTTAGGGCTTTTTTTTTTAAATGTAGAAACCCCCTTCAAGTTTTATGTGATTTATGACAATTAATATTGCATTTGAAATATGTGTTCACATCTTGAACACATATTTCAAATGTAATTGTCATATTAAAAAAATGCTTCTATTAAACTGTTATGACTATAGAAAGTGAGTGGGTGTTGGCAGTGGGATAGTGAATAGTAAATACTATTTTGTTGTGAATAATATGATAAGTGGGCCCATTAATTAAAAATTAGAAATCACTTTCCATTTTGGGCTAATTTCGAAAGGGACGACCAAAATTGAAATTTGTCTAGTTTCAAATGGTACGGAAGGTGTATTTGTATATGGCCAGTGGCGTTGTCACTTAGAATATGACCAATGGCCAGGTAACTTTGTATATGGCCAATGCACATTAACTTTCTAAATGGCCAGCCATTAACTTTTTTATGACCAGTGGCCCAATAACTTTCCGGTGGCACAGTAAGTTAGCTTATGGCAAGTGGTCCAGTAAGTTAGTTTATGGCTAGTGGCCCTGTAATTTTCAGTTATGGTCAGTTGCCCTGTAAGCTGTAAGTTTATTTATGGCATGTGCTCTCTCTAAGTTTGGTTATCGCCAGTGCCCTGTAATTTGTTATGGCTGGTGGTGGCCCTGTAATTTTGTTTATTGCCAGTGGCCCTGCAATATTGTTTAGAGTGGCCCTGTAAGTTTGTTGATGACCGGTGGCCCTCTAAGTTTGTTTATGTCCGGTAGCCCGTAATTATAATTGTGTCCGGTAAGTCGCCTTCTACATATATTTGTTTGTTTCTAACGGCGTTTTTGTTTGTGACTAACAGTGAAGTTAAACTTTTAAACAGTGTTCTAAAAGACCTTTGACCTGCTAAATACTCCTCCGTCTCAAAATAGATGTCGTTTTGAGGGTTAATTTTTGTCTCAAAATACATGTCGTTTTACTATTTTCAAGGCTATTTTGTTGTTGTATACCAACTCTACCCTTATTATTGATAGTGAACTATCTCTTAAACAGTTATTTAATTGCCTAGGTAATTGCATTACTTTAGGGGTATATAAGACTTTTTCACATACATTAATTGTATTTCTTAATATGTGTAAAGTGGTTGAAACGACATCTATTTTGAGACGGAGGGAGTATTGTTTTTATATTTTTAGGTGACATTATTTAGCTTCTTCTGCTTTATTGAAATGATTGTCTTTTTTTTTTCTGTGTGTGATATATATCGGTGATGAATTTTGTATGATTTTTCTATGAAAATGAAGATAATTATGAAGTAGAGTATTCAAAAAACATGAACAGAAGAATATCTTTTTTTTTATTATTTCATTTAAAATTGGGTTTTTTATTTCAAGAACAGAAGAATATCTTGTTTTTCATGATCATGAAAAAATATGCTCTATTTATTGGCTAAATATATTTGTCTTCAATAGTGTGATTTTATTTTCCTCGTTATCTAAAAACTTGACTCCCCTCAAAGTAAATTCTAGATCGGTCACTGGCGGGGGTAGGAAAGAGGTCATTTTGTGGTTAAAATCTGTAGGGCTTAATAATTATGAGATGCTTAACTCGTGCTACAATGTTGAACAACCTAGAACGAGTTCCCTTTTTTTCTTTGTAATATTGAAAGTATAGTTTGGTATTAAATATTTGCCAAGAGTAAATTTAGTAACTTTGTCAGAAACATACACTCGTTTAACAGCAAAGGAGTACTTTTTTGCACACAAACTAAAATGAAAAAAGGAGACTAATTTGTTTGGGACGGAGCATTTAGGAGTATTTTGGCTGCAGATTTCACTAATACTGCTGTAGTTGTTACAAATAGTCATTATTAAGCTCAAAATACAACCTGCACACCTCATTTTTTGGATATATTCTGGTGATGCAAGAGTTGATTTGCTTGACCTGTGTCATGTGGCTGCAAATGGGGTTTGTGGTCTCGCCGAATCTGCGAGATTTGGTTGGAAAACTGTCCTAGATTTTGTTTAGGTGTCTATATGCATATATGAATGAGGTTTTTGGACGCGTTTGGGGACGGACCCCATGGATGCAATATGGGTGCGTGGTGTAGGGTAGTGAGTCCACCTTCTAGCTCAATGATGCAACCGATCAATTTTTGATTTATTTGGTTCAATACCTTGTACTACTTGGATTCATGTCCTTCCATCATCTGTGGTCCTCAGTACTGAATTCATCAAGCTCTTCCTAACTACCATAAATTTTCTCCATTATGGAACCCAGCTGTCTCCCTGAACTTCAGTCGATTCCTTTAACTTCTAGATCTCAATCGACACCCAACGATCACGATAGAGTACTATTTATGTTCTTGTTATTTATAAGAACGCGGGCATAATTAGAAAGAAACATAGAGAACTGATTCTTGTTATGTAATTAGAATGTTACTGATGAGTATAGAAGAGTAAAAGTAATTTCATTCTACAACAAAAATGGTTGTCAGATACGGAACTCGTTCATAGTACAGTATTTTTTGATTGGTAACTTATTTCCTAGCCTCTAGGCATATGAAACTAGTGTGCTAGCTATAAACTTAGAAAAGGAAATTAGGGGCCAATCATATTATTTTTGAGCAATGATATCTACAAGCACTGCACCACCTGTCCAGGTAGCTCTGCCCGTTAACATTATGGACCCCATGACTTTATAGCCGTTGGATCACACTGTTCTGATTCACTAACCCCGAGCAACTAGTCCAGTGTTCCACTCAATATTCACGTACTCCTTCTGTCCCCGAATAAATGTCTTACTTTTCATTTTCGTTTGTCTCAAAATAAATGTCGCCTTACTAAAAATAGGGTATGAAGTTAGGTGATCTTCCTATACTAGTCATTCTAATAGGCACAAGTATCGTAATGTTATAGGAGGTGTCACTCTACCCATATGAATACGAATAGATTGGGGCAATCAAGGAAACACAACTAAAAGCTTAAAAACATTGATTTGTCAACTATGACATTTATTCTGAGTATAAATTTAAACAATTAGAAGTTATTTTTAGGAGTATTAAACATGAAGGAAAAGTTTACAAGTATATAGAAAGGTCAAGTTAAGCTTAGTTCGTTTTAGAGTTGTGGCATGTCCAGCCTAGTAATCGATATTATAACATACTCCCTCCGTTTCAAATTGATAGACTCATTCGACTTTTCAAGCATATTAAGGTTACATTATACGTTTTGGAAATTCAATGATTTTGAAGCCTTAATTTTGAAAACGGGACAAACTTTTTAAGACAAAAAAAAAAAAAAGAGAAATGAGACTATCGTTTTGAGATTTTGGGACGGAGGGAGTATGTAAATGGGAAGAGTAATGAGATAAATTGTGGGAGAATTACATTGTCGTGAGAATTGGGTACAATCATAGGTGAAATTTGCAGTCCTTTCACATTAATTTAATGTAATGTGAGGGGAAACATTACAGTCCCCTCCCCTCCCCTGCCCTGCCATCTCCGTTCCTTTGTGTGTCACAGGGATTGAAGGCATTGTTTGGATGGTGGTTGCTACGACAAAGATGTTTTTCCCATCCCTCTTAGATTCTCATCTACCCATCATTGAATTTTAATCCAATCAAGAAAATGTTTTATTTTATTTTCCTTACTTTTGTCTTTAGCTTTCCCATCCTTGTTTTATTTTATTTTTTCGTTATGTTGACTAATGGAAGACTCTCAAGGTCATGGATGGATCTCATCTTTGGAAGACTAATGGGTAGTCTAAATTCCAAGAGAATGTTCTTCTTTTCTACTCCCTCCGTCCCATAACAAAGTACTCACCATTTTGAGTGTCCCATTGGAAAGTACCACTTTCTCAAAAAAATAATAATAATAATAATAATAAAAGACTTCTTCCGCATTCTCTCTCATTCTCACTCACAACAACTATTCACTTACTACTCTATATCCCACTTTTTCTCTCATTCTCACTCACAACACCTACTTTTCCAACATTTTTCCTTAATTCCCGTACTAAAAGCATATACTCCATCTGTCCCGCTCGAAATAGGATTTTGGTAAATTTGACTATACTTTGACCAAGTCCTTTGAAGAAAAATAATGATCCTAATAAAAATTTAAAATTGTTATTGTATCACAATTAATAACACTATCAAAAAACAATTTTTAGATTTATATTAGGATAATTATTTTTTACTTAAATTACTTGGTCAAAGTATAAAAAAAAACTACCAAAATCCTATTTCGAGCGGGATAGGGAGTAAGTAATTTGTTACTCCGACAAATGCACATAGTTATATGGCCCAATAAAACACCGTCACAATCTCAAATGTTCAATTTAATCATCTCTAACTCGTAACTCTTTATCCTGCACTATGGTATAATAAAAAGGATCCCTAGGAACCCTCAACTTCATCTTGCATGTATGAGTTGAGGTCAAGAAAGAAGTATTAACATGCTTGGAAACAATATGTTAGTAGTAGTTATTTGAAAACAATAAGATGCTTCAAATGAGATAAAGAGGCACACAGTTTTGAATACTCCCTCCGTCCTAAAATGATCTTCTCATTTGCTATTTCTCATTGTCCCAAAAAGTTTTTCACATTTCTATGAGTTAGGCCTAAAAGTTTATAAACTAATCATGGCTAGTGAAGCAATTGTTCATATCCTTAAAAAGTTCGAATAATCAAACGTGAAGATCATTTTGGGACGGAAGGAGTATTAAACAGGGGCATGTTGCACTGGGTCAGGAAGATCTCAGGCAGGATCTCTAGACTTTAAAAAGGGTCATCAGAAGCATGTGAAATTTTCCAACAGTTTGCTTTCCTCATCTCTCTACTATTCCCTTTATCTCATAATAATGTCGCAATTAATTTTTAAGGAAAGTATCTTACACGTTTGTATATTGTTTGTACCACTGGAAAATTGCATTACGACTATTTCCTTACTTATCAGCATGGAATTTATTTTGGGATGAAACCTAAAAGGAAAAAGCGGCGTTTATTATTGAGAGGAGATAGTATGATAGGATTGCCTATGTCCCATAATACTTTCATCATGCTTTTTAACTTTTTCTTTGGTCTTCAATTAAACCTTAAAAAGAAATTGATTCATTATGAAAAGAACTGTTAGGATTGAACCTTGTCTAGGCACTAAGAAACATTCAGTCTTGTCTTTATTAGGCGCAAAACCTTATTTTTCCCAGTATTTGTTTTACCTGCGCAAGGAATATGCAAGAATAAACATAACCAACACCTAACCTATAATTGGATTTCTTCATTAATAATTAATTAACCATTAAGTAGGAGGTAGTGATACTTGCTTTTTGTCTAGTTTATGTTGGAAATGGAAGTTTGGCATTGTCTTAGCTAAAATAGTAACACCATATTAGCAAGTTCCAAGTTTATCTGCTTAATTGTTCTTGGTCAATTCTTCTCTCTCTCTCTCTCTCTCTCTCTCTCTCTCTCTCCCTCTCTCTCTATAGATATATGTTATCCCATGTTAATACTATAAGGGCTTTAGAGATGTTTTAGGCATCTACATCTTGACTGGTTGTTGACCAAAGGGTGGATTTCTTTTACTTTTACTCCCTCCATCCCTAAATGAATGACCAAATATATTTTCAAATTTGCTTTTGATCAAGAGCATATTTGAGATTTGTTTAGTCATTCATTTTGGGAGAGGTGGTATTTTTTATTTTATTTTTTAATGTAAAGCAATCTGGTGTCCTGTCACTCTTTAAATGCACAGTAATCGGGATTTGAGTCAGGTAGAACCATAAGTAAAGTTTCTTTACTGAGTTTTAGCAGCATAGGCTTTGGGTAAATTGTAGCGACCCCAAAACCCGTCCCTATTTATTTTATATTTTTGGGGATTTTTATTTGACTTATATGTGCATTTTATGTGTTGCATCATATTTTATGATTTGCATATCATACTTGATTATTTGTGTTATTTACTTAGTTAGTAAAAATAAGGATTAAAGGAGTTAAATGATTAAGTTGAAACTTTAGGGTCCTTGTTGAAAATTTGTGTTAAGGGGCTTAAGTGTTAACTTTGAAAGTTGGGTGACCAAATGGTAAAAATGGGAAAATCCTTATAACTTATCCCTTCTCTCTTTCCTTCTCTCTGTGTAAACAATATGTTCTGCAACTTTCTTCTACGTTCAACCTAGGGTTAGGAGAGAAAGGTAAGTTCGACCCATTTCAATTTAATTCTTTTTATTTACTTACCCGTTTTAAAAACTAATTATATAAAAATGATCAGGGCGTCGAGTAGGTCATTTCTAGCCGAACAAAACTTATTTCAGCGGTACTTTTTCCGGAACTAGGTAAGTTACTAATTTCCCTTTAAATGTTAAACTAGTCATCTATGCTATATTTGATACTTCTACTTGTTAATTTTGTGATTTGGGTAATGTTTGTTATACTTGTAATTTTGGGACAAAGGGAGTATATAGAATTGGGTTTTGCTGAGTATGGGAATGGTTTAGAAACCATGTTGTAATCTTAATGAAAGTTGCTAATGAAAGTTGCTAAAGTTATGTTTATAGGTGTTATACTTGTGGGACGGAAGGAGTAAATTGAACTAAGGAAGAATCTGGGATTTGACCCAAATTAGGAGGGGGCGCGCGCACCCTAAATAAGGAGGCGCACGCACCCTATTGACCAATTTAGGCAAAAAGTGTCTGATGAAGGGAGGCGCGCGCACCCTTTTGGGTGGGGCGCGCGCACCCTTTTGGGTGGGGCGCGCGCACCCTTAAGTGACCAAAAATTGTGAAGATCTGATGAGTGGGAGCGCGCGCACCCTTTTGGGTGGGGCGTGTGCACCCCCCCCATGTTTTTCAGGTTTGATAGTTTGTGTAACTTGAGTATAAGAGGAGAATTGTTTGTGTAGTCCTTGGGGTTGTTTAGGACCCAAACGTGAATGTGTATGACTTTTATGTCGTTGATGAAAAAGATTGGGTTGTGACTGAATGTCCTTATTATGACCTCTTTATGAGAAATCTTTCGTGTGCATCTTGTGATGTATTTGGCTTAGTTCCTTCTTGGATTAAATGCCCCGGGTTTTGTTTAGCAAGTATTCATTACTGTGCTTCTTGTGAAAAGTCCAGCTGGTCTTGTTGTGAGTCAGCCAATGGAAGAATTATAGTGGTACAGGTAAGTCCACTATAAGGCTTTCCATTGTAGCTTCTGAGTCAGGCGGTGGTGGAATTATAGTGGCACAAAAGCCAAGTTCACTATAAGGTGTCCACTGTGCCTTCTTTGTTTCCCCAGTCCAGATTGGCCTTGGATGGGATGAATTGCTCCCTTTGGTGAGTACTTGGGTTATGACTTTGTGTAATATTTCCCTTTCTGGTTACTTGGTTCTCTTGGTTATGGTTTGGTTTTCGGGATCCCGACTTCAGCTATTTATGCTGCTCAGATGGTTTTCTCAGTTGGTTTTCTCTGATGGTATTTTCAGACGGTTATGGTTATTGGGTAAACCTTGGCTTGGTATCCACCGGAGTGTGGGCTATGTGATAAATGTGATATATAAGTTGATGTTATCTCTCATGCTATTTGCTATATGATTACTTGTTGATATAGTTCCTTATGATTATCATATCAGCATATAACGTAGTTGCATTTTAGTAGCTTACTGAGATTTATTCTCACCCTTATTTGTTTACTGTTTTAGATAAAGGCGGGTCCAGGGGATAGGACACTCGGCACGGGAGGACGTTGGATTGGTAAGAGATGGGACTTGTTTTGTAAAGGTTACATTATGTAAATGTAAACCTTTTGGGTAGAGTACCCGTACTTTCTTATGGTCACATCTATTTTGGTTAATGTGGTGTATGTACATTTGTTTAAAAGTTTGTAAGCCTTCGGGCTAAGTACTTTCGTTGTGAAAGCGTTTGTAGAGTTTGTTTCAAGTTTGGATGAAGTCTTTGAACTTCAAGTGTGAGTTTGTTCAACTTTCTAAAAGGACATTTCGAAAATTTTTCAAAGGTGTTTTATAACGTCTTCCAATCGTGTCCCGAGCGTGGGGCCAAGTAGGACCATGGGTCTGGGGCGCGACAGTTGGTATCATAGCTAGGTTGTAGATGGTCTAGAATGACTAAATGACCTAGGAGGGTAGTAGAGTATAGAGTGAGTAACGTTGAGTGTTTGATGCAGGTATTCATTAAAAATGGGTGAAACTGACGGAGATCAGGCTGGTTCTTCGGAGAAAGGGGATGCAAGAGAAGAGGCTCGAATTATGTTTCAAGGAATGTTCGAAGCAGCAATGAAAACCTTAAATGATCAGAGGCAAGAAAGGGAACAGGTACCACCAAGATATGGCTTAGAACAGTTTCTAAAAATGAAGCCTATGGATTATGATGGGGAGCCTGATGTATCTAAAACTGAAAGGTGGATTGACTCGATGGAAAAGATCTTTGATGCTTTGAGATGTTCTGAGGAAGATCAAGTCAGGTTTGCTACTTATAAGTTGAATGGAGCGGCTGAGCATTGGTGGAAAGCTTTGAAAACTAAATGGGATGAAACTCATGTACCTTACACTTGGGAGAATTTTCTGGGAAAGTTTAAAGAACACTTCATTCCTCGAGTAGATCAAGACAGGAATGAGATGGAATTTCTTAGCTTGGAGCAAGGTTCTAAGTCAATTGCTCAGTATTCAGCTAAATTTTCAGAGTTGTCCAGGTATTGTACTCACCTAGTGGCAACTGAGGAGAGGAAGGCTACGAGGTTTGTGAAAGGTTTGAAAACTGTGATTAGAACTCAGCTAGTATCCCATAAGTTGCAAGATTTTCAAGATGCAGTTGATCGAGCCTACCAGGTGGAGCATGACATTGAGGAACATAAGAAGAAAATGGAGTTGTTAGGCGCTGGGAAGCACGTTAGGCAACAACAACAACGGGGTGATAATAGAGGAAATCAAGGTGGATCTTCACAATTCAAAGGGTCTTCTCAAAGACAGTCAGGTAATAGAAATCAAAGTAATACTTCAGGGAGTCAGAGTAGAGGAGTTTGTAATTATTGTCAGAAAGAAGGGCATTCAGAAGAGAGATGTTGGAAGAAACAGGGTAAATGTTTGAATTGTGGACAGTTGGGACATTTTCAGAGGGATTTCCCTAAGTATAGGATGCAAGCATCGGGAAGTGTGGTTGGGTCCTCTCAGGGCCAGAAGAGGGATTCCTCAGGCAAGCCTAAAGTTCAGGGTCGTGTCTTTGCCATTTCTCAGCAACAGGCTTCAGAGTCCTCTAATGTGATAGGAGGTATTATTTTTGTGTCTAGTTTGAGGGCACATACACTTATAGACCCTGGCTCATCGTATTCTTATGTGTCTGTGCATTTTGCTTCTAGATTGCATATGTCTTCTGAATCTCTACCTTATGTGTTAGAGGTGTCAACTCCTATAGGGGAGTGTTTGGTGACCAATGAGGTGTTGCATTCTTGTGATGTGCATATACGTGAGCATGTCTTAGCTGCTGATTTAGTTATCTTACCATTACAAGATTTTGATGTTATCTTGGGTATGGATTGGTTGGGTAAATATCATGCGTCTGTTGATTGTACTAATAAAGTGGTCACATTTTCTATCCCTAATGTTCCTAAATTTTCTTTTGAAACTGTTCCCTGAGGTAGAGAGATTCGAATTATTTCTTATATGAAGGCTAGAAAGTTGTTGAACCGGGGTTGTGCGGGGTATTTGGCTAGTGTTTTGGATACTACAAAAAGGGTTCCTGATATTGAGGATGTGACTATTGTTAAAGAATTTTCAGATGTATTTTCTTCTGAGTATGCTATGCCTCCTGACCGGGAAATAGAGTTCTGTATTGATTTACTTCCAGGTACGGCTCCTATATCTGAGGCACCTTACAGAATGGCCCCAGCTGAATTGAGGGAGTTGAAGGTTCAGTTGCAAGAGTTACTTGATCGAGGATTCATTTGTCCTAGCGTATCCCCGTGGGGAGCTCCAGTATTATTTGTTAAAAAGAAAGATGGGTCCTTGAGACTGTGTATTGACTACAGAAAGCTGAATCAGGTAACTATAAAGAATAAATATCCGCTTCCTCATATTGATGATTTATTTGATCAACTTCAAGGGTCGGTTGTCTTTTCAAAACTTGACTTGAGGAGTGGGTACCATCAGTTGAAAATCCGTTCTGAAGACATTTCTAAAACTGCTTTTCGTAGTAGATATGGTCATTATGAGTTTTTGGTTATGCCTTTCGGGTTGACTAATGCTCCGGCTGTTTTTATGGATATGATGAATAGGGTCTTTAAACCTTATCTTGATACCTTTGTGGTTGTATTTATTGATGATATTCTTGTTTATTCCATGTCCCGGGAGGAGCATGAACAGCATTTACAAATAGTTTTATCTATTCTTCGTGAGAAGCAGTTGTTTGCTAAATTCAGCAAGTGTGCTTTTTGGCTCAATGAAGTATATTTTCTTGGGCACGTGATTTCTAATAAAGGCATATCAGTTGATCCATCCAAAGTTGAGGCTATTGTGAATTGGAGGAGGCCAGAATCAGTTACAGAAATTCGAAGCTTCTTGGGGTTAGCGGGGTACTACAGAAGGTTCATTAAGGGGTTTTCTAAGATTGCAACTCCCTTGACTCAGTTGACTCGAAAGAATGTTCCTTATGTGTGAGATGAAAAATGTCAAGCTAGTTTTGAAGAGTTGAAGAAGAGATTGACTACAGCTCCTATTCTCGCCCTACCTAATGGTAATGATGATTTGGTAATATATAGTGATGCTTCTAAAGAAGACCTCGGGTGTGTATTAATGCAAAATGGCAGGGTGATTGCATATGCTTCGAGGAAGTTGACTCCGAGTGAGCAGAATTATCCTACACATGATATGGAGCTTGCAGCTATGGTCTTTGCATTGCACAAATGGAAACATTATCTTTATGGAGCAAAGTTTGAGATTTTCACAGATCATCAGAGTTTGAAGTATCTTTTCTCCCAGAAAGAGTTGAATAATAGACAACGAAGATAGATGGAGCTGTTGAAGGATTATGATTCCACCATTTCTTATCATCCGGGCAAGGCAAATGTGGTAGCTGATGCTATTAGCCGGAAGTCTTATGTAGCTTCATTGATGGTGCGAGAATGGAAGATGTTGGAGGATGCTCGAGATTGGAGTCCTTATGAATCAAAGCATGGAGCTATTTTTGCGAACATTCGAGTATTTCCAACTTTAGTTCAACAAATAAAGGAAGCTCAGAAGGATGACCCGGAGTTGGTAAAGATATTGGATAAAATCAAAGAAGGTAATTTTGAGGATTTCTCTCTCAGTCCTGAAGGGGTATTAACTTTCAGAGGTCGGTTGTGTGTGCCTAATGTTGATGGGATTAAACACCAAGTTCTTGATGAAGGCCATAAATCAAGGTATACTATTCATCCCGGGAGTACTAAAATGTATCAGAATTTGAAGCAACACTTTTGGTGGAATAATATGAAGAGGGAAATAGCGGATTATGTATCCAAGTGCTTAACATGTCAACAATTTAAAGCTGAACATCAAAGGCCCGCAGGATTGCTTCAACCGTTAGAGATTCCGGAATGGAAGTGGGAACATGTTACCATGGATTTTGTGACAGGGTTACCTCGTACTCGAAGAAGGTTTGATGCAGTTTGGGTGATTGTGGATAGATTGACAAAGTCTTCTCATTTTCTACCTATTGAGATTGGTTATTCTATGGAAAAGCTTGCAACCTTGTATGTTAATGAGATCGTGAGGTTACATGGAGTTCCAGTGAGCATTGTATCTGATCGTGACCCTAGATTCACATCTCGATTTTGGCAAGCATTTCAGAAGGCTTTGGGTTCAGAGTTGAGATTTAGTACAGCTTTTCATCCTCAAACAGATGGTCAGTCCGAAAGAACTATCCAGATTCTTGAGGATATGTTGAGGGCTTGCTCAGTTGATTTTTCAGATTCCTGGGATATTCATTTGCCTCTCGTAGAGTTTGCTTATAATAACAGTTTTCAGTCCAGTATTGGGATGGCTCCTTATGAAGCCTTGTATGGGAGGAAATGTCGATCTCCTATCTGTTGGGATGAAGTGGGAGAAGCCAAGATTTGGGGTGTTCAGATGGTTAATGATTCAGTTGAGAAGGTTAAACTTATTCGAGATCGTTTAAGTACGGCCCAAAGTAGACAGAAAAGCTACGCTGATCATCGGAGGCGAGACCTTGAGTTCGAAAAAGGTGACTTTGTGTTTTTGAAGGTTTCCCCTAAGGTTGGTATTCGAAGATATGGAAAGAAAGGCAAGCTTTCCCCGAGGTATATTGGTCCATTTGAGATTCTTGGAAAAGTGGGGGATCGGGCGTATCGTCTTGCATTACCTCCTTATCTTGATAAGATCCATAATGTGTTTCATATTTCTATGCTTCGGAAGTATGTGTATGATTCTTCTCATGTTCTATCTAAGGTACCTGAGGATATTGAGCCGAGTATGTCTTATGAGGAACATCCGGTCCAAGTCATTGATTCGAAGGTGCAAGAATTGAGAAACAAAAGTATTCCTCTTGTTCGAGTTGTGTGGAGGAATCATAATGTGGAAGAATCGACTTGGGAGCTTCGGGAAGAGATCGAGAGGAAGTACCCTTGGTTGTTTGAGGGCCTCAGTAAGTAACCCTAAAATTCGGGACGAATTTTCCTTAAGGGGGAGTGATTGTAGCGACCCCAAAACCCGTCCCTATTTTATTTATATTTTTGGGGATTTTTATTTGACTTATATGTGCATTTTATGTGTTGCATCATATTTTATGATTTGCATATCATACTTGATTATTTGTGTTATTTACTTAGTTAGTAAAAATAAGGATTAAAGGAGTTAAATGATTAAGTTGAAACTTTAAGGTCCTTGTTGAAAATTTGTGTTAATGGCTTAAGTGTTAACTTTGAAAGTTGGGTGACCAAATGGTAAAAATGGGAAAATCCTTATAACTTATCCCTTCTCTCTTTCCTTCTCTGTGTAAACAATATGTTCTGCAACTTTCTTCTACGTTCAACCTAGGGTTAGGAAAGAAAGGTAAGTTCGACCCATTTCGATTTAATTCTTTTTATTTACTTACCCGTTTTAAAAACTAATTATATAAAAATGATCAGGGCGTCGAGTAGGTCATTTCTAGCCGAACAAAACTTATTTCAGCGGTACTTTTTCCGGAACTAGGTAAGTTACTAATTTCCCTTTAAATGTTAAAATAGTCATCTATGCTATATTTGATACTTCTACTTGTTAATTTTGTGATTTGGGTAATGTTTGCTATACTTGTAATTTTGGGACAAAGGGAGTATATAGAATTGGGTTTTGCTGAGTATGGGAATGGTTTAGAAACCATGTTGTAATCTTAATGAAAGTTGCTAATGAAAGTTGCTAAAGTTATGTTTATAGGTGTTATACTTGTGGGACGGAAGGAGTAAAAATTGAACTAAGGAAGAATTTGGGATTTGACCCAAATTAGGAGGGGGCGCGCGCACCCTAAATAAGGAGGCGCACGCACCCTTTTGACCAATTTAGGCAAAAAGTGTCTGATGAAGGGAGGCGTGCGCACCCTTTTGGGTGGGGCGCGCGCACCCTTAAGTGACCAAAAATTGTGAGGATCTGATGAGTGGGAGCGCACGCACCCTTTTGGGTGGGGCGTTCGCACCCCCCCTGTTTTCCAGGTTTGATAGTTTGTGTAACTTGAGTATAAGAGGACAATTGTTTGTGTAGTCCTTGGGGTTGTTTAGGACCCCAAACGTGAATGTGTACGACTTTTATGTCGTTGATGAAAAAGATTGGGTTGTGACTGAATGTCCTTATTATGGACTCTTCATGAGAAATCTTTCGTGTGCATCTTGTGATGTATTTGGCTTAGTTCCTTCTTGGATTAAATGCCCCGGGTTTTGTTTAGCAAGTATTCATTACTGTGCTTCTTGTGAAAAGTCCAGCTGGTCTTGTTGTGAGTCAGCCAATGGAAGAATTATAGTGGTACAGGTAAGTCCACTATAAGGCTTTCCATTGGAGCTTCTGAGTCAGGCGGTGGGAGAATTATAGTGGCACAGAAGCCAAGTTCACTATAAGGTGTCCACTGTGCCTTCTTTGTTTCCCCAGTCCAGATTGACTTTGGATGGGATGAATTGCTCCCTTTGGTGAGTACTTGGGTTATGACTTTGTGTCATATTTCCCTCTCTGGTTACTTGGTTCTCTTGGTTATGGTTTGGTTTTCGGGATCCCGACTTCAGCTATTTATGCTGCTCAGATGGTTTTCTCAGTTGGTTTTCTCTGATGGTATTTTCAGACGGTTATAGTTATTGGGTAAACCTTGGCTTGGTATCCACTGGAGTGTGGGCTATGTGATAAATGTGATATATAAGTTGATGTTATCTCTCATGCTATTTGCTATATGATTACTTGTTGATATAGTTCCTTATGATTATCATATCAGCATGTAACGTAGTTGCATTTTAGTAGCTTACTGAGATTTATTCTCACCCTTATTTGTTTACTGTTTTAGATAAAGGCGGGTCCAGGGGATAGGACACTCGGCACGGGAGGACGTTGGATTGGTAAGAGATGGGACTTGTTTTGTAAAGGTTACATTATGTAAATGTAAACCTTTTGGGTAGAGTACCCGTACTTTCTTATGGTCACATCTATTTTGGTTAATGTGGTGTATGTACATTTGTTTAAAAGTTTGTAAGCCTTCGGGCTAAGTACTTTCGTTGTGAAAGCGTTTGTAGAGTTTGTTTCAAGTTTGGATGAAGTCTTTGAACTTCAAGTGTGAGTTTGTTCAACTTTCTAAAAGGACATTTCGAAAAATTTTCAAAGGTGTTTTATAACGTCTTCCAATCGTGTACCGAGCGTGGGGCCAAGTAGGACCACGGGTCTGGGGCGCGACATAAATGACTGAGTTAAGAGGAAGAAAACTAAGTGATCAAATACCAAATGGTGACATGTATTAAAGTTGGAGGAAGTCTTGTGTGAGACGGTCTCACACATAATACGGATCTCGACGAGAGAGGAAACTGGCTTGCCCCGCACTGCCTATAGGGGACAAACCATGTACTCTCTCAACAAGACCTGTCTCACCTAAGTTTTTGTCATAAAAACCTGGACTAGAGTTTTTGTGTTAAGAAAACATGAATAGATAAAGAGAGGGATGAGGCTCCATGAAGAACATTAAAAGGGTCAGACAAAGAAAGTTAATTTCTTCAAGGAACAGAAAATTTATTTCCAACTCTTTTAATTCAAATTGTTTCCCACTGCATTGACACAGACTCAGCTCAAAGAACAGAAAAAAAAAAAATAAGAGCAATGGGAACAATATCATTTTTCTTTTTTTCTTTTTTTTTTTAATGATCAAGTTCTTTTCTTTTTTTTTGTTTCTTTGACAAGTCCTTTCCTTGCCTTCTACCTCCCATCCTAAACATACTTGTACAGTAGCTTTTTTTTCACTGCATCAGCAACAGCAGTAATGGATCTCACCATACTTCATTTCATCCCCATCTCTTTTCTTCAATCCATCTGTTAATAACAATGTCAATTGGTTAGGCACTCCGACTAGTGTGACCGAAAAATACTTATGCATGTAATTATTTATGAATATTAATAACTCAACTGATTTTGTTGCATTTGGGAACCAGAAACAGGGGAGTGGTGGTAGAACCCAAAGTGATCTTGAAATGTTGGTTTTCTCTGCAACAACTTCTTGGTGTAAGCACATAATTTCAAGAATCAATAAAGGTATGTAACACTAAAGCATTGTTTTCTATTTATTTGAGTAGTTGATAAAAAAAAAAAAAAAAAAAAAAAAACAAGTGTACCTCAAAGTGGGTTGTAGAATATCCCTGTGAAAAATCTACCACATCCTCCATTGAAGCTTGATTGTTGGTTAGTTTTAGGTTATTCTGTCAAAAAGAAAAGAAATATTAATACTCCCTCAGTCCCAAAACATCTTCGCGTTTGACTATTCAAACTTTTTAAGGATATGAACACTTGCTTTGCTAGCTATGTTAAGTTTATGCACTTTTAAGCCTAAATTGTAGAAAGGTGAAGAACTTTTTGGGACAACGAGAAATGGTAAATGAGAAGATCATTCGAGAAATGGCAAATGAGAAGATCATTTTGGGACGGAGGGAGTAATTGACAATTGAACTAGCAGTGTCATCAAGGAAACACTTACATTGGCTAAGTTGAAGAAGGGGGAGCTAGCAGTGTCATCAAGGAAAGAAGGCAAATCTTGAGGTTTTCGACGACGTTTTTCGTCCGTGTTTTGCTTCTTCACTCCTTTGTTACTCAACAAAGTGGTGGCAATGGCATCAATTGGTTCTTGATGAGAGAAGTAAGCAACATTGTTAGAGTTGTTGTAAACATGTTCATCTTCTTGAAAATGTGGGGGCCCAGAAGATGCATCAGACACCATTGACAGGTCCTCTTCTTCATCTTCATCCTCTGTATGAATAAAATCACCACCACACCTTTGATCAAGAAAATGGCCATTTTTCCCTCTGGGTGATGGAGTTGGATATGGAGATATAAAAGATTGTTCCAAGTATAAAGTCCATCCAGACTCACACCCACTACTACATTCTTGATCTTCCATATTTTTTTTTATCTGTAATTTTATTTCTTTGAATGAAATCCCAAAAATGGTTCACTTATTTTTATACTAGTAGAGTAGTAGTAGCACAAGTGTGTGTTTGTGTGTGATGGTGGTAGTGGGAAGGGAAAAACACCAAGGGAGAATCAGACCCAAATCCTACACTTGATTTGTCCTGATGTACAGCTTTTTGGCTGTGTTGTGGGGGTGGAGGTGGGGGTAGGGGGGGGGGGGGGGGGGAAGGGGTAGTATGAATGAAATAGTGCCAGTGGGGTGGGTTTTATGTAGAGGGTTGTGTCTCCTTGTTTGTGTAAAAATCATTTAATTATCATGTCTGTGTGTGTGTGTGTTTGTGTGTGTGTAAATGTGAAGAGTAAATATTTTCTGTAGGTGGGGATGGGGGTGGGGGGTGGGGGAGGGGGGATGGTGGGCGAGGGAGGTCAGTTCACATGCTGGACAGCCAGGCAACAGTGGACACGTCCTTTCTCTCCCCCTTACCCCTACCCTGTCAGCAGTCAGCACTTTGCTCAAATCAGTTTTGAGGTTATTAAGATTGGCTGGTTTAGGATTGTTCTAATCTTACATTATCATGCATTTAGATTTAAGATTTGACTTTTTTGTTACAAACTTACTTTGTGGTTGACGAAACTGGAAAAATGAAGGGAGGGCAGCTTGGATCTCCACCTTCTAGTTAAAGGTGGCATTTTAATGTCGCTTGGGGGGACGGACTCGTGTATGGTATGGCTATCATTAATATGCGAGATTACGGATTATAACATGAACCAATAAAGAGGAAAGTATCAAGATTATCGCTAAAACAACCTAGATGATGCCAATGTCGAGTAAAATGGCCGATCTTGATTAACTTTCTGTTCGTAAAACCTGATACTGCAAGTAAACTTACTATCTAGCCATTCTTTTTGTTTTAAAACAAGTGTCGTGTTTGACTTAGTCAACACAGTTTGCTTGCATTATGTTTTATTTATTTGTACATTGTTATTTTGTACCATTGTAAACTTATACTGAATATGGGTGCTCAAGGAAATTTCCACCAGTAGGGAATAGTGAGGGCAGGATTGTTCCGATTCCGAGAGCTTGGAATTATAACCCCTCTGCAGTTCACTGTTAATTTCATTAACTCCACATGCTCCCTCTCTCTCTCTCTCTCACACACACACACATACACACAAATACATACACATGTATACAATGCAGGTGTGCATATGTGTGTGTGTGTACGGGTGGGAATTTTCACCAGAATTGTACACACATGTATCCACGTGCAGTGCAGCAGCAACACTCCAATCTAAAATGCTTTTCTTTTCTTCAACTTAGTTTCCTTCTACTCCCTCCGTCCCAAAAGGATCTATCTTATTTGTCATTTCTCATTGTCCCAAAAAGTTCTTCACATTTCTACAATTTAGGTTTAAAATTGCATAAACAAAAGCAAGTGTGATTATCCTTAAAAAGTTTGAATAGTCAAACGCGAAGATCATTTTGGGACGGAAGGAGTATTTTTTATCACTATAATTGTCTTGTTTATTTCTACTTTTTTTTTTAATTAAGATTTTTATGAACACTTCCCCTAATCTAAGATTTGCCCTTCCTCTATTAAAATATACTCTTACGCCCTATCCCGCTCATCATACTTAAATACTTAAAGAAAAGAGAAGAAACTTGCACGTGAGATATTTAGAAACGAGTGCATAAACACACACTAATATGAACAAGTAGCAGCCGACATGGAAAGAGATGAATACTCCCTCCTCCCAAAAATGATTTCCATACTTTTTCGCCGTTACTACGAACGAAAGATCTTTGAGCAATAATTTTAAGTTGACTCAATTGTACTAATGAAAATCTAAAACTTGTTATTGACACACCATCAACCATACGATCAATAACAAATTTTAGATTTTCGTTTGGATAATTAAATCAACCTAAAATAATTACTCAAAGTCCTTTCGTAGTAACGTGTCTGAAGATTATTTTGGGACGGATAGAGTATTTGATTAATAATGTACGGTAGTACATAGTAGTTATCTTGACGGGAGTTTATTGCCATATAACCCTGCGTACTATTCATTTTTTACACATTAACCTTTATACTATCGAAATAATCATTACTACATGCGTACTATTTGAAAATTAGTCAAAATAACCAAAATCGTTAATAAATGACCTACTTACCCTTCGTCTCTCATTTTATTTTTTTTCAAAAATTCAAAAATGATTTTTCTTTTAATTTTTATTGAACCTGCCCACCTAATCGATCCCCAAATTGCAAATTAACCCACCCCTTCCCCAAATTGCTAATTTTCACACCCCTTCTCCACCAAATCAAATGCAGAAAACCCTAATCCTTTTTACCTAATCTCTTCACCTCTCTCTCTCTCTCTCTCTCTATCTGTTCCTCAAAAACAACCAAATTGGCCAAGTCAAGAACTCACGGAAAGGGAGTCCTCAAATTCGACACTCCATCTTCTCACAATAACTCAATAATCATCCTTTTCTTAAGCGATCTCCGACACCACTTGCTCTTCCCCTTGATTATGTGCCTCCTTAGCCTGGTTTTAACTCATCCCGTCCATAATAAGTAAATTGCAGAGAGGAAAAAATAAATTAAAATCAAAAAAATGCTCAATTCAGGGGAGCTTCGATTTTTGCAGAGAAAATATTGATCTCTTAATGGAGGTATCGGTCTCTTAATGGAGGTCAGACGAAGAGACGGAGGGGTGGAGAAGAGAGAGAAAGAGAGACAGAATGATATACCTGGCGGTAGCCGGAGCGACGAGTAACGGTGGCGTAGCCGGAGGTCGGGAAGAGTGTGCAATGGGCGGACGAGTATTCTGGAATGCTACTGGAAGTTAGTTATAGGCTTATTGACTAATGGGCCTTTAAGTTTGCAAAACCGAAAAAACTGGGCAGTTTCAATGGAGAAAAGAAGAACCGGGTTGGAGTGTCAATAGAGAAGAAGAATTGTGGTGGGGTTCTGGTAGGGGTGGGTTAATTTTTTAGTATTGGGTTAATTAGGTGGGCAGCCTATATTAAAAAAAAAGTTGAAAAATCATTTTTGAATATTGAAAAAAAATAAAAAATGGGACATCATCAAGGGTAAATATGCCATTTGTTAACGATTTTGGTTATTTTGATTCTTTTTGAGCAGTACGCATGTAATGATGGTCAATTCAGTAGTACAAAGGTTAATGTGTAAAAACGGAATAGTACGCAGGGTCATATGACAATAAACTCATCTTGACGGAGAGGTGCTATTGATATGTACAGCTGGCACGGAAGCATGCTTTGCTTTGAATTAGGCTTTGGTTTCTTCCCAGTCAAAGGTTTTTTTTTTTTTTTAAGCACTCTCATCTCATGTGCTTCCTTGTTAATTTCTCTTGGATCACTACTTCCATTAATTTTAATTAATGTTGAAAAACAGTTCAAATGCAGGATCTGATACCACCTCATACTTTTTGGGGTTGGGACCATAAAAGTAGAGAGAATTACCATGTTCCTTCTTGCAAGGAGCTTATGCCGCAGTAGGTAACTTCCAAATTTTAATAGCAAACCATCATTTATAAGTTTCATATAAAATGAATAAACCCCAGTGAACTAGCTTGATTGTTTTTTAGTTTTTGATTCATCTCAAGACTTGTTGATCATATTTTCGAGTCACAACTATATTCCGCGTTATTATTTTTATTAGATTTTTTATAGTATATATATTTGTGTACCCAATTGAAAATGCTCTAAATCCGCCATTGGTTGGAGCAGTGGACTCACCGGACTGCCAAAGTCAGTGGACCAGTGATTACTGGCAATCTGTGTAAGTTTTGATAGCTAGGATAGTCAGAAAAATAAAGAACAGAGACGCAGAGTAGAAACTGAATGGTTACACCAGGAACTATACCAAACAGAATTTGCAGCGGAATAAAAATCAATCAGGAATTATTTAACACATCTATAGCACTATGTTGTAGACAACAAAAGCTTCTCTTTATTAAAACGTTATGACTGATTACAAGGAAAGAAATTAAAAGAAAATCAAGAGAAGCTACCAAAGATTAAAACACTAAATACTAAAAACAAGTTCTATGAAAGAACTTGTCTCTCAAAAGAACTCTCACTAAAATAATACTCTCACAAAGAAAAACTCTTAGAACTTGATAATTTTAATTGGCAAAGTCAGTAAATCAATGGAAGAGGCTGACTCCTTTAAATAAGCTGTATGAAGTCGTAGTGGAGTATTTTGCCGTGAAAATCTAAATTATGTGGAGATCTTCAATTAACAACCAAGTATATCTCCTAGACTCCTTCTCCACCTTTTCCTTGAATACACCTTTCATAATCCAATGAAAAGAGTATCTACAAAATATTAAAAAGATATACACCAAAACTAATAAAATCATTAGTATGTTAGTAAAATAAAAAATAATAAAAAGATATTTACAATTCTACCTAAAATAAAGAAAGACATAAATCCTAAAAATAAATATTTATACTAATAAAAACATGTGCACCAAAATTGCCACACTTACAATCTCCCCATGATTTATGGATTTTTGGTAAAAACAAAAATGTTAAGATTATTAAGTGACCAAATAAAAACTCCCCCTGAATTCAACGTTGACAAAAAAAAATGGCAATGAGATATTTCCTTTTTTGAGAACTGTACCTGCCAAAAAATTTCAAAAAAAAAAAAAAAAAAATCAGAGTACCAAGATATAACTTTAGTACCAAATGTAACCAAACTATAAAGCTTTTTCTCCCCCTTTTTGACCAGAATGTGAGGTGATCAATTTCGCAAAAGATCGTTACAAAAAAAAGACAGGCTGATGTGAGAGTAGATGCGACTACACCATGGGACACATCGTCAGCTGGACTTGATGAGGGAATATCTGCTGGAGAAACATGGATGAACCAACATGCACAAGGGGATCTATGCTCCCAGGACACAAAAGAATCTTCAACATTTCAAATTTATCAAATGATAGAAATTATGGAGGACAAAGAAAAGTTAGAACTAAAATTTTGAGAAAATTCAACTATCATTGATAGTATAAAAAATCCAAGATAAATACTCTCCCTAGAAACATGCCACTAGACATATATTTATGAAAGATTTCCTTGAGCATAAATTAATTTACAGAGTTTACCAAGAACAACACAAAATCAGTTGGGGGATATTAACACTATGGTCGGGACGACTCAATAAATATAAAAAAAAATAAAGACAAAAATATGCAAGTGAAGTGTACAACTCAGATTAGTGTGACTTGGGATGAAATCACACCCGGGGACTCAACTTATACTAGAACTTCAATGAACGTTTCTATCAATCTGCTTAGCCTCTAGAATGCGTCCACCCCTTTTTTAATTGTGGGTAAATATTTGTGGGTAGCTTTCACTCTACATTAAATCCAAAGATAGCCCTTTCTCTTTCAAATTGTCTTCTCAAATTCGAATCAAACTTTTGTGTTGAGTTCGTTTGATCACATTTGGATTGGCTGCATACAATGATGGAGCAGCTGTTTCCCAAGAATGCACCACTAAGAGATAAATTGAAAGCTTTTGCTATAGTAACCATAGGGAGTGTTCACAGTTCAAGGACTAGTCAAGGGAGTCACTCAAGTAATCACTCTGAGATGTACAGTGCAAAAATAAATACAATACTTTTTTTTTTGTTAACAGGTATACAAGTGTGACACATGGTGTGATCATATAGGGGATCACATCATCAAATGATGCAAAGTCCGAGAGATTCCCTAAGTGTAGAAAATCTCTGAAAGTCTAGGGCCATAGTGAAAATGTCGGCCAACTTATTTCTGTCCATATTGGTTCTAGGCTTATAATTTTCTGCTCAACAAGATCTCGAATAAAATGATGTTTAATGTCAACATGTTTAATACAAGATTATTTAGCATGATTTTTTGAGATATAAATAGCATCTAAATTGACCCAAGATACATTTAAAACCTTACTTTGCAGCCCATAATTTTTTACCATTTGACTCATTATAAAGGTTAAATAACTCACATATGACCGAAAGAAATTACTTGTTATCTCATAACTTCTGACTTTCTTGCAGTTCAGCTCTACCACATCAAGGTAGTTCACCCTTGCTATTTGTCCAGTCCTTACCTTTTCACAAACATCCCCAAGAACATGTAAAATGGGATGTTTCTCTTGGATTTCGGATGGACTGTTTCTGGACAATTTCAAACCTGCTTCTTTACTATCTGAGCTGCTGGAGGATGCCTCTGAATCTTAACAAGGATCGTTTTCTACTGATATAGTCTGCGGTGTAGTCACATCGGGGGTAACATCAGACTGTTCTGCACTCTCTGGTGTTGTTTCCTGATCAGTTTCGTCAGTGGCGGGCTCTAGATCTTCAACACAACCTGTATCATCACAAAACTTATAGCAATTGTTAGAAGTTTTAAATCCTTTAAGAACACAATTGCCCATTTTATTAAAAACCTCACAAACTTGCTTATCGAACCTCACACGCATATCATCATCACACAAATGAATAACACTTATGAGATTTTTCTTAAGCCCTTCAACATGAAAAACATTATGGAGATTTGGTAGACCCTTAACACTCAATGTTCCTTTACCAACGATCTTACATTGACCACTACCTCCATATTTCACATTTCCCCCATCAACAAGGGAATAGTCCGACAAGAACTTAGGTGTCCCTGTCATGTGCCTTGAGCACCCACTATCCAAATACCAAGAGCTAGACACACAGCTCTCCGGTGAATTAAAAACAACCTTTCACTCCTCATCCTTCTCCTCAAACCACACAAATCACCCAGATTTCTGGCGATGTGGACTACGATGTGGGTACACTTTAGCACCCATCTTGGGAGCAGATTCCCCAAGGCCATGAATTATTTGGTAGCAAAAGGGTCTGATATGACCAGGAGCAAAGCAGTAGTGACACACATATTTCCTTCTCCTAGCTCTAGACTCCACTTTTTGAAAAGATTTTGACTCTGACCTTTCTTCACCTTCTTTCATGAAATTGGATCTATAGCCAATACCAGTTTTAGAATAACTTTCAATATTCAAAACCTCTTCAAGTTTGGCTTTACAAGTGTTTAGCTTGGTGAAAGTATCATTAGCCTTTTCAAGATCAGATTTAACTTTCTCGAGTTCAACATCACGCTTGGTGATCATGACCTCGAGTTTGGCTATGGAGTCCTTTTGGTTGTCATTTTCAATGGAGACTCTCTCAAGTTCAGATTTCAAAGTAGTAATTTCAGCTGAGAGTTTCTCATTGACCTTTTCGAAAATCCTAAGTTTTTCTATTCGTTTTTGCCAATCGGCGAAAAGATCAGCGTAAGCTTCATGAAGTTCCTCAAAATTACTATCACATTCCTCTTCATTCTCTGGTTTTTTAGATACAGAAGAATTAAAACAAATAAACTCAGAGCCGGAGGATGTAGTTTCTAGTGTGGCTACATCAAAAGTCACATCAAAATGATGCTCATGATTTTGAGAGGGAATATCAATAACTACAAGGTGCACAGCCTCATCTTCATCCTCACTATCACTTAGGGTTGCACTAAAGCTCATCCCCTTTTTTCTTCTAGTGTTAGCACATTCATTAGAAAAGTGACTAAACACAAAACATGCACGACATTGAACGGAATCATTTATCTCGATATGTTCAAAGAAGCTGGATTTTTTAAAAATAAAATTATTTTCAAATTTTTCATCAAACGAGGAGGATTGGATTTTTATAGGGAACTTACAATCCCTATTGGTTTTTAGAAAAGAATTGAAAGTTCCATCCTCCTTCTTAACTTTATCAATCATGACTACTTTTTCTAGATCACACTCAGTGTAATCGAGTGTAGGCTCTGGTGCCAATTGTAAGTTTTGATAGCTAGGATAGTCAGAAAAATAAAGAGCAGAGACGCAGTATAGAAACTGATGCGGTTACACCAGGAACTACACCAAACAGAATTTGCAGCGGAATAAAAATCAAACACTAATTATTTAACACATCTACAGCACTATGCTGTAGACAACAAAAACTTCTCTTTATTAAAACGTTATGATTGATTACAAAGAAAGAAAATCAAGAGAAGCTACCAAAGATAAAAACACTAAATACTAAAAACAAGTTCTATGAAAGAACTTCTCTCATAAAAGAACTCTCACTAAAATAATTCTCTCACAAAGAAAAACTCTTAGAACTTGATATTTTTAATTGGCAAAGTCAGTAAATCAATGGAAGAGGATGACTCCTTTAAATAAGCCGTATGAAGTCGTAGTGGAGTATGTTGTCGTGAAAATCTAAATCATGTGGAGATCTTCAATTAACAACCAAGTATATCTCCTAGACTCCTTCTCCACATTTTCCTTGAATACACCTTTCCTAATCCAATGAAAAGAGTATCTACAAAATATTAAAAAGATATACACCAAAACTAATAAAATCGTTAGTATGTTAGTAAAATAAAAATAATAAAAAGATATTTACAATTCTACCTAAAATAAATAAAGACATAAATCCCAAAAATAAATATTTATACTAATAAAAACATCACCAAAATTGCCACACTTACAATCTCCCCCTGATTTATGGATTTCTGGTAAAAACAAAAATGTTAAGATTATTAAGTGGCCAAATAAAAACTCTCCCTGAATACGTTGACAAAAAAAATGGCAATGAGATATTTCCTTTTTGAGAACTGTACCTGACAAAAATTGTCAAAAAAAAAAAAAAATCAAAGTACCAAGATATAACTTTAGTACCAAATGTAACCAAACTATCCAGCTTTTTCTCCCCCCTTTTTGACCAGAATGTGAGGTGATCAATTTCACAAAAGATCGTTACAACAAAAGATGTGACTACATCATGGGACACATCGTCAGCTGGACTTGATGAGGGAATATTTGCTGGAGAAACATGGATGAACCAACATGCACAAGGGGATCCATGCTTCCAGGACACAAGAGAATCTTCAACATTTCAAATTTATCAAATGATAAAAATTATGGAGGACAAATAAAAGTTATAACTAAAATCTTGAAAAAATTCAACTACCATTAATAGCATAAATAATCCAAGATAAATACTCTTTCTAGAAACATGCCACTAGACATTTATTTATGAAAGATTTCCTTGAGCATAAATTAATTTACAGAGTTTACCAATGATGGAGGAAATCTCCCTCTAATTAAATTACTTAGCAAGTGTACTAGTTACCGGTGTAGTAATATGCACAAGCAAGGGTCGAATCCACAGAGACTAGATTGGAAAACAAGAATGTTTAAAAACAGAAAATAAATAAATAGGGGTTTTAGTTTGATTGTTTATTAAACTACTAAAGCAAGAAATAATTAAACTAATAAAACAAATAAAATCAAGATTAACGAATAGATTCACGAATTGGATTCACAAATACTTTCACTCTATGCTATGCTCCTAATGAAAAGATCAATCTCTTTCTTGGGTTCGTTCACAAAAGTAAGAGTTGGGACGGTGAGGCGGTCGGATTGCAATCTATTTCTCTCTAACTAATCACACTTCGCAGATCAAGTCCATGTAATTATTTAAAGAGTTATTAAGTTCTAAAGAACATATGAACCTACACCCACTTGATTTCTATCACGGCATCAAATAGATCTAATTATCAAAATAGTGGTCAGTGTATCAATGCCTGAGTCACTGTAACAATAGATACCCAGAAATTCTAAAGCCAATTTATATCTTAACATATAACTGAAACTAAAGAATTTAGAATGAAGAATATTTTGATAAACAAGAATAAGAAAGAATGGAAGAATTAAATCTATAGCATAGAGATCAAGTATTGTTACTACCAATTCATGAATCTAAGAAATTAGCTACTAATAAGAATAAAATCAAGAACAAGAAAAATAATAAAAAATATCAAAACCTGGGATTAAATTGATGAAATCTTGATTACAATCCTTGAATCTTGAATAAAAATATGTACAAAGTATGACTAAAATAAATTGGATGGAGTGTTATATTTATACTAGGGCTGAGGAGGTGTAAAAATAGGAAAAAAACCTAAGATTCCTTGTTGAAAAAGGATAAATAAAGTGCTGGTGGCCGGAATTCCCCAGGAGCCCTTGGTATTTTTACACTTCCATAAAAGTCCTCCGAAAATTCCCCAAAGGTCCTCCAAAAATTCCAGAAAAGCCCTTGGAAATTTGGAAATTACTGAAAAGCCCATAGTATTTTGGAAATTCCCCTAAGGTCCCCGGTCAAATTCCCCTATGGTCCCTCACAGGAGCGCGCGCTCTTCAAGGATGGGTGCGTGCGCCCTCTTGGTCCAGAAGGCCTGGGTTTTGATCTGGTGTGGGTGCGCGCGCCCCAAGGTTGGTGTGCGTGCGCACCCTTTGCTTCGCAGCTTGTACATTTTAGCGCAATCTTTCGGAGGCCATAACTTCTTCATACGAACTCCGATTTGGACGTGTAAACTATCGTTGGAAATCTCTTTTCGAGTACTATCCAATGGAATTGATTACTCAGTATTAACATCTCTTTATCTTTATGTTCTGGTCCATTCTTTATCCTTCTTTTTCGCACTTTAATGTATATGAATCCATGCATTTTTTTGCTCATTCCCTATACTCATAAACACTCCAAAAACTATCAAAACACCCAAGTTTTAGCATCTAATAAGTCATAGAAGTATATGATTTGGATGGGTAAAAACACATCCATCAACCAAGAACAACACAAAATCAGTTGGGGGACATTAACACTATGGTGGGGATGACTCGATAAATATATAAAAAAAAAAAAAAGACAAAAATAAGCAAGTGAAGTGTACAACTCAGATTAGTGTGACTTGGGATGAAATCACACCCGGGGACTCAACCTATACTAGAACTTCAATGAACTTTTCTCCCAATCTGCTCAGCCTCTAGAATGCGTCCACCCCTTTTTTAATTGTGGGTAAATATTTGTGGGTAGCTTTCACTCTACAATAAATCTAAAGATATCCATTTCTCTTTCAAATTGTCTTCTCAAATTCGAATCAAACTTTTGTGTTGAGTTCGTTTGATCATATTTAGATTGGCTGCATACAATGGTGGAGCAGCTGTTTCCCAAGAATGCACCCACTGAGAGATAAATTGAAGGCTTTTGTCATAGTAACCATAGGGAGTATTCACAGTTCAAGGACTAGTCAAGTCAAGGGAGTGACTCAAGTGATCACTCTGAGATATACAGAGCAAAAATAAATACAATGTTTTTTTTTTTTGTTAACAGATATACAAGTGTGACACATGGTGTGATCATATAGGGGATCACACCATCATATGATGCAAAGTCCGATAGATTCCCTAAGTGTAGAAAATCTCTGAAAGTCTAGGGCCTTAGTGAAAATGTCGGCCAACTGATTTTCTGTCCTTATTGGTTCTAGGCTTATAATTTTATGCTCAACAAGATCTCGAATAAAATGATGTTTAATGTCAAAATGTTTAATACAAGAGTATTGAGCATGATTTTTTGAGATATAAATAGCATCTAAATTGACCCAAAACACATTTAAAACTGTTGGTAGTGGTGCCCTAGGCACGTTTAATAAACGTTGTAATTGTTATCATTTATTTCATATCAATAAAGAGATGTTTTGATTATTATTATTGTTCATGTTTACTTATAATAATCTCTGTCCCTAGTACTTGTTAAGCACTAGTATAAAGGCTAAATGATCATGCGATGATTATGTTAGATTTATGGGTACTTGTTTGGAACAAGGTACTGGACATGACCCGCTGTATGAGATTTATGTCATGGTCTATGTCGAACATATATCTCATATTAGTTATGTCATTTGAATCCTTAGACATGAAGTTATTATAGTCTTCCACTTGATGAACATTATGTTTGACATATTCAAACGCTACCTTTAACCGGGAAGTTATAAAGGGTATGATTGGCATAATCGGATTCACGTAGGGAAGAATAATAAGCTAAATGGATTTGTCCCTCTTCGGAGAGATGTCAAGCTTGGGCCTCTCGTAGGAATGGTGTTGATGAAATGTTCGGCCGGACTCAAATGAATTGATTAGATCAATGGCATTTGGATTATCAACATATTCGGAATCGAGAAAGTATTGAACAAAAACAAGTTGACTGTTTGACCATGACTTGTGTTCAATGACATCGTGGACAAAGGGATTACGACATATTCTAAAGGAATGCGAACTTGTATCTAGTTATACTATTTGGGTAGGTATGACGGTTTGCTAAGGCTTCTGAGGCAAAAACCCGATTCACAAAAGGATGCAATCTGTTTCCATTGTCAAGAAATTGGTCATTGGAAACGTAATTGCAAGGCTTTCTTGGAAGAGCAAAAGAAGAAGAAGAGCAGCAAGGCTGCGTCGACTTCAGGTATCTATATGATAGATATTCTCCTTTCTACCACTGATTCTTGGGTATTGGATACCGGATGTGGTTCTCACATTTGTCTAAATGTGCAGGGACTAAATAATAGGAGACTGCTTAAAGAAGGTGAAGTAGATCTACGTGTGGGGAATGGAGCAAGAGTTGCTGCATTAGCCGTAGGGACTTATGAAGTCACTTTACCTTCCGGATTAATTCTTGTTTTGAACAATTGTTATTATGTTCCGGATTTAAGCAGAAATATTATTTCAATTTCTTGTTTGGATAATGAAGGTTTTAAGTTTCTTATTGAGAATAAGAAATTTCCTATTTATTTAAATGATGTGCTTTATGGTATTGCTAATTCATTTAATGGCCTTTATATCTTGGATGTCAAGAATGAAAATAATGACAATGTCTATCATGTAAATAAGAAATCTAAACCTAATGATGTAAATCATACCTATTTATGGCATTGCCGTCTTGGTCATATTAATGAGAAGCGTATCTCAAAACTCCATGGGGACGGACTTTTAGGTTCATGTGACCTCGAGTCATATGATACTTGTGAGTCGTGTCTTCTTGGAAAAATGACTAAGACACCTTTTACCAAGTTGGGTGAAAGTGCAAGCGACTTATTGGGGTTGATTCATTCCGATGTATGCGGACCATTAAGTAGCAATGCTAGGGGAGGATTTCAATACTTCATAACCTTCACTGATGATTATAGTAGATTTGGGTATGTTTACCTAATGAAACATAAAAGTGAAGCATTTGAGATATTTAGAATATTTCAAAATGAAGTAGAAAAATAACTTGGCAAAAGTATAAAAGCACTTCGATCAGATCGAGGTGGAGAATACTTAAGTCAAGAATTTGATGATCATCTAAAGAATTGTGGAATAGTTTCACAATTGACTCCACCTGAAACACCACAATGGAATGGTGTATCCGAGAGGAGGAATCGGACTTTGTTAGACATGGTTCGATCAATGATGAGTCAAGTTGATCTTCCAATATCCTTTTGGGGTTACGCCCTAGAAACCGCTGCTTTCACACTAAATCGTGTTCCAACTAAATCGGTTCAAAAGACTCCATATGAGATGTGGAGCGGAAAGAAGCCTTGTCTATCTTTCATGAAGATTTGGGGTTGTGAAGCTTTTGTCAAAAGACTTGTCTCAGACAAACTTGCACACAAGTCTGATAAATGTATTTTCGTGGGATATCCTAAGGAAACTAGAGGATATTACTTTTACAAACGTGAGGACAACAAAGTGTTTGTTGCCCGAACTGGTGTCTTTCTAAAGAAAGAGTTTCTCTCCAAAGAAATCAGTGGGAGTAAAATAAATCTTGAAGAAATTCGAGACCCAGAAAATAACATTGAACCAATAGTGGAACAAGAACAAGAACCACAAGGAGTTGTGGAGCCTGTTCAAAATACACAAGCAACTCGCAGATCTAGTAGGTTACGATCCGAACCCGAGAGATATGGATTTCTCGTAACGGATAGTAATGAGATAGAAATCATTGAGAATGATGAACCGTCAACCTACCAAGAGGCGATGTCTTCTCCTGATTCGGACAAGTGGCTTGGAGCCATGGAATCCGAATTGCAATCCATGCAAGACAATCAATTTTAGAATTTGATTGATGCACCCGAAGGTGTAAAAACCATAGGATGCAAATGGGTCTTCAAAAAGAAGACTGACATGGATGGGAAGGTGCATACTTACAAAGCTAGACTTGTAGCGAAAGGTTATAGGCAAGTTCATGGTATTGACTATGATGAGACCTTTTCACCCGTAGCAATGATCAAGCCTATAAGAATTTTGCTTGCCATTGCCGCATATCATGACTATGAAATATGGCAAATGGACGTCAAAACCGCTTTCCTGAATGGAAAACTCCAAGAGGATGTGTATATGACACAACCAGAAGGTTTTGAACAAGATTCTAAGGTATGCAAATTGCAAAGATCCATCTATGGATTGAAGCAAGCTTCTAGGAGTTGGAATCTCCGTTTTGATGAATCGGTCAAAGAGTTCGGTTTCATCAAGAACGAAGATGAGCCTTGTGTATACAAGAAGATTAGTGGGAGCATAGTGCTATTCCTTATTTTATATGTGGATGACATATTGCTCATTGGAAACGACATTCCTACACTTCAGTCTGTGAAGACTTGGTTAGGAAAGTGCTTCGCAATGAAAGATATGGGTGAAGCCGCATATATTCTTGGCATTAAGATCTATAGAGATAGATCAAGGAGGCTACTTGGTTTAAGTCAAAGTACATACATTGACAAGGTCATTAGAAGATTCCGTATGGAAAATTCTAAGAGAGGCACCTTGCCCATGTTACATGGAGTTTCTCTAAGCAAGACTCAATGTCCTAAGACAAACGATGAGCGTGAGAAAATGAATGATGTTCCATATGCTTCGGCAATTGGGTCCATCATGTATGCCATGATTTGTACTAGGCCGGATGTATCTTATGCTTTGAGCATGACAAGTAGATGCCATACTTAGGCGTTTTCATATCATTCGAGAGATCGTTGATAGGGGAGACGTAAATATATGCAGAGTACCTACTGATGACAATGTTGCGGACCCGCTGACAAAGGGACTTCCACAAGCTAACATGATGGTCATGTTAGGTCCATGGGTATTAGATACATGGGAGATTGGGCCTAGGGCAAGTGGGAGATTGTTGGTAGTGGTGCCCTAGGCACGTTTAATAAACGTTGTAATTGTTATCATCTATTTCATATCAATAAAGAGATGTTTTGATTATTATTATTGTTCATGTTTACTTATAATAATCTCCGTCCCTAGTACTTGTTAAACACTAGTATAAAGGCTAAATGATCATGCGATGATCATGTTAGATTTATGGGTACTTGTTTGGAACAAGGTACTGGACATGACCCGCTGTATGAGATTTATGTCATGGTCTATGTCGAACATATATCTCATATTAGTTATGTCATTTGAATCCTTAGGCATGAAGTTATTATAGTCTTCCACTTGATGAACATTATGTTTGACATATTCAAACGCTACCTTTAACCGGGAAGTTATAAAGGGTATGATTGGCATAATCGGATTCACGTAGGGAAGAATAATAAGCTAAATGGATTTGTCCCTCTTCGGAGATAATTTAAAGCTTGGGCCTCTCGTAGGAATGGTGTTGATGAAATGTTCGGCCGGACTCAAATGAATTGATTAGATCAATGGCATTTGGATTATCAACATATTCGGAATCGAGAAAGTATTGAACAAAAACAAGTTGACTGTTTGACCATGACTTGTGTTCAATGACATCGTGGACAAAGGGATTACGACATATTCTAAAGGAATGCGAACTTGTATCTAGTTATACTATTTGGGTAGGTATGACGGTTTGCTAGAACCTAATCATATCTTATGGTTTCATGTTTGAACCCATTGCCAACTTAGTATAATCCTAGAGGGTCACACACAATAGAACGAATCTTTAAAAGGACTAAATTGGAATTTTGGAAATTCTGGACATTCTGGGAAAGTGGGCGACCGCACAGTGCCGACTGGGCCGCCGCACACTTAGCTCAGATTTGTACCAGTTTGTTTCAGATAAATGTGCGACCGCACAGTGTATTCTTGGCGGCCGCACAGTACTGTCGGCTGGCCCTTTCCTAATTCGATTTGGAATGTCTTTTGACACAAGATTCCTATTTGGAATAGGTCTTGCTTGTGTATAAAAGGATGAGTTCGGCCAGAACTTCAGTGATAGCCTTTTGTGAGTCTCCAAAGAGTTTGAGAGAGGTTTTACTTTGTTCTAAGACATCCTTGGTCAAAGAACAAAATAATACACAAGAGAGAAAATTCCATATAGTTCAAATTCATTGTGAAAACGTGTTTCACAATTTGGTCTAGCAATCAAGATCAAAGAAGTTCCTTTGATATTCGTTCGAAGTGTGGATACCGCTAGAGGGTGAAAATCATCATCTTCAAAGTTCGTGTTCAAGCTTTGTGATCGTGATCAAGTCTTCAAATCTCCACCAAAGACCAAGAGAAAAATTAATAGCCATCAAGGGTTAGTTTTATCCTATATTCATGTTATTGTATTTGATTTAATCATATGAACGGATCTATGGGCTTTGGGTTTCAAAATTTTAAATGCTAAATTCCGCTGCGCATGTTACTACGAAACCCAACAAAAACCTTACTTTGCATCCCATAATTTTTTACCATTTGACTCATCATAAAGGTTAATAACTCACATATGACCGAAAGAAATTACTTGTTACCTCATAACTTCTGACTTTCATGCATTTCAGCCCTACCACATCAAGGTAGTTCACCCTTGCTATTTGTCCAGTCCTTACCTTTTCACAAACATCCCTAAGAACATGTAAAATGGGATGTTTCTCTTGGATTTCGGAGGCAATGTTTCTGGACCATTTCAAACCTGCTTCTTTACTATCTGAGCTGCTGGAAGATGCCTCTGAATCTGAACAAGGATCGTTTTCTGCTGATGTAGTCTGCGGTGTAGTCACATTGGGGGTAACATCAGACTGTTCTGCACTCTCTGGTGTTGTTTCCTGTTCAGTTTCGTCAGTGGCGGGCTCTAGCTCTTTAACACAACCTGTAGTAATTTCAAAACCAGTTTTAGAATAACTTGCAATATTCAAAACCTCTTCATGTTTAGCTTTACAAGTGTTTAGCTTGGTGAAAGTATCATTAGCCTTTTCAAGATCAAATTTAACTTTCTCGAGTTCAACATCACTCTTGGTGATCATGACCTCGAGTTTGGCTATGGAGTCCTTTTGGTTGTCATTTTCAATGGAGACTCTCTCAAGTTCAGATTTCAAAGTAGTAATTTCAGCTGAGAGTTTCTCATTGACCTTTTCAAAAATCCCAAGTTTTTCGATCCATTTTTGTCAATCGGCAAAAAGATCAGCGTAAGCTTCATGAAGTTCCTCAAAATTACTATCACATTCCTCTTCATTCTCTGGTTTTTTAGATACAGAAGAATTAAAACAAATAAACCCAGAGTCGGAGGATGTAGTTTATAGTGTGGCTACATCAGAAGTCACATCAAAATGATGTTCATGATTTTGAGAGGGAGTATCAATAACTACAAGGTGCACAGCCTCATCTTCATCCTCACTATCACTTAGGGTCGCACTAAAGCTCATCCCTTTTTTTCTTCTAGTGTTAGCACATTCATTAGCAAAGTGACCAAACCCAAAACATGCACGACATTGAACGGAATCATTTATCTTGATATGTTCAAAGAAGCTTGGTTTTTTAAAAATAAAATTATT
The DNA here is from genome assembly GCA_026119855.1 of Campanula takesimana. NCBI lineage: Eukaryota > Viridiplantae > Streptophyta > Magnoliopsida > Asterales > Campanulaceae > Campanula > Campanula takesimana. The sequence goes on from JAOWBW010000105.1 coordinate 709,939, forward strand.
TTCAAATTTTTCATCAAACGAGGAGGATTGGATTTTTATAGGGAACTTACAATCCCTATTGGTTTTTAGAAAAGAATTGAAAGTTGCATCCTCCTTCTTAACTTTATCAATCATGACTACCTTTTCTGGATCACACTCAGTGTAATCAGTGTAGGCTCTGGTGCCAATTGTAAGTTTTGATAGCTATAATAGTCAGAAAAATAAAGAACAGAGATACAGTATAGAAACTGATGTAGTTACACCATGAACTACACCAAACAAAATTTGCAGCGGAATAAAAATCAAACACTAATTATTTAACACATCTACAGCACTATGCTGTAGACAACAAAAACTTCTCTTCATTAAAACGTTATGATTGATTACAAAGAAAGAAAATCAAGAAAAGCTACCAAAGATAAAAACACTAAATACTAAAAACAAGTTCTAAGAAAGAACTTGTCTTACAAAAGAACCCTCACTAAAATAATACTCTCACAAAGAAAAACTCTTAGAACTTGATATTTTTAATTGGCAAAGTCAGTAAATCAATGGAAGAGGCTGACTCATTTAAATAAGCCATATGAAGTCGTAGTGGAGTATTTTGCCGTGAAAATCTAAATCATGTGGAGATCTTCGATTAACAACCAAATATATCTCCTAGACTCCTTCTCCACCTTTTCCTTGAATACACCTTTCCTAATCCAATGAAAAGAGTATCTACAAAATATTAAAAAGATATACACCAAAACTAATAAAATCATTAGTATGTTAGTAAAATAAAAATAATAAAAAGATATTTACAATTCTACCTAAAATAAAGAAAGACATAAATCCAAAAAATAAATATTTATACTAATAAAAACATGTGCACCAAAATTATCCCACATTTACTAAATATAGAAACATGGACTCATATATAGACTTGAGGAGTTGGTCTCTTTATCACTTATTGATTTTAAGGTGGAACATTCAATATAGTCTATGTTGGAGCATTTATATAAAGATCCAGAGACACTTCTCCCATTGCCAATTGATTTTGGGATGAAACCTTATACTTTATCATGGTATCAAAGTTGGCCCTTTACAAGTGCGATCTAACCCCACGTCACCCAATTGACTTTATCAGTCTGACTTATTCAGACGATTCATGCTAACACTTTGGTCTCTATCTACTTCTTACCCTCCTCTGCACCACTGTATAGTAGGGATGGCCAAATGGAACCGGAACCGGAAAACCGGACGGGAACCGGACCGAAAAAGCCCGGAACCGGATAAAACCGGGGAGTAAACCGGAACCGGAGTAACCTGAACCTCCATTCATCCGGGCCGGTTACGGTTCACATAAATGGCGAACCGGACCGGAACGGGACCGAAAATCCCTTGTTTTTAAATAATTTTAAAGGGAGGGACCGGAACCGGATTGTGCCAATCGGAACCGGAACCGGGGTAAGTACGGGTCGGTTCAGGGTCACATATATGCCGAACCGGAACCGGGCCTGAAACCGGTTTTGGCCATCCATACTGTATAGCACACTGTGGTATCTTCAAATCAACTGTCGGCCTTGCACATGTAAAAATTGGGCAAATTGCAGATTGGTGGCCTGAGTTTGTTTCATGTTTGCAATCCCCAACCCGATATTTTAATTGTTGCAATTAGGCACCTAAGTTTGTCAATTTGTTGCAATGTGGTGAATAAACTAACTTTTCGTTAATTTTTTAACGAACCTGCACATGTGCCTCGCACATGACTTTTGAGAAGGACAATCTTGTCAATTCGTGATGGCTGAGCAAGGCACGTGTTTACTGAGGGTGGACAATGGGAAATGAGATATCTTGTACCTTGTGTACGACGTAGTGTGGTATGAATAATACTTGAGGAAAAAAAATCACAAAAACTTGCTCACAAAATCTTATGTGTAATAATTTTATTAGTATTTTTAATTAGAGTGTGTCAGGTCCACTATCGATACAACAAATAAAATATCGTCATCTCATTGTATAAGCAAGATTTTGTGAGTTTGTTTTGTGCCACTAGCATTGCTCGTGTGCAGTGGCGGATCCAGGATTTTTGGTCAGGGAGGTCAGAATTTTGTATAACTAAAAAATAAAGTATCTTACGATCAGCCTTTTTGCAACTACGCTCGTTTGATGCGTAAGACCAGATCTTAAAAGATCATTATTGTTTTATCGTAAGACTCAGTTACAAATCCACGGCCGGTTGGTGAATAATCAATATCCATGCTACATAGAAGAAATAAATATGAGCAATAATGTACTCCCTCCGTACCAGAATGATGTTCCCAGTTTTTCATTGTTTGTTTCAATAAACTTAGAGCAATAGTTATAGGTTAATTTATTTACCCAAAAAAAAAAATAAAAAAATATTATCGATAGTATGTATAATGGTGTATCAATGACAAATTTCAGGTTTTCTTTAGAATAAGTAAATCAAACTAAAATTATTACTCAAAGTTCATTCAAATAAATAACAAACAAACAAAAAAAAAACCGTGAACATCATTCCGGGATAGAGAGAGTATTTTGCACTTAAAAGTTAACATGACAGCAGTACACTTTAATAAAACTTAACACTTTGATCTGGAGTCCATAACTTTTAACTATGAAGATATCAACAATTTGTCAACCCAGGAATCATCAAACGACCCATATTTTCACTTTTGCCTCCAGTAGGTGGAGTATGCAAGATAAGGCTCTTCAATAGATGATAATTATGGTTATTGACTGACTAGCTGATACATGAAGCCATGAAGGTATTCCTACGAATAAAACTACTGATATGAGTTAGAAATGACATTTGCAGCAGCAATTGTTTCAAGAACGTATTACTAGAGCTAGGAAATCTTCGTTTTGTTGTGAAAAATCCCCTTCCACCAAGGAATCAATGGCTAAGAAATTAAGAAGAATATAAATGAGTTTCCAATTTCAAAACCCGAAACTTTTAGGGTTGTAAGAATTTGGGGATTTGAGATTAGAATAGGAGGGAGAGATGATGAAGGGAAAAATGTACCTGAACAAGGTCTTCGACCGGATGGACAGCCATTGTTGGCGTTGTCGTCTTCGCAGCAGCACCACTCCACAGTCGCCGCAGAGACCAGAGTCTCCCGTTCTTTGCCGATTTGCGGCCGAATTGCTAGCGAATTGGGTGTATTGTGTAAAGTGTGATTGTGTTTTTGAGGTAATTTAATAGTAAACCCTTCTGTATATATATGTGGGTTTGAGTGTAAAATTTTAGGGGGGTTATGTGCAATTTTTCAAGGGGGTCAACTTAAAATTTATTAATGTTTTTTAAGGGGTAAAAGTGAATAAGCGGGAAAGTCAGGGGGGTCAATTGACCCCCAGTCTATAACGTAGATCCGCCCCTCCTCGTGTGCTATAGTATGTAATTTAAAAACACTGTTTTGATAAGACCGAGCATCGCAGACCGGACCGGACCCGGTTCAAAGCCAGTACAAGCGAGTTCGACCGCGTCAAACCGGATAAGCCCGCAAGCTAGTAAGCCCGAGAGATCCGGGCTTCATGATAATCATAACCGGGGTAGCTCTGCCTCCCGCTATTCTTAGGGTCCCGCGTTGATCACTCAACCTCATGCCCGGAGCCCGCAGCAGCCAGCTGTCGCAAACGTATCACAGACGTTACCTGTTCGTACCTGACATACCATAACGGTTGGTGGTGGAACCATGTTTCCCTGACAACACGCCACGTTCCCAGCCACTCCCCTGGCCGAACCAATGAGGACCTGCCGCGTGTCCATCCGGTACAAGGGCGGTTAGTACCTTAAACCTACCTCCTTCTTCTACTCATATAAATACTTCTATCCGCCCCCATGGGCCAGGTACGTGCTCTATCCTACTCACACACACAAGGCTTTCACAAGCTTTCTACTTAGGTTTTCCTCAGAGATCTTACTCTCACACCCGAGGGCCTAAGCCGGATTCCAACCCGGCCTTGGTCTTAACGGTGTTCTTGTTTGTGTTGTGATCAGGATCAAGAGACAGCTATATTGGAGTTCTACCTCCGTGACTCCAGAAATCTAGGGCGTCATCAGTGGTGGTTCCATTGCCGGGAAACGAAAATCTTCCCAGTGCAATCTTCTTGCTTCGTTTGCTTTTCCAATCTAATTCATTTCAAATCCTCATCTAGTTCTTCCGTTTTTCACGTTTCCAAAAGAGTACCCCGTCTTTTCTGTTGATTCTTGACATACGAAATCTTCGCGATGACGGGGAAAGAAGTAAACCCAAATGCTAGCCTTTCGGGACAAGTGCCCCAGGGATCAGTTTTTGCCAGGTTGGGAAATAAGACTCTTAGTGGCAACTCCTATACCCCCTCTCAAAGGGAAAGGAGAGAGGCAGATCTGAGAGATCGTATAGAAACTTCCAAAGCTCTCAAAACTCAAAAAACTCCCGTTACTCCCCTCACCCCTGATCAAATCCAAAAGAAAATCCAGATCCTCACAGATAGGCAGAACCTGGTAGAGGAATGGCTACAGTTGAATCTAGCCCTCGAGGAGTTGTTTAATGTCGAGGCCAATGCTAGAAGCCCCCTGAAAAATCAAAAGCCCATGATCTGACGAGCTCTAAGAGCAGGGCCAGTAGGATTGTAGGAGGAAAAAGGCGGACAATCCTCGTAGATGATGACGAGGAAAGGGGAGAGGAAGAAGGGGAGAGTGAGGAGGGAGAATCACAGCCCAGAAAGACAAGAGCCCAATCTAAAGGAAAGGCAATTGTTAGAAATGATGATATAATTACAGAAACCGTAAAAAGGGCTAAAGCGGGGGACATAATGGATCAAAAGTTCCAAAGAATGATCGCGGAGCTATGGGAGTCCAAGCAAAACGTAACAAAGTGCGTTGGACCCATGGACGCTTTCGCATCATGGATCAGCGATTCCCCAATCCAAAGAGGAAAGGTGCCCACGCTAGACGCGTATGACGGCTCATCTAACTCAAAAAGCCATGTTGGGCGATTTGAAGGGCAGATGGCCCTATTCTCAACAGATGAGGCCGTGAAGTGCAAAGCCCTCGCCTCCACCTTTAAAGGGAAGGCATTGGGGTGGTTATTGGCCCATAAACCGCGCTCTATCTGCAGCTACGAGCAATTGCGGACTTCGTTCTTGAACTCGTTCGCGGGCGCGGGGGAGGCCGCAAGACCAAAATCGGACCTGTGCAGCGTTAAGCAATACCCCGGGGAAAACACAAAGGCATACATCACTCGGTTCCGGAAAATGACCGAGCAGATTGTGGATCTGACAAGGAACGACATCGAGCTATGCTTCCTAGGGGGATTAACATCCCATACTTTGAGGCAGGAGTTTGCCTGCCGAAATCCCGAGGGGACAGAGGAGATCTATAACAGGACCATCGCTATGGCCGGAGTAGAGCCCGCATTTATGGCCGATGCCCGCAGGAGCGTAAGGGAAAGAATCGAGCCCGCTCATGACCCTCGTCATCACTCAGGCTACTCGGGAAACAATGTTGGCCGAGGTAGAGGAAGACCAAGAGGCATGCCCAACTTTAAAAGAGGCGATGACAGTGCTTTCACCCCTTTGATCGCACCGAGAACTGAGATATTGCGGGCAGAAGCTTTGCCCCCACCACCTCCACTGGAGAGAAAGCCTTACGAGGCGAACAAAAAGAAATGGTGTGGATACCATGAAAGCCACGGGCATTCTACAGATGACTGTTTTCCAGCTGAAGAAAATAATACAACAGAAGGTGGAGGCCGGGGAATTGAAGAAATGGATCACGGGGTCCAGCAGTAAAGGAGAAGCCCCGCGGGGAAATATTCAATACGTCAGAGACAATGATGCAAACGGGGAAGGACGTTACGACATCCAGTACATTGGAGAGGAAGCCCCAAGCAATACCCAGCTTTCCGCCCAGATCAGACGACTGGAAAAAGTATTCCTGATACCCACCTATCCGCCCGAGCAAGAGGAAATGATCGGTTTCAGAAGGAGTGAACTGGCATCTACCCTTTTTCATTCAACACAACCGTTAACAATCAAAATGGCTATAGGAAGGGCGGACATCGGAAGAGTTCTCATTGATACCGGGGCTTCACGGGACATACTTTACTTCCATTGTTTAGAAGAAATTGGGATGTCTGAAGCGCACTTAACCCCATATGCGGGCTTGCTGGAAGGGTTCACGAATCATACGGTCTATGCAAAAGGGACCATTGACTTCGAAGTAACCATTGGAGAGAGGCCGTTCGAGAAAACGGCCCGTGTCACGTTCATGGTGATCGATCTGAAATCCCAGTACAACGCGATCTTGGGAGTTACCGCTCAGGCTGCCCTTGGAATCGTTGCCTCAATCCCTCACCAGAAAATCAAGTTCAGTACCCCTGCAGGGATCGCGTGTATCGAGAATAAGCCCGAGCTCTTCCTCAAAGTCATAGAGAGAAAGAGAAAGGAGGGCGCAGCAAGGCAAAGACTGGGAAGCCCGAGGGAGGCAAAAAGGGCCAAAGCAAGTGAAAAAGAGGTCGCAGGCACGGCCATGATCGGGACGTTATCTTTCCACTCCACGAGGGCAGAATTCAAGCGGAGCAGGAGAGCCCGCCGTATGGCCGCGGAAACCGAGCATATCAATATCGTAATCGATTCACTGCATAACCGAGAAGTTGCGGATATCCGCCCTAATGATGCTTTGGAAGATGTGGCCATAAATCCGGCATACCCCGAGCAGACAATAAAGGTCGGGCTGGAGCTCCCCGTGGAGGAAAGAAAGGTGTTGATAGAATTACTGAGAAGAAGCCTAGACGTGTTCGCCTGGACCGTAGAGGATATGGAGGGGATAAGCAGAGAGGTGATCGAACACGAACTGAATATCGATCCCACATTTACCCGGGTCCTCCAGAAAGAAAGATACTTTTCACCGGAAAAGAAAACGGCGATCAAGGTCGAGGTAGATAAGCTGCTGAAAGCAGGAATCATAAGCCCGATCAAATATCCGAAGTGGTTAGCCAACGTCGTCATGGTGACCAAAGCAAATGGAAAGTGGAGAATGTGCGTGGATTTCACCGATTTGAACAAGGCCTGCCCTAAGGATTGTTACCCTCTTCCCCGGATCGATCAATTAGTAGACTCTATCGCCGGCCATAGAGTATTAAGCTTTATAGATGCCTACTCGGGCTATCATCAAATCAAAATGAAGGAGACTGATATTCCGTCATGCGCTTTCTATGCCGCGGGCAAAACCTACACGTTTAACAACATGCCGTTTGGCCTCAAAAATGCGGGTGGTACGTATCAAAGGATGGTAGGAATCGTCTTCGATGATCAATTAGGGCGGAACCTGGAGGCTTACATCGACGATATGGTTATCAAGACCAAGGAGACCTCTCACGACCTTGATGTGACAGAAACTTTCACCAGCCTCCGGAGAAACAATATGAAACTTAACCCATCCAAATGCGCCTTTGGAGTAAAGGCAGGGAAGTTTTTGGGCTTCATGGTGAACCAGAGAGGGATAGAGGCAAACCCGGAGAAGATCATGGCGTTAATAAACATGCAACCCCCCATATGTGTTAAGGAGGTACAGAAGCTGAATGGCCGCATCACGGCCTTGGGGAGGTTCATCGCCAAGTCAGCAGAAAAATGCCTGCCTTTCTTTAAAACTTTGAAAGGAGGAAAAAATGAGGGGTTTGAATGGAACGAGGACTGCCGGAATGCTTTTGAGCAAATAAAAGCTTACCTGGGAAAACCGCCGCTGTTGAGCAGTCCCATTTTGGGTGAAGAACTCTACGTTTTCTTGGCTGCAACAGATCACGCTGTGGCTGCGGTTTTGGTAAGAGAAGAGAACGACCTCCAGAAGCCCGTGTACTATGTTTCCAAAGCACTATCCGCGGTAGAAGGGCGCTACTTGAACATTGAGAAGCTGGCCTTCGCCTTGCTCATAGCCGCTCGGAAGCTGCGGGCATACTTCATCGCCCACCCGATCACGGTCTATTCGGATAACCCGCTGAAAAAAGTGCTCCATAAGCCCGAATCCTCGGGAAGAATGCTGTCATGGTCGATAGAGCTGACTGAGTTCCAAATCACTTACTCTCCGCGAAAGACCATTAAGGCACAAGCACTGGCGGACTTTGTGGCAGAAACTACGTTTAAAGTAAAGGAAAGCGAAGCGGACAAAGTCCAGCCCGATAAAGCAAAGAAAAGGCGGGGCAAGGAGGCCATGGATGCAGGGGAAAGACCGGAGAATTGTTGGTCATTGAGCGTCGACGGGTCATCGGGAAAAACTGTTAGTGGCGCCGGAATCCTATTGATCGCCCCAAAAGGTCAAAGGTTTAAACGAGCCTTAAGGTTCAAGTTCGCGGTTTCCAACAATCAAGCCGAGTACGAGGCGTTGATAGCGGGCTTGGAATTAGCCCGGGACATGAAGGTCTCAAATTTGATCGTAAAAAGTGACTCACAGCTAGTGGTAAATCAGGTCAAAGGGGAATACGAGACAAATCACCCGGTGCTGTTCAAATACAAGGAACTTGCAGCAAACCTGTTGGGGAATTTGAGTACCACGAGCTGACCCAGGTTAACCGGGCTGAAAACTCCGAGGCGGACTTACTTTCAAGAATCACGAACGAAGACATCGCGAAGCTTAGTATCGATTGTTGGATAGAATTTACGGAACGCCCGGCCATCGACAGGGTAGAGATCCACCAGATAGGGGAGCCCGAGAAGGATTGGGTAGACGAGATTATGGGATACATAGAGGACATCCTTCCCAGCGATCCGGATCGGGCAAAGATTTTGAGAAGACAAGCTGCCAGATACACGATCATTGATGGCGTACTTTATCGGAGATCCTTCACCAAACCACTGCTGAGGTGTGTCAAGTCCGAAACAGTCACCAACTTGTTGTACGAAGTTCACGAAGGCGTGTGTGGAGGACATCCCGGTGCCCGAACACTATCCGATAAAATCAGATTCCTTGGGTATTACTGGCCGACAATGAAAAAAGATGCAGAGGAATATGTCCGCAAATGTGATCAATGCCAAAGATTCGCCAACATACCAAGACAGCCATCCACGGAGCAGAGCCTGGTAGTCCCAACTTGGGCATTCGACATGTGGGGAATTGATTTGATTGGGCCTTATCCCAAAGCGCCCGGCGGAGCGCAAATGGTAGTGGTCGCAGTAGATTATTTCACAAAATGGGTAGAGGCCAAGGCGCTAACTAACACGACGGAAGCAAGTATTATCAAGTTCATCCACGACCAAATATTCTGCCGGTTTGGTTTGCCCCGGGCTATCGTCTCCGATCATGGACCCCAGTTCCAAAGCAAGTTTACGGCGGAATGCAAGAGACTCAACGTAGAACATCGGCAATCATCTGTCGCAAGACCGCAGGGAAATGGACAGGCCGAGGCCGCAAATAAGTTGCTTATGACCGCCTTGAACAAAATTTGAAGGGAAGGAGCGGTCGCTGGATGGAAGAGCTCAGTACTGCCCTATGGGTTGTCCGAACCACAACGAGGAATTCAACTGGAGAAACCCCCTTTTCCTTGACATATGGATCAGAGGCGGTCGCGCCCGTAGAGGCAGCCCTACCCACCTACAGGGTCGCCCATTTTGATGAAACAAGGAATGAGGAAGCCCGGAGAAAAGACTTAGACCTTTTTGAAGAAAAACGGTTGGAAGCACGGGCAAAGATGGTCAATTACAAACAAAAGGCCAAAGTCCATCATGACAAAAGGGTGAACAAGAGGTCATTTTCCGTGGGAGACTGGGTCTTGAGAAAAGTTGAAGTCACGGGGAGACAGCCCGGATATAACAAGCTCTCGCCCAACTGGGAAGGGCCTTATCAGATCGCCCGCATAATCAAAGAAGGGACTTACAGACTCCTCACCAAAGAAGGGAAGGACTTGAAAAACGCTTGGCACAGCGACCACCTAAAGAAGTATTACCCTTGAATATTGTATTCCCCCCTGTTATTAGAAATCCGCCTAGTTTCTACCTTATGCATTGTAATGTTGATGTACGGCTCCATGAGCGGAAAAAAGATGAAAGATCAATAATATTATGTTTGTCCCATTAAAATAAAAGATCTTCCTAAATTCTCATGAACAATGCACGGTCATACGCCCTCGAGCTAGACCGTAAGCCCGCCAAGGGAAATACCGTTGCATGAATTCTCATGAACGATGCACGGTCATACGCCCTCGAGCTAGACCGTAAGCCCGCCAAGGGAAATACCGTTGCATGAATTCTCATGAACGATGCACGGTAATACGCCCTCGAGCTAGACCGTAAGCCCGCCAAGGGAAATACCGTTGCATGAATTCTCATGAACGATGCACGGTCATACGCCCTCGAGCTAGACCGTAAGCCCGCCAAGGAAATACCGTTGCATGAATTATCATGAACGATGCGCGGTCATACGCCCTCGAGCTAGACCGTAAGCCCGCCAAGGGAGGTAATAATGAAAAACAAAGTGTTTAAGAAAGAACAATAAATGCTTGGCAATTCCATGAGCAATAAAACACAACGAAAGTAAACGGCAAGGAGAAATATGGATCAAAAGAAGAGCAATTAAATACATTACAAAATCATGTCAAAATGGAGTCAAATGTTCAAATTCACGGAATCTAATACTATTACAAAAAGGGCCCCAGGACGCAGCCCGGTTTGATCTTCAGCTGCCCGGCGGCGGGTTGACTTCCACTTTTGGAACAGAATCAGAGGCAGTATGGTCAGCTGTAGAACGAGCCAGAGCTTCAGAGGCTTCGGCTAGAGCGGAGGCAAAAGCTGAAAAGGGAAGAACAATACCTTCAACGAAGGGGCCATTGGGGCCAAATACCTTCTCCAGAGCCGCGGCCAGAGACAAGGCGGATTCATCACCCGTAAACCGCAAGTCATCTATCATTTTGATCAAGGGTTGAACGGTTACAGGTGAAACCGGAGGCAGAGCATTCCGAACCGACTCGGGCAAGGCTTCAAGCTGATGATCGGCAAAAGGCACTAAGGAATGACCATTAAAGCATTCCGGATCCGTGGCCACGATGGAACAAAGGATAGTGATCTCTTGGGCAGTATATTTCCCAGTGGCCGCCAGATTCCGGGCAATAGTATGCACCGCCTGTTCATATTGCTCATTGCCCGCGACGGATAATTTGTCAGAGTACTCTGCGGACTCTTTGAATTCAGCAACCGCCTTGCCCCTCTCCTCCTCCAAGACCCGCTCACGTTCATTCTCATAGCGCATTTGGTCAAGAAGTTTGCCGTCCAGCTCGTCCACTCTGTTGGACAGCTCCGCGGACTTTTTCCTCTCCGCCTCCAAAAGCCTCAGGAGCTCAGTATTGCGAGCATCAACTCGCCTTCTCAGCCTCAGCCCGCTCTTTGGCTTCTCGAGCAGCGGCCAGTTCACAGCTTAATTTAGATACCTCCTTGGCCGCGCTAACGACCTCCGCATCTTTACTCTTTAATTCCTGGCTGGCGCTCTCCACAGTCTAGTCAGCTTTTGGACCTCCTCCCTCGCCGACATCAGCTCATTATTCCTCGCCGCGATCACGGCGGCATCAGACTCGTGTTGGGTCCGCAAATAGATAACCTCATTGGCAATCTGCAAATAACAAAGGTGATTAGACTACGATGCGGAGAGAAACACGATATATAACCCAAGTCAAAAACGAACCTCGGTCAAGCACAAGCCCACGTTGCCCGCGGCGGCGATAGGATTCGAAGCAGCCAAGACCTTCTGCTGGTAATCTGGAAAATATAGACGGTGCATCAGCCCATCACCAACATAAGCATTAGCGCTCCGGCGGCTGTGTAGATCCACCCCATACACCTCAGGGGCTTTGGCTATCTTAAGCCCGAACTCCCGGGCGCGCTCTCTATCCTCAATGGACTCCACCGGGAATAAATTGGAGAATAGGGTCCCTCTCGAAGGAGATAAGACCGTGAAATCACCGGCGGAAGAGCCAACCCTCTGATATTTATCCCTCTGAGGGGACGCCGGATCCACGATAGCAGGGTTTCTTCGTGGGCTCGACAGCAGACAGACCTACGCCAGAGGCTTGGGAGGAATGGCCGGTTCCAATCACTGATTTACCGCGGCCAGCGCCTTGGCGGGGATTCGGGGGCAGGTTCCGGGTCAGTTGCGGCTGAGAAACCACCGCCCCGGACTTATCAACCTTGTCCGTGACAGGGATCTTGGCCCCAGGAGCCTCCACCCTTTTCATGGCATCAGCTCTCCTTTGCTTTTCAAGAGCTGCGGCTTTCCTGGCCGCGACCTTGATTTCTGCGGCGGATTTGGGAGGCATCGTGTCGTTTGGGTCTGCGAACAAGAACAACAGTCAGGCGGGTAAAAACAAAGCGAAAGAAGACAAGAAAAATAATACGAAAGTGTACAATGGAAGAGACCGAGTAAACCAGGGTCTGGACAAGTCTCCCCCGAATTACAGGCCGAGCAATTAGAAAGGAAAGCAAATGATTGATGAACTTTCCAATCAGGATCTCGTAACATAGGGGCCATGATGACCTGGGCTCGGGGCCAGAAACGCGCCTCGGGGCACCCCGGCGAAGATCAAGAGCTCCTCATCGCTAATAATTGCTGAGACTTCGAAAACTTGAGGAGTCTCCACAACGGACTGGTCGTCCAAGGTGACCCTCTTTGTAAACCGGGCAAGATAGGCCTCCATCGCCGCGCTCAGCTCTCGGCCTTCTTCCGGATCAGGAAAGTTTTGGCGGGACATCGAAATCGGCGCTAAATTGTCAGGGCGAGGGAATGGCCAGCCTAAACGGTTCTGAATAACGAAGGGATATCTTTGCCACTGATCGAACTTGTTAGTAGCAGCGGAAAAAATCTTCTCAGACCGCGGTTTGGTCTTTAATCTTAAGCAGCCCGCAGTGACTTGATGGGTGAAGTAAATATGGAGCGCGGACAAGGAAGGTTCATACCCCAACATGCGGCTTACGACTATAAAGGATACCAGATAGCGAATGGCATTCGAGGTCAAGTCCATAGGCAGGCAATGGGTGAACTCAAGAAATTCACAAAGAAACGGATCCAAGGGAAGGCGCAGCCCGTTTTCAACTGAGCCAGGTAGAATATGCAGGCGAGGTTCTCGGCCCGGATCAAGGGAGGAGTCATTGATCTCCCACCCATGAGAGACTCGTATTCAACAAGACCGCAGACGAGATAGACTTTGGGTCGACGCGGAACTGCGACAAATACTCATCACCATCCTCCTCCTCGCTTTCGTCCCTCAAACCCACGCCAGAGCTAGACGCACCTGCTTGACTGGTCCTCCTGTTATCAGGGCCCTCAGGAAAGGAATCTACGATCCTAACAGGGGAACGAAGCAAGTTGACCTTGCGAGCAGTATCAGGGGCCAACCTCTCCAGTTGCCCGCGTGAGTCCGACTGGGTATCTGAAGAACCATCTCCCATGACATCCCGGGCAGGTTCATCCAACAAGAATTCGTCGCCATCATCAGCCCGCTCTGAAGCATCCCCGCTGCTGGTCACTTCAATCACCCCAGCACCCACGGAAACGTCGCGGTTATGGCCTTGAACGGGCAGATCGTCATCCAGAGGGACATCCAACCAAGACTGAGCATTAGAGCCGCTTGCAGACACGCGGTCTCCACCTAATCTCACCAACCTTCTAGCGTTACCGCCATATCTACATTATCGGGGAATCGAGTTAAAACCGCTTTCACAAAAACCCCTAACTGTTCCTCGCCCCCTATTACCCTCATTCTCCCCGAGTCAAAATGAACTGAGGGGTCTGTCTCCCACAGCAGGGGTAGGATCCAAGAGTCCCACTCATAGACTATCCCTATGGTCATAAAAGCATCCCGGGAAAGCCTTTTCCAGGCATTTATCAGGTACCGGTAAATCCCTCCCGTTCGTCGACAACAACCGAAAAGGTCCGGACGAAGCATTCTCCCCAGGTCCAATTCATCCATAATCACAGTCAAAGGTTTTTTCAACAAAACTTTATAAAATCAAGATGGACCCAGGATTCCTAAGAAAGAGACAAGTTAACCGGTTAGAAATCGGGGATTCGGTGGTTAAAAGTTAAAAGCTTGGTTCGTGATGTTATAAGTTATGAAAACACGGCGTGTTAAGTTTCTACCCCCGATGAACGGTGGAGAGGACCGAAGGCGAAAGTTAGCAATCAGAAACCAGCGACGAAAGTAAAAAGGGAAGCACTACCTGTTAATCGATCGAGTTAAGGAAACGGAAGAAGCAAATTAACGTCGTTATCAGCGATATTTCTCTCAAGAGCGATGGCCAAAGATTATAAATGCCGAAGGTCTTTGAATAAGCCAGTTAGGGTTATTTATATCCCCAGAATGGGTCGGGTTTAAACCAAAGATCCGGAGCGACCCGGCTTAGACCCGGAAAACGAAGAGGCGGGAATCAGCTTTTTTCGAATTCCAATGACGGTTCGCATTTAATGAGCGTGCTCCTTGTCATATCAAGGACCTGACAGCTACGTCACTAGCCTGACTCATGGGGCCCACCGTCCTGTCATCAACCCACCATTGTAAGACTCCGTCCCATGATATTCCGTGCCCGTATTTACTACAGTTTGCTCGGGCCGAGACATGGAAGCGTAACTCCTCGCGCCGCTCATAAATAAGCTGACCCTCGGAGTTAGGGCCCTGATAAGACCGAGCATCGCAGACCGGACCGGACCCGGTTCAAAGCCAGTACAAGCGAGTTCGACCGCGTCAAACCGGATAAGCCCGCAAGCTATAAGCCCGAGAGATCCGGGCTTCATGATAATCATAACCGGGGTAGCTCTGCCTCCCGCTATTCTTAGGGTCCCGCGTTGATCACTCAACCTCATGCCCGGAGCCCGAAGCAGCCAGCTGTCGCAAACGTATCACAGACGTTACCTGTTCGTACCTGACATACCATAACGGTTGGTGGTGGAACCATGTTTCCCTGACAACACGCCACGTTCCCAGCCACTCCCCTGGCCGAACCAATGAGGACCTGCCGCGTGTCCATCCGGACAAGGGCGGTTAGTACCTTAAACCTACCCCTTCTTCTACTCATATAAATACTTCTATCCGCCCCCATGGGCCAGGTACGTGCTCTATCCTACTCACACACACAAGGCTTTCACAAGCTTTCTACTTAGGTTTTCCTCAGAGATCTTACTCTCACACCCGAGGGCCTAAGCCGATTCCAACCGGCCTTGGTCTTAACGTGTTCTTGTTTGTGTTGTGATCAGGATCAAGAGACAGCTATATTGGAGTTCTACCTCCGTGACCCCAGAAATCTAGGCGTCATCATGTTTATTTGAGTAATTGTAATTATGTTGACATTATCATACATCATGCATTACCGCTGAATCACAAAAGTGACCCATTCTATTTTATCATTAGTAGGATCCGTAACCACTCATGTCAAAGACTGGTGCAATGATTAAGCAGAGGGTCTGAATCATACCGTACATTCAGTTTTTTTCAATCACATGTTAATATTTTAATTGACGTATGTACGTCTCATTTATACAAATCTTATCTGCAACTATTTTGGATTAGTTTGGAAAGCCAATGGAGAAGGTTGAAAGTTGTCACTACCATCAGCCACCTTCACAGATCAAAATGGTCATAAACAAACCAGCCTGATTCCCGTAGTCCAAGAATTAGCCCGCCAAGGCATCAAACACTTGCCCAGCCAGTTCATTCAAACGCCATCTCGATCTAAATCTACCCACAAATTTGATCCAAAATCAGCTCGCTTTGAGTCCGTTCCGGTATAGATGTAGCTAAGCTACGAGTAGGGTTCGACCTGATGGTCGGGTCGAACCCAAGAGTTAGCCAAGCTAGCTAGAGGTACAAAAGATTGGGGCTTGTTTTTAGTTAAAAATCATGGGATTGAGGATGGGGTACTGGATGATGTTAAGGAGTGTGTGAAAGGGTTTTTTGAATTGTCTTTTGATGAG